>SPJY01031289.1:2524712-2602621 GCA_005191435.1 Raddia distichophylla
GCGCCTGGGCCAAGCCGCCGCACGCCCGCGCTGCCGCGCCGGGCCGCCGCGCGCCTGTGCCGGGCCGCTGCCTCGCTGGGCTGGCCAAGGCCGGCGTGTGCAGGGACAAAGGCCGAGGCGTATGCGGATTGGAGACCAGATTGGTCTCGCCTTCGGTTGGAGACCAGATTGGTCTCGCCTTCGGACCACGCCGACGCCGCCGCGCCATGACATGGCCGGGAACAATGGAACGGAATCAATCTAGGGTTCTAACGAGCCCTAGAGCAAGAGCGATCTAGTACCTGCAAACAAACAGCGAACGAGGCCGCAAAACCACGAATTGAACCGCGTACCAAAGAACAAGACGAAATGGCTTGATTAGGGAATACAACGATTGTCGCGAAGGACAAATCGACGGGTTCCTAGACCCGCCGGCGTGACGATGATCCGATGCCGACCGTACGTAGACGAAGTAGACGTATAGCCGATGTAGTCGTATCGCCGACGTGCCGCCGATGTCGTCGTACAGCCGACGTCGTCGATTGATCCGGTGTCGAAGAGCTTCGTGCTGATAACGTGTTGTGAAACAACCGGATGAACGGATCGACATAGACGAATGTAGGCGAAGTAGACGTAGTCGCACGGCACGACAATCAACCACAAACACAGGGAGACAGAAGTAGAGAGGCAACACACGGTGTAATCTTTATTTCATGAACTGGTTTATCAATTACATGGGGTACCTCTCATATTTATAGCGAAGGTTGGAAACCTCCGGAAACTAGAAGTCCTATTCTAGGTAGAATTCGGTGTGCCCACAACCCCTTAGCCGCCGGCCCTGGTGGGCCCCACCTGGTGCGCGGCGCGTCGGCCAGCGCGCGAGCCCCACCACGGACCCAGCTAGGGTGTTTCATAACAGAAATCATCAAGTAGTACGTGAGGCAGCCGAGCACGTTTCCGCGTCGAGGCGGCAACAGGTGGGCCGTGGAGTCAGGACGAGCACGCGCTCGGGGCTCGGCACAGTTATGGCTGGCTAGCGCTAGGCGCACTTGGCGAGTAGGCCAGGAGGAACAGGCGCGCATTCACGGGCCGTAAGCCATTTCGGGCCTGGATCGCACCGCGCCGTGCGGGCCAGGGAAGCTGGAGGCCGTGTTTGAGTCGGGTCGAAGCTTGTGGCGCAGAAGGCTGGGCCAAAACCGATTCGGGTTGCACAGTTTCCATCCGAATTTCACAAAAAATTATGGAATTTGAGTACGAGAAGAAAGAGGAGTTCTACTCGTGGTAGATTTTCCTCACCACTATAAAAGCGGGTCCAAGGGGGAGCCAAACCCAACAATCCAAGAGCAATCAACGGTGGTTTTGAGCACAGATTTCGGAGAAGGTTTTGAGGCGTGAGATTTCGAAGGAAGGAGGCGTTCTTGGAGGGCTGTTGGCGATCTGTTTAAGATGTCGAACGGGTCGGGTGGCGATAAATCCATCGACAAGCAGTTGGCGTTGGTGGAATTGCAGGTCGGCAGGATGAAGCCGACGGGTACGAATTTCGGTTTGGTGAGGTTTGACGGTACGGGAAACTTCAGTTTATGGCAGGCAAGGGTCCGGGATCTCCTGGTGCAGCAAGGGATCGTGGTGGCTCTCAAGGAGAATAAACCGGAGAAGGTAGAGGCCGGTGATTGGGAGGAGATGCGGTTGCAGGCAGCGGCAACCATACGCCTTTGTCTCTCAGATCAGGTCATGTATCATGTCATGGAGTTGTCTTCACCAAAGGAAATTTGGGACAAGTTGGCCAGTCACTTTATGTCCAAGACTCTGACCAGTAAGATGTATCTGAAGTTGTATAGACTGAAGATGCAGGAGGGGTCGGATCTGCAAGCGCACATAGATGTTTTCAACAGGTATGTCACGGATCTAGCACATCTAGAGGTGACAATCGCTGATGAAGACAAGGCAATTATTCTTCTTTGTTCGTTGCCTCCGTCCTTTGAGCATTTGGTCACAACGCTGACGTATGGCAAGGATAGTATCAAGACTGAGGATATTACTGCAGCGCTTATGTCTCATCAGTTGAGAAAGAACAATAATGCAGTGGAAGAACCTCGATTTGTTGCTTTGCTATTCTCAGGTGATCAAGGCGGTCATGGGATCGAAAAGAAGAACAAGAAGAATAACATGGCGATGCGGTGCTTCAGATGCAATGAGTGGGGGCACATAAAGAGGGACTGTCCAGGTCCACCAAAGGGAGCAGTCGTTAATGTGGCAATAGGCTCAAGTGACTCTGGAGGCGACAGTGCTGAAGTTCACCTAATAGAAGGGGCTACTGTTGCAGGTGGAGCTACTAAGCATGTTTTTGCAGGGTCGGCGACGTCTGTTTCAAAAGGCGGCGAGTTCTAGGAGGACTCGTCGGGCGGCCCGCTGTAGGCTGCAAAAGAAGGAAGCAACCAGAGTCCGGGTACAGGAGTTCGCGCAAGACGCTGAAACGACTTCAGGGTGGAGAAGACCATATTCTCCAAGGTGGAATTTGTTAGGTTTTGTGTCGAATATGTGTACAAGTAGATTACGTGGAATCTGTGTTGTAATAGGCAGAGTTGGTTTAGAGTTGGAGTCGGACTCTAACCAGACCTCCACTATGTAAAAGAAGGAAGCCCTGATGTAACCAAGACAACGACTTCATAATAGTAGCATAGGCAAGAGGAGGTCAGCGGCCGGCATGTGGTCGTGATCAGGTCAGCCGGTGTGCTGCGGTATTATGGATTAGGGAGGAGCGCCCATAGTCAGAGCCCCGCAGACGTAGGCAGCGATGCCGAACTGCGTTACCAAACATCGTGTCTCCTATTCTTCTGGTGTCGTTCGTGATCTTGCATTGGCGTAAATCCTAATAGGTCGTTTCCCCACCCGGTCTCCGCGGCGCAGAGCGTGCCGTTCGGCCAGACGACGACGAGATGATCGGGGCATGGCGTGATCCGAACGCTCGCCCGCAGAGTGTCGACGCGGATGCCGAACAGCCCATGGCAGCGGCGGCGGTAGTAGAGGCACTGCCAGAAGACGGCGCCGCCATAGACGACGGCGGGACGGCTCATCATGTCGTGCAGGCACACGGCGCGGACCTTGACGTCGGTGATCACCTTCCCTTCGGCGCCCCAGCTGCCGGTGTCGGACGAGTAGGATCGGCTGGTCATGAAGTCGCGCCGCTGGTAGAGGAGGACTAGCCGGAAGGAAGAAGATGCCAAGCGCGGCGGGTTGCTAGTGTGGTGTAGGTCGTCGCGGCGAGCAGAGCGCACACGTACTGCCCGGGCTTGTCCTTGCCAGAGAGGGTGGGGAGGACGGACACGTCGCCCGTCATGGGGTTGCACACGGCGAACCTGAGCGCAGCGGCGGGCGAGACCCGGCGGAGCTCGAAGACGAGGTGGCCCTTCCGGGACGCCACGAGGCGGGACGACCTGTAAAGCTCGCCGCCGAAGAGCGCGTCCAGGGAGGCTCCCCGGAAGCGCGGGTCCAGCGAGACGAATCGGCCGCCGCCGCCGCCGCTGCCACGTCCTCGTCCCCGTCCTCCTTCCTATGCTAGAAGAAGCCGACGGCGAGGGGCGGGCAAAGCGGGAGGAGCGCGGCGCCGAGCGGCACATGAACTCCGCCTCGCTGGACATGATGCGCCGCCACAGCCTGCACGTGCCGGCACAGCGGACGAGGTCGGCCGCGTCGGTGAGGAAGGAGAAGACGGAGAGGAGGATCTCGTAGGGCAGGAGCAAGCCCTCCTCGCCGCCGTCGCGGTTACCAGCCACCGGCGTCCGCTTGAGGTGCTTAGTCCGCATTGACTGCTGCCATCCGCCGCCCAGCAGCGCCTCGACGGCCGCGCGCTTCTGACCGCGAGTGCTTGCTCTCGCCGTCGGTGGCATCTTCGCTGCCGGGGAACAGGGGAAGAGATTGGATCGAAGTTATTCTCAGTCTCCATATATCAATAGTTGGTTATTCCGCCGGTTCCTATTGCGCTTGAAAACGGGTCGGACGTACCCCTCTGTCTCTCTCTCTCTGTCTCTCTCTCTCGTTGGAATAAAGAATCGGATAGTGCCAAAGTCTGATAAAATACGGATACGGTGCCGGTATTTACAAGCAGGTAAAAAACTAATAATACAATTCATATCGTATAGGGATAACTAACATTAGTCGAGAACTACTCCTAAAACAGATGGTAAGGTGCTTATGTGTAAAGCTCACTACCCGGGTTCAAATCCCACGGGGACGGTAAAAACCCGGCCTCACTTTGAAGATGTGTTACAGCTGTGGGACCGAATCAGCTGATCCCCGCAGTTACTCCTCAAAACTAATATTTAGTTGAATAAGAGTGACACAAGCGTAAAAATCACACCATAGATCAACATACTGATTTAGAAAAGAGAAAATTGCACCATTAGTCCCCAAACTTGTCCCGCCTGTGCACATAAATCCGTAAGTATCGAAACCGCTTATTTAGCTACCCAAACTTGCGAAACCGTTGCAATCAGGTCTATAGGCTGATTTTTTAGGCTGTTTTGGTGATGTGGACTGCCATGTCAGCGCCTACGTGGCATTTTTCTTTTCTTTCGTACTTTTAATGTGGGACCTACTTGTCATCTCTCCCCCTCTCTCTCCTCTCTGCCTCTCTCTCCCCACCCCCTCTCCCTTGTCATCACTCCCCCTCTCTCACCTCTTTGCCACTCTCTCTCCCCACCCCCTCTCCCTCTTCCTCGACGTGCGGTCGGCGGCGCCGCCTCTTCTCCGACTCCGGCGGCGGCCGGCGCCGTCGTCCCTCTCCAACCCGGTGCGGCGGTGCGCCCTTCCGTAGAGAGCTCACCGTGGTGTTTGCTTGGCCGGAGGGATGCTGTATTGGCTCGGCACCATGGATCTCCGAACAGGGGACGGCGAGGTGTCCACGGCGCCAAGGTTCTCCGACGAACCATTTGCACAAACAATGGAAGGGGAAGGTCAGAGATACTCTAGAGATGCTCGGGATGGGAGGAATCGGAGCATGTCTCACCGTAGAAGAGGAAATCGAAGGGGAGGCGGAAAATGGGGAATCTTGGCAAGCGGAGAGGGAAACGGCAACTCCGGCGAGCTCAAGCCTTCTTGGTTCGATTCCTTCGGGCACGAGGTAAAAGAGAGCGTTAGGGAGGTTTGGGCATAGGCTCATAGCCCAGGAAGCATCGACGAGGCCGAATCGCTGTGCGGGATTGCGGCGGGAATGGAGGAACTGAAGAGATGGTGGAGTGGAGCTGTGGCTGGACTTTACCGGAAGTGGAGGTCACGGGAGTGAATGGAGATGCTCCTACCGGGTTGAAGAGGGACGACGGCGCCGGCCGCCGCAGGAGTCGGAGAAGAGGCGGCGCCGCCGACCGCGCGTTGAGGGAGAGGGGGAGGGGAGAGAGAGGCAGAGAGGAGAGAGGCAGAGGTGAGAGAGGGGGAGAGATAACAAGTAGGTCCCACATTAAAAATAAGAAAGAAAAGAAAAATGCCACGTAGGCGCTAACATGGCAGTCCACATCACCAAAACAGTCTAAAAAACCAGCCTATGGACCTAATTACAACGGTTTCGCAAGTTTGAATACCTAAATAAGCGGTTTCGATACTTACGGATTTATGTGCACAGGCAGGACAAGTTTGAAGACTAATGGTACAATTTTCTCTTTAGAAAATAATCGACATGATTTGTAACCGAATCATATGACATATTTAGAAAATATTTTGTGAAACACTATATAACATTATAATGACTTGGAAACATGTCCGTGCGTTGCAACGGAAGAAATAAAAATCATTGCAAGTCAATAATCAATTATATTTTTCTCACATAATCAATTAGCTCATCAACTTGAAGATTTTTTATCCCCATTCAAACTATGTGGGAGATATAGCATAATGAAAACTCTGCTGGAGATTATATTCTTCAAAAGTTTGGAGTTTAAAGGGGCAATCAACCTAAACTAATAAGGCAACAATTGATTTGTTCTAAGATGACGTGTACAAAAAAAGAACTCACATGTTCAGCAATTACTTGGACCAAATTAAAGAGAACTGCATGACCATTACGCTTACTATATCGTAATGGTCATTAAACAAAAATTAATTATAGAAAATTATTTGTTTATTAGAGTGGCATTAGTTAATGCACAGTACTAAAAATTTCAGAGATTGTGCTAAAATGGAACAAGGATTAATTACAGAAAAGTAATTTGCTGAAAGTTACACACTTCCTTTAGCTTCACTAAATGAAGAATTATAATTGGCATCCTGGAGGCACCAAATGGAACAAGCTAGATAAGTCAATTCATACAAGCTCGATATAGTATACGCCAAATGGAACATCCTATGCGATAATGAAGTAGATTGTCTAAAGTAAATGCATCCCGTACAACTGAATGTTCCAAATATCAATAAAACTAATATGCAGCTGTTTGGGGTTTCAACATGTCAGTTCAGATCATCACAGTTTTGCAGTAAAAAGAAGAGAGAATAATTTGCCCAGATATTAGGTGTCTTCTCAAATGTTGGTGTCAAGCTAGGAAGCTTAGTGACAAGCACCTAAAATAAGAAGGAACAAAAAAGAGGTTTGTCATCTCATGATAAGTGGATGATTTAAGGAAAAACCAATAAAAATAAATCATTGGTCCTAATGCAAAATCACGCAAAACCAGCACTTCCTCTCCCCAATCCCTAGCTCCTAAGTCACAGCAAACCTAAACAAACAGTAAGATACAGGATTGAGAGATCCATGGAAACAATTAGATGATCTCCTAATATTGTACCCAGGTCTGCCCTAAGTGATCCCAAAACCAACGATAAACCCAGCTTTCGCGCCACAGAACAGATATAGACGAAATCTCGAAATAATACCTACATACGCGATGAAACTGCATCGCCGTGCTTGGAAATCTCACCAAAACAAAAGATTCCCACTTCAAAAAAGGGAGGGAAGAAAAGGGAACCAGGTACTTTGAGCTAATTACTTGAACACTCATAGAGAAGGAAGTCAAGATGTGATAGCACCGCCATAAGCGCTAACATCCTATGTGTGCATCAATGAGTTTTGGCTGTGCCACGTCACAATCTACACCATGACCAAGCCACCCACCTGATTCCTCACCCCAAGAGTATATCTCTCCTTGTTTAGTGATAAGTGCAGCATGTCTTCCTCCACAAGATATATTCTGCACATGAAGTCGCACGGCAAACTCTAATGGTTTTGGTACAAGACAATCCATCTTTACACCTGAGGAGCTTCCAACCCTTGAAGTGCCACCACCAAGAATTCCTTCCCCAGTTCCTTCTCCCCATATGAAAACGTCACCTAAAGCATCTCCATCATCATGGCCAGTACCATGCCTGGATGAGCTAACAGCGCTTGAATAACTGACTCGGAAAGCATCCATTGGGATACCTCTTGGGTGACCATTTGTGTTATCTGAATGTCCAGAAGACACAGAGTGGACTGATCCAGCATTAGAATCAGATGGGAAAAAGCCATTGGGAGGAACCACATATAGCACAACATCAGAAAAGGCCTTCTCCAAGCCATTCTTTGGTGGACTCCCAAATGGACTACGAAGTCGGTAGTTTTCACTGCCATCCTGACAACAAGATGAGAAGGAAAAAATTATTTAAACGAATTTCAGAGATAGAAGATTGTTCAAATTCCAGTATTTCGGACAGGGGTAGTAAATACCTTGTGGACACAGTCGTTGCTGCTGAAAGGAGAACTCAGTCGAGAGCTCCTTCGTGTGTAAGTCCTTGGGCTAATTTTTTTTTTTTTTTGAGAGAGTCCTTGGGCTAGTTGTACCAGAGGAAATGATATCACTTCTTGATTCTGCTCTCCATTTTCTTTGATGACTACGTGAAATCAGCGTTTTCAGCCCGGTTAGCCTCATCTTTATCTTTACGTATCTGGCATTATTGAATAAAACAAGCTACCATGTAAACATGATGCTTAGTAAAAACAAACGCCAAAAGAGCAAAGCAATTGACACCAAAATTAGGAAGAGAGCAATGTGAATCACAAAGAGCTTACAATATCCAGTGATCTATCATGCGAAATTAGAGAAAATGACTGGCATTCCTTCTCAGGTCGTGGATACCTTTGAAAAATTGCCTAAATTAACATGAACCCATCATTCACCGGAGATAATTCTAATTGGCTTATCACTTGTTTACTCCAAACTAAAATTGCTACTTCACATGCGTTGGAAAAAGGACAGAGACATGATAGTTATATATATGCATGCATGCTATGACATGTTGCAGTAACCAAAGGATTTTTTTCATCCGTGCCATTATAAAGTGGTCGATTCTTCAGTTTTGCCATTACAAAACCCATATTAACAAAGACATACCTGGCTCATTACCACTGATTGTAGCTGCTTTTCATCCCCAATAAGCACCACATGTTTTATCCCATCAATTGCGAGAGGGATCATTGATTCACATTCTTTTAGGTTTGCTGCCTCATCAATAACCAAGATGTCGAATTGCTGATTTTTCAACCTGGACGACATACAAGGAGTGCAAAATACATGTTTTGCAGCTCGCAAGCAGCTGTCCTCTAGACCTTTCTGATACACACGATATCGCTATTGGATGTTACTCCTCTTTCTCTCGTTCTGGAGACAGCTGGTGGTGTCATGACTATCTTGATCCCGAGGAACACCACCATCCCCACCAAGAAGGAGCAGGTCTTTTCCACCTACTCTGACAACCAGTTGTCCTCATCCAGGTATATGAGGGTGAGAGGACCAGGACCCGTGACAACAACCTTCTCGGCAAGTTTGAGCTCTGACAACCAGCCTAGTGTCCTCATCCAGGTCTATAAGGGCATGAAAGGTGTTGGCAGTTTGTCTCTCAACTAATGTACATCTTGGCGATGATGGGGTTGCAGATGCCCTCCGGCTCCTTTATCTTATTGTGAGTTTGGACGAAAATCCATTGCCTCCACTTGTAATCTAGTGGATTACAATTTGATGAGCGGATTACATTGATTTTTGTACCTCCCACACTTCTTCACGATCTTTGCATGGAATGTGCGGCTCAGTCGCCGTTTGGATCGGCGATAGAGGGTCTATTATCGCCTTTCCACACGGCAATACAAGCTGCCATCCTATCCTTCTTTTGTGGCATCAACTACTAAATTTTCGCCCGTTGGATTGGCAATTGAACACCTGTCGCCTATTTAATTAGACATAGAAGTTCAGTCGCCAATTGGATTGGCGATTTTGGTCCTATCACCAATACAACTAGATGTAGTAGTTTAGTTGCCGTTACAGACGGCGACCGGAATTATTGTGAGTTTGGACGAAAATCCATTGCCTCCACTTGTAATCTAGTGGATTATAATTTGATGAGCGAATTATTTTTGCACCTCCCCACTTCTCCTGCTGTTGGATGTTACTCCTCTTTCTCTCGGTCTGGCGGCTGGTGGTGTCATGACTGTCTTGATCCCGAGGAACACCACCATCCCCACCAAGAAGGAGCAGGTCTTTTCCACCTACTCTGACAACCAGTTGTCCTCATCCAGGTATATGAGGGTGAGAGGACCAGGACCCGTGACAACAACCTTCTCGGCAAGTTTGAGCTCTGACAACCAACCTAGTGTCCTTATCTAGGTCTATGAGGGCATGAAAGGTGTTGGCAGTTTCTCTCTCAACTAATGTACATCTTGGCGATGGAGTTGCAGATGCCCTCCGTCTCCTTTATCTTATTGTGAGTTTGGACGAAAATCCATTGCCTCCACTTGTAATCTAGTGGATTACAATTTGATGAGCGGATTACATTGATTTTTGTACCTCCCACACTTCTTCACGATCTTTGAATGGAGTGTGCGGCTCAGTCGCCGTTTGGATCGGCGATAGAACGTCTATCTCCTTTCCACACGGCAATACAAGCTGCCATCCTATCCTTCTTTTGTGGCATCGACTACCAAATTTTCGCCGGTTGGATTGGCAATTGAAGACCTGTCGCCTATTTAATTAGATATAGAAGTTCAGTCGCCAATTGGATTGGCGATTTTGGTCCTATCACCAATACAACTAGATGTAGTAGTTTAGTTGCCGTTACAGACGGCGACCGGAATTATTGTGAGTTTGGACGAAAATCCATTGCCTCCACTTGTAATCTAGTGGATTATAATTTGATGAGCGAATTATTTTTGCACCTCCCCACTTCTCCTGCTGTTGGATGTTACTCCTCTTTCTCTCGGTCTGGCGGCTGGTGGTGTCATGACTGTCTTGATCCCGAGGAACACCACCATCCCCACCAAGAAGGAGCAGGTCTTTTCCACCTACTCTGACAACCAGCCTGCTGTCCTCATCCAGGTCTATGAGGGTGAGAGGACCAGGACCCGTGACAACAACCTTCTCGGCAAGTTTGAGCTCTGACAACCAACCTAGTGTCCTTATCTAGGTCTATGAGGGCATGAAAGGTGTTGGCAGTTTCTCTCTCAACTAATGTACATCGTGGCGATGGAGTTGCAGATGCCCTCCGGCTCCTTTATCTTATTGTGAGTTTGGACGAAAATCCATTGCCTCCACTTGTAATCTAGTGGATTACAATTTGATGAGCGGATTACATTGATTTTTGTACCTCCCACACTTCTTCACGATCTTTGAATGGAGTGTGCGGCTCAGTCGCCGTTTGGATCGGCGATAGAACGTCTATCTCCTTTCCACACGGCAATACAAGCTGCCATCCTATCCTTCTTTTGTGGCATCGACTACCAAATTTTCGCCGGTTGGATTGGCAATTGAAGACCTGTCGCCTATTTAATTAGATATAGAAGTTCAGTCGCCAATTGGATTGGCGATTTTGGTCCTATCACCAATACAACTAGATGTAGTAGTTTAGTTGCCGTTACAGACGGCGACCGGAATTATTGTGAGTTTGGACGAAAATCCATTGCCTCCACTTGTAATCTTGTGGATTATAATTTGATGAGCGAATTATTTTTGCACCTCCCCACTTCTCCTGCTGTTGGATGTTACTCCTCTTTCTCTCGGTCTGGCGGCTGGTGGTGTCATGACTGTCTTGATCCCGAGGAACACCACCATCCCCACCAAGAAGGAGCAGGTCTTTTCCACCTACTCTGACAACCAGCCTGCTGTCCTCATCCAGGTCTATGAGGGTGAGAGGACCAGGACCCGTGACAACAACCTTCTCGGCAAGTTTGAGCTCTGACAACCAACCTAGTGTCCTTATCTAGGTCTATGAGGGCATGAAAGGTGTTGGCAGTTTCTCTCTCAACTAATGTACATCGTGGCGATGGAGTTGCAGATGCCCTCCGGCTCCTTTATCTTATTGTGAGTTTGGACGAAAATCCATTGCCTCCACTTGTAATCTAGTGGATTACAATTTGATGAGCGGATTACATTGATTTTTGTACCTCCCACACTTCTTCACGATCTTTGAATGGAGTGTGCGGCTCAGTCGCCGTTTGGATCGGCGATAGAACGTCTATCTCCTTTCCACACGGCAATACAAGCTGCCATCCTATCCTTCTTTTGTGGCATCGACTACCAAATTTTCGCCGGTTGGATTGGCAATTGAAGACCTGTCGCCTATTTAATTAGATATAGAAGTTCAGTCGCCAATTGGATTGGCGATTTTGGTCCTATCACCAATACAACTAGATGTAGTAGTTTAGTTGCCGTTACAGACGGCGACCGGAATTATTGTGAGTTTGGACGAAAATCCATTGCCTCCACTTGTAATCTTGTGGATTATAATTTGATGAGCGAATTATTTTTGCACCTCCCCACTTCTCCTGCTGTTGGATGTTACTCCTCTTTCTCTCGGTCTGGCGGCTGGTGGTGTCATGACTGTCTTGATCCCGAGGAACACCACCATCCCCACCAAGAAGGAGCAGGTCTTTTCCACCTACTCTGACAACCAGCCTGCTGTCCTCATCCAGGTCTATGAGGGTGAGAGGACCAGGACCCGTGACAACAACCTTCTCGGCAAGTTTGAGCTCTGACAACCAACCTAGTGTCCTTATCTAGGTCTATGAGGGCATGAAAGGTGTTGGCAGTTTCTCTCTCAACTAATGTACATCGTGGCGATGGAGTTGCAGATGCCCTCCGGCTCCTTTATCTTATTGTGAGTTTGGACGAAAATCCATTGCCTCCACTTGTAATCTAGTGGATTACAATTTGAAAAAAAAAAAAAAAACAAAAGAACAGGTAATTCTTCATCTTTTCTTATCTTAATAAACAAGAGAAAGCTTGAACTAAGGTCTTAGGTTACCCCGAAAATCCGCTCTCACGGGAAGTCGAACCCGGGCCTGCTGGGTGCTACTAAGGCACTGCAACCACTAGGCTACAGACCCGTTCGCTTTGGTAAAAAACAAGACTTCGCTTTGAGAAAATGGTGGCTTCAGAAAGAATGTTTTTCGGATTGGGTCACCGGAACATCATCATATAGTTTAAATCTAGGAGTAGTGCGGAAATCAGCTACGGCACCAACACTCTTGATGTTGTCCAAATAAAAGATATGTAAAGCATAATCCAACATTGGACATACGGTTTCCTATCCACAAACAGCATAATTCTACAGTGAGACACACGGTTTCCTATCCAAAATGAGAAGTTATGAAGATACTTACCACTAGCATAATAGCATAACCACCCATATTTTTTTTTTTCTGATTTCTGCCATGCAGAAATAGAGTCTACCAAATCTTCAAAGACTAATTTACACCAGTTAATGTCCTGTATCTTTTCAAGATCATGTACTGTTTCTACTAACGCTGCAGACACATAATAGCCGGTTGATGGCATAAAAAAGCTGTTCAACACCGCCATGACGAAAAATCTAGCGGTCATTTCCATGTCTTCAGTTTTTTTAACAAAGTGTAGCATATTTGGGTGATTGAATAATTTCCTTTTATCACATCTGCATCCTCCTTGTTTTGATCATCACGCTCATTTTTTTTCTTTTTCTTAGGTGGATTATTTTCTTCCTCTTAGTGAAGAACGCATTTCAAGGCTATGTTGTCAAATGGTGATTCTGCATTACTACACGTGAGGAGTTCATTAACATTACCAGACGGCAAACCAAGAAGTAGATGCACTATTTCTGGCGTGATGCATAGTCTCATTCCAGGCTTGACAGGGAACTCAATTCGATCTGAACTTTCTAGAATATTAGCTTCGGTGTAAAGACGTGTCGCAATATCTCTGCATCCGAATTTTTTCACCTTCACATCAAACAGATTATTAAAAATTCCAAGTTCTTTGATCCTTACTTTTGCACCAGGAGGAAGGGCACCTTGAAAATCTGTCAAAAACGGCAGGACTGCAACGCACGACCAACTTTCTGTCCTTTTCCATGATTGGCCTTAGGCAACAAAATCAAATCTCATAATCATCAGGAAATAGGTTCGCCTACAGTTCAGGTATAGCCTGTTCTACAGTTTTAAAGGTGAAAAATCACACGCAACTACATGAGAAAATAGGTAGACCTGTTCTACAGTTACAGTTCAGGACCTAATTGGGGTTTTTCTAGAGTGTTAACAGTAATCAATTAGCTGCAGTGATTCATGTTCATCTAGTGCAAAGGCTAGGCATCAGAAAGGTGAAAACTCACACACAACCACATGAGAGAATAGGTTGGCCTATTATTGATGCCATTCTTTTTGCAACAATATTTCACGGTTGCCATTCTGGGTGGTTTCAAAGCATTTACAACATATACCAAATCAAAATACGAGCAAAAGTTCAACATGACATGTGGGCCCCGCACGTCATACACTCAACCCCTTCTTCCTCCTTCCTCCTCCACTGCTCTAGCTTCATCTTCCTCCTCCCCTCCTCCCTTCTCTCTCATCTAGGTCCGATGGCCGGCCCTCTGGCGAGCTCCCCGGCGGCCTCCTCCACCCCTTGAGCTCACGCTTCCTCTCCTCCCTCCATAGCTCACCGGCGAGCTCACTCGCGGAGGGCGGCGGCGGCGGCGAGCTCGCGGATGGCGGCGACGAAGGGCAGTGGCGCCTCCTCCTTCACACCCAGGCCGGTGACGCCGTCTCCTTCACCCAAGCTCGCCGCCGCCCACGCGCCGCCTTCGAGCTCGCCGCCGTCCGCCGTCGCCGCCGCCGACCAGCTCGCCGACCCCCCAGCGGCCAGCCATGGAAAAGAGAGGGGGAGAGGAGGTAGAGGATGACATGTGGGACCCAGCTGTCAGGTGCGTATTTCTACGGTATTTGCATCTCGTATATGCTGGAAATGCCGGAAAACCCCCGAGAATGGCATGGGTGAAATTAGATTGCAAAAAGAATGGCATCAATAACAATATGCGTTTTGTAATGACAAAAACGAAGAATCGAAACTTAATAATGGCACTGATGAAAAAAATTCGTAACCAAAACTCTTGAGCCTTCAACAATAGGACAAGCTCCAAAATAATTGGAAAATAGTTGTAGGCAAACTTGGACCATGGCACCATACAGAAAATAGAAATCACTTTTTTTGATAATATTCACCGCTCATAATATAATAACAATGAAAAGATGAAAACAATCGGGACGGGAGTCAGGCTTATCCAACTAATCGAAGAACATGTCAAACACAAAGGCCTGCAACACAAAAAAAAACTCAGGTTGGGGTAAATCAAAAGTTTTCTAACCCTAGAACTGAGATTGGGGATTGGAGGTGGGAGGAATAACCTAGACGGTGGAGGGCGGCGGCGGCGCCTCCGGTAGTTAAGGGCGGCAGGGGCACCTCAGGTGGTTGGGGGAGACCCTAGGCGCGCGTCGACGCAGCGTAGGAGGCGACGAAATAGGGCGGAGGCGGGTAGGGGAGAGAGCACGCGGGGTGGAGTCGTGGAGAAGTGGAGTGGGAGGCTGGGAGACTGAACTCAGAGGGCTTGGATAGAAAACAACAAAGGCGAGGGACCGCTTTGCAAAAGAATATGAGTGTGGTCCGTGGATGGCGGGTAGATTACGGTGAAGTTGAAGGGTTTTTTTTGCAAAAAGCGACGATGGACGAATAAACCTTACGCTCTTTAATATAATACTAGTAACAAAAAGCGCGCTACAAGCGCTATGCTGTTTGTGGGTGTCCATATGAAAACTAAATAAAGTTATGATATAAATAACAGCTAACTGTTCATATAAGCGTCGTTTAGGCACAGATAATCCATTGCCCGTTTACAATATCTAATAGATGTTCTATCTGCATCCTGAACAAAACAATTCTGAAATATATGTGAAATCCCTCGTACAAAATTTATACAAAATTTATACATAATACAGGTTTATATAATATGATAAATATAATCCTTACAACAATTTAGGAAAGAGAATATTGATTATGCAAGGAAAAGCATCATATCATCCATGTCTATGATGGTAAGTTGGTAACTCATAGCAAATGTATTGGCCTTCTATAGTTGTTCTATGTGGAAGTTCCATTGTATGTATGAATAGTGCTGGAAAATGCAAAAGGAGAACCAGAAAGAAGCACTAACCTTTGGATTTAAACAATTTTCATCAACCAAATCCAAAGATTGAAGATACTGGCATAATAGTGTAGCTGTAGGAAACCCTCTATAATTATTAATTCATAGAGCGCACAAAATATGTGCAACATAAAAAGACCAGCAAATTAAAAAAAAAAATAATCCTATCCGCAAAGAAAAACATCGAAACAATCAATTTGAATGGTTGTTTTACCAAATTCATGGCCATTCATTCACACAATTGGCCTTCCAGCACTTGCTAACGGCTGGCGGTTCCCATAAATCTAACAAAAATTGAAAGGATTGCATAGACTTATTTGCATGTACATAATTTATTTGCTTAAGTACGAAATATATTAGCTAGACATTCTCTTCTACTTATCGATCTACAGAAACATAGGCTTCAATGTAAATTAATTTTGTTCCAGAGTTGTTGGTTGAAGCAATAATTACACAATCCATTTTAGTACGTCCACAGGATGCAGGAAAAGGCTGTAAATATGTCATGAAACAGAAACAATGCATTCACTCGTGCAGTAGATAAATCTTAGTATTGTGGTATGACATCATGGCAGCAAAGCAAGTCAAGAGGCAAGTAGTTTTGGATGTTTTTTTTTTTTTGGAGGAAAAGGCTTTGGATGTGCTATACCTGAACATTTGAATAGGAATTCTTTCAAGACGCGTTAGTCTGAAAGAACACATGCATTTGCGTATAGCAATGCAGCAAAAGGACACATGTGCAATCCTTAAAACTGCACATTAGCGATTATAAGAAAGTACAAAATCAGAGCATATACCTAGAACATGTACAGTTCGGCTCCTTTTTGGCATATATAGTTATATTGTACACAACTTATAGAAGAATCAACCAATGAAAGAATAAAAACCAGTTGCCCATTTGAAAACCATGAGGCAACCTGCAACCATGTAGCTGAAATTTGAGAACTAATCCAATAGATGTAGTGCCGGCAAAATATGGACTGCACGAACAACAGGTAACCAATTAGAAACCATGGGAAAACCATGTAGCTGAAATTAAAGAATTGAGATAAATCGGCATCAAATTAGAGAGCATGTCTTATTTCTGTAAGCACAATTGAAATCAAAGACGGTTAGATACGACAAGGGAAATGGTATAGTAGTGACGGCGCTGGGGAAGAGGAGGCAGCTGCTGGGAGAGGGCACGGGGAAGGTGGCAGACATGGGGCATGGAGCGCCGACTGCGGCCGCGGCTGTGACCTGCAAAGGGGGCGGGTAGGGGACGGGAGAGTGGGCGGAGGCGGTGGGTTAGCGGCTGCTGCCGCAGCGTGGTGGCCGCCGGCGACTGATCCGGTGAGTACGGCGCCGCCGACGCCGGATTTGGCCACCGGAGAGGTTGCCGCCGCCGGATCCACCGGGACAGGCGGCGCAGCGGCAGCCGGAGGGCTTTCAACGGCAGCAGTCGAGCGGTGATGGGAGGCGGTCCGGGCAGGAGGACGCGGCTAGCGACGAAGGCAACGGCGGGAGGAGGACCGGCGCCGCTCCGAGGCACGGCCAGCGAAGATGAGGAGGGACGGCGACGCTCCGGTGTGGACGTGGGAGCAGGGAGGCGGCGGTGGGTGACGGGGAGGAGACCGCGAGGGGTAGGGTTGGTTTTTTTTCTTTTTTTTTTTGGCCCCGGGTGGGGGATTTGGGGGTGGGCCAGTAGAATTAGGTCTAGTGGCATTTGCGGGTAATTTCAGCCAAGTATGGGTGTAGTTACAAAGACGAAAAGGGCCGCAGTGAGGGCGGCGAGAAACGTGGAGGGCGTGGACGAAAGTTTCCTCAAAGAAGGCAGTATTAGCGAGGGCTGTCGACATGAATTCTGGTATTTCAGAGGGTTTTTTTGCGAAGTTTTTCGGGAGCGAGGGGCAGCGCGTGGCTGGCTGGTGGGAGTGCCACGCGCCCACAGCTACTGTGCGAGGCTGTAGGTGGCGGGGCCAGGCGAGCGACGCGCGTCCAGCCGGCTGGAGGGAGGCGACGTGGCTCAATCTAGGACGGTCATCGCATTGATCGCACGGCCGAAAAAATTGGACTGACGTGGATACTGTGCATGTGTGGCTTTAGGCCCAGCTACGGAGAATTAAGAACTTTGGAATATACTAGCAAAAATACCCGTACGTTGTAACGGAAAAAATAAAAATCCTTGCACATGCAAAACATGTTGGAGGTAATATTTCATCAATCACTCATTGTGGTTCAGACCATTAGATTTAAAATCACAAGTAGATGTGCTCTAGCTGTGAGGTAATGTGAAAGAAAAATAAAAATCTAACATAGCTAATGGCATTCAACACAACTGCAGTGTAATGCATTTAATAACTGCATTGCATTTAATAAATATTGATCTACTGTTTAATATTTTTTGGCACGTGCAATTGTGCAAAGCATGTTTTTCGCAATATATAGTTTTCTCAATATATCATATACTACCTCTGTTTTTTTTTATTTGACGCCTTTGACTTTTTGACACGCCTTCGACCATTCGTCTTATTCAAATTATTTTTGTAAATATCATTTATTTTGTTGTGATTTGTTTTATCAATAGAGTTACTTTAAATATGTATTATTTTTTTTACATATTTGCACAAAAAATTTGAATAAGACGAATGGTCAAAGACGTACCAAAAAGTCAAAGGCGTCAAATAAAAAAAACGGAGGGAGTAGATGCTAAACCGTACCCGGAAAAAATATTTAGAGCAATTTACATTCTTCTAGCCACATTTTGACAAAATGCATGCATGTTAGATTTTCTTTGACTCCACAAATATGATTACATTAATTAAGCTTCAATAAGCCAATTACAATATTTGACAATAATGCTGCTAGAAATAAACTTCAATGCCTGATTGAACCACATGCATTTGTTACAACTTAGAGAAGAGGAGTGGAATAAGCACACATTACAGCTTAGAGAAGAGAAGTAGAACAAGCACACAGATTGTCATGAGGACGTGCATGAGCCAAAGACGGAGGTCACTAGCCGGGGGACCATGTGGAAGTTGCTGGTTACAGCAAACAACAAATGATGTCAGCCAGATAATAATACGTATTTGCAATAAAACAATATAATGATGTCCGCCAGATAGCAATATCTGGCTACACTAAACTATAACTGCATTTAATATATGAAAGTAGAATCGCCGATAGTCCTTTGCACCTCAAACTGCAGAAATAATGAGGCCAGGTATCTTACCAACTTCATTCGACATTTTATCAGCACAAAGTGCTAAAGATGGCCAAGTCTTTTAAATAAAATATATCCTACTTATCGTCATAAATTGATTTTCCACATGCATAGGAAGCACACAACGCAAGAACAAGTGATGAGCAGTATTTACTTATGTAGGCAAGAGATATCAAAAAGACATAAGACAATCTTTACCTCGATAAAAAATCAGCGGATCATCCTTACTTGCTAGTCAGATGTGCATTTATGCTATACTCTTCTATAAGCCAAAAGATATTGAACATCAAAAGCCCTTCCACAAAAAGGTGGCATGCACTGCCCATGAACAGCTTAGGCTATTTTTAATTTGCCCTACAACCGGATATAAAAAATTAAAGCCAAAACAGCATTCTGCATAGCTTCTTAATTCAGTTCATCTCACTCAAGCAACAAGACACCTGATTCGAGAACCATCTGGCACTCATATGCTCCCTATCTGGAAGAGCTATCTGAAAAGAAGGCCCAAGCATTTACCCGTCACTTATATAATGTGTACTTTACTCATAGTCATAGACTCATACTATTGGAAAAGTATAATCAGCTCTGAAAATGTATTCTCCTAAAATATGAAATTATGTCACTTCTATAATCTAAAAATTTATACCCCTTATATGGTCCTATAGTGCTTCATGAATACTGACTTATCTTATTATCTTCCTTCTTGAAGAATGCATGATGCATAAGCATACAGACCATGAGCCAAACTCAGCTACATCATATACCAAAATAATTCTTTGAATAAGCTAACAACCCTAAGAGTACAGATGAATGAAAAACAATTGATGTCACTATTCTTTTCTGTATTAAATCAGTAGTTGCTCTAATCTAATTTGCCTAAAACCAGCAGGGTTTTAAAACGAATAATCCACGATCTAGGAGTGACAAACAACATGCTCCCAGAGACATGAGTCCTAAACCAAAAATGGAAGATTGAGCTCAAATGAAAATTCCAAGTGCATCTGTAAAGACAGAATTCTAAAAGAGCCAGACATACACTACAAGCATACATGGGATATTGGCATTATGATGTGCAATATAGTTCTTTCACAAATTTGGCATACTGCAAACAATAAACAGTTATGTAGCGTGCCTACCTAAAAAAAGTACAAACAAACTTCTTAGATATCTTACAGGTATATTGTCTACAGCTACTTCTGAGTTCTGAAACAGTGAAACTTGCTTCTGAATACATGTTTTAGGAGTGCTCAACAAATTTCTCTAAATATCTATCATCATTTGATCAAAGGTGAGTTTAGCATGTTCTCTATTAATAATTAAAAAAGGAAGCAGAGCAAGAGCGGGTAGAAGTACACATCACACTGTCCCTACTTCTCTGTGATTACAAATTTAAGGTATTTAATGTGTAAACCAGAGTAGAAGTAGCATCAGAACAAAAGCCCTTATAGACCTCAAATGACTTAAGACTAATGTTTTCTCCACTCTCAAGAACCTGGAATAGAAGTACCATGTAATATATAGAAGTTTGTTTCTAGAAAGCAAACTGGCAAGGAAGACTGATATTATCTCGACCTTTAAAGCACAAATTTTAACCATACCTGATCAGATTGATAGGGAGGATTAAACGACATCCTGGGGGCACAATTTCATTACATATTTAGTACATCTCTGCAAACAACAATGAAAAAAAATGACCAGGGAAAGAAATACAGTAGCAACGGGATTCACCATTTCACCAAATGACATCCTGGGGCACAATTACATTTTCTGTGCAGCGCATCACCTTTTTAGCCTTGGCATCTCCTTTAACATCTCCACCCCAAATGTCTAGGTTCTTTTAAAGCAAATCAAGCTCTTGCAAAACAGACAAATTCACCAATTAGAAAATTGGACCTCAAACAGAGAGGTATTTTCTCATAAAATTCATACCATGAGGACACTTCTTTTATTGCCTCCCATAAAAAAATTTCCCTTGATGCAGGCACTTGTAAAACAGACAAAACCACAAAATAGCTGATCGGGCCACAAACTGAGAGAAAGTTATATTTTATTATTTTTCTTATAAAGCTCATATCACATGAACACTTCCCTTCTTAATTCCACCACTTTGGATCTCGTTGCTTTGTACAGGTAGTACTTCGTGGATCCTGTCGACGTTGAGGCCGGAGATGCAAAGGTCAAGTATCCGGTGGTGTCTGGCAAGCACTTCGCGGATCCGGTCGTCGTTGTGGCCGGCGACACCACTGTCAAGGATCCAGTGGTGGCTGGCAACCTCGTCGCCAAGTCCGACGAGAAGGAAGAGAAGCGGGCATCCATAGCAGAGCTCGCGGTCCTCTCTAGCTGCGCCAAGCTCGGCGGGGCCGGCGGCAGAGCTAGGAAGACGGCGATGCGAGGCGGCGGCGGTTCGATCCGGCGGAGAAGCAGATCGCGCAGGGAGGAGCGGAGCAGCGGCGGCGATGGGGAAGGGGAGGAGGAGGCGAGCCATGGAGAGGAGCGGAGGGGTGGGGGAGCCACGTTCGGTGTCGGTGGTGGTCGGGCTCGCCGGATCCGATGGCGGTGTCTCTCGGGGTCATCGGATCCGGTAGCGGCGACGGCCAGGGAATCAAGATCCGATGGCAGCGGCGGTCGGGGAAGCCAGATCTGGTGGCGGCGGCGGTCGAGGAAGCCAGAGCCGGCGGCGGGGGCGGTCGGAGAAGCCGGACCCGGTGGAGGCGGCGCTCGGGGAAACAGGACCCGGCGCCTGGCGGCGGGGAACGTAGGTCGGGGGAGAGCAGAAGGGGGGAGGCGAGAGGCGGCGGCGCTAGGGATGAGGGAGAGCGTTGGATGAGGTAGGAACGGGCAACGGGGCGGGACAGCGGGGCGCGTCTGGATGCCCTAGGGTGCGCGTGATGCCAGGGGCGGGGCGATGCGTCGAAAAAACGACGGAAGAAGAAACTCTACTGGCCAAGGCAGCCGCTTTATCGTTTGGTTAGCGCAACAAATTCGCGTGGCCAGGATTACAGGATGCGGGACGACGGACCAAGAAAGACGAAGAAATATCCTCTCTTTAATAATAGTAATAGATAATAGATATAAGGTTGAAATAATAATAATAATAATAATAATAATATTATTATTATTATTATTAATAGGTATATAGATAAATCGTAAGCAAATATTGTTTAGTAAAATCATTGTTGGAGTTGGTGTAGAATATATGTACAAGTAGAGTTAAAATTAGACTCTGAGTTAAAATAGGCAGGTGCAGGTAGAGTTAGAGCCGGACTCTATGTCCTAGTCTCTAATATAAATAGGGGGCGGTGCTGTCTAACCCGTCATGACGATATAACTATAGCGCAGGACGCGCAGGGGTCAGCAATCGTCCTGTGGCCGCGACACGGATGGTCCGGTGTGCTTATGTTGATTGGAGAGAAGCGTCCATAATCAGCTCCTCGTAGATGTGTTATCTAAATATTGCATTGGCGTCAATTTGTAAAGGTGATATCAGAGCTTCATGTCAAACTCGGAACTTTTACTAGCGATCACACGATGTAGGACAGAGGGTCCGATGTTTGATGTGGGAGATTGTTGGGTTTAGTCCCACATCGGTTAGCGGTGATGGGGTAGCACAACTTAAAAGGTGGGGTGTCATCAGTATAGTCTTTTGAGTTTAGTGAACCTGGGCCTTGGTTGTGGCTCGATCCGCTTAGGCATGTGGTTGTAGCAAGCCCAATGGGACCTGGGCCCGAGACCGGCCACATCGAACCATTCGGGAGGCCCCCCTCTCACCACCCCGCCTTTGCGAAATGCATTGGTCCTTCTCCTACATGGGTGTCTTGGCTCGAGGTGACATCAGTATCAGTCGAACCAATATGCCTTGCCGCCATTTTTAAGTTGGATTGCACCGGTGTTACAGTGGCATTTAGGACAGGACAGTCACCCATGCGTGCTCCACCCTAAGAAAATTCCATACGTAGAAATTTCATGTATTGACGATAAGTATGCAGCACACATCGTAAAGTTTTTCCCCGTATATTTATGTAACATCCCAAATTTTTAAACTCAATTTGGCACGTTAATAATTTTCTTAAATGCATGAATTAAAATTATTAAATAGTTAATGTGGAAAGCATCATGTCATCATCTTTTGGTTGCATCATTTTTGAATTTAAAACTTGTGCATTAATTTTCAAAATAAGTTTCTTGGAGAGAGATAATATTTTATTAGTGGTTTGAATATTTTCTTAAGCTAGCAGTAAAGTATTTGGCCAAAATAAATGTTTGATTTAAAGAATATTTAAATAATTTTCAATGAAGGAAGAAAAGATAAAAACAAGAAATCTTTAAAGCATTTTCCTCTCTCTCTCCCGGCCCTCTTCCCTTTTCTTTCTTCCCCGTTTCCCTCTCTCTCCCGCTTGGGCCTCCGGCGCAGCTCCGGCCCAACTCCTCCCGCAGCCCAGCTCACCCACGTGCCCGCGCGCGCGCCGTGCCTCTCTGCCGAGTGGGCCCCGCTCGTCAGCCACTCACCGCCCGAGCCGTTGCCCCCTCTGTTCCACTGACGCGTGGATCCCGCCTGTCAGCCGCTGGCCGTCGTCTTCTTCCTCCCCGTTTCTCCACTCACTATCTCTCCCCTCTGTTTCGCCCTTTCCCGCACGCGAGAGCCTTCCCCCATCATCTCTCTGACCGTACCCGTTTCCTCTCACTGCCTCTTCTTGTCTTGTCACCGGCCATCTCCGACACGACGTCGTCGTGTCCTGCCTTCTCCGCCACGCCACCGGTCTGGGGCTCACGCCGGCGTCGCCACCAACTCCGCGCCGCGCCTTAACTTCCCATTTCCTCCATGCGCCTATAAAATGGGCACTGCTCCACCATTTTTCCCCGCTTCGCGCCGCCGCATTCTTCCCCTCTCTGTCCGGTGAGCCTTTGCGTTGCCACCGTCGTGGTTCTTCTCCCTCTCCCTCGACGATGCTTGTCAACCCCCCCTCTGGTCCGCTTGCAGGTCTTTGGAGCGGAGCTCGTCTGCCGGGGGTGGAGCCGCCGGTCCGATCGGAGCGCGTTCACTGGAGTCCGCGACCGCGCCGCAGTGAGCAGGTCGTCCCGCCGCCCCACTCACCTCGGTAAGCGCGGGGTTAGCATCCTCTACCTCCTCTCTTGCTCCTGGCCGCGGGAATTGAGTTCCCGTCGAGCTCATCGCCGGCGTCGCGTGTGCCGTGCCTCGCCGCCGCCGTGGTCTTGTCGCGTCGCCCCTCACGTCCGTCTCTGGCGCCGCCGAGAACGTCGGCGAAGTCGCCATGTTCCTATCTCTCTTCCCGCTCATCCAATCGGTCCCAATTGGCCGGAGTCGCCACCGCCGTTCGTCCCCTGCCGCCGCCGTCGCCGGAGCCGGTGTTCCCCTATTTTTTCCCCTCTGCCTCTAGCTCGCGTCACCGACGGGTGGGCCCCGTGGGCTCCACCGGTCAGTGGCGCGGTGCCCCCCCTCGTGCGCTCGCGCGCGCCCGCGCGTGGCCGCGCAGCGCCGTGGGCCGCGATCGCCGAGCCGGCCCAGTTGCCAAGCTAGCCCTTTTGCATTTTTGTTATATATTTCTATTCAGTTCCTTTGACAATCATGTTCTAAACATATTAAATATACTTTATAAATTATGTAAAAATTTCTAAAAATGTATTAAATGTTGCTGGACCATTTAAAAATATGAGTTAGCGTGTCATGCATGTAAGTTCGCATTATAGATAAATAAGCAAGTATAGAGGTGCATCATTTCATGTGCACTTAAAATGTTTTCCTGCATTTTCCTCAAAATAAAATGCATCAAAATAATTTATGGCTGATGCATTTGTATTGTTGTACTTGTGTGTTCGCGTTAGTAGGAGGCCAAGGTTCCGTGGAGCCCGTCGACGACGCCTTCTTCGCCTACCCGGGATCCGACCAAGGCAAGTCCCCCTTGAACATATCGTGGAGCCATTTTCGTTATTTAGAAAATATTTCCTAGACTTGAAAATGTGCATGCTACTTAAAATGTAAAACGCCGTACTTACTAGACCTAGTTATCATGACCGAATAGGAAAAGGTAAGAAATAATGTAGGGTTAAAACCTAAGGCTAAAGTACCTTTGCTTATATTTAAATACTCCATTGTGGTAGGATTAGAATGCTTAAAATACTTTGATGCGAAATGATATTATCGTTTGTGTGAAATGAATTTGTGATAAGAATGGTTTGGAGAAAGATGGTTTAAAGTAGCGCATCAAGGGTGTTGCTGAGTAGGAAAAATGTTTTCCTCTCTCGCCAAAATATTCCGACTAGGGAGAGACTTTTGCCGGTTGGTGCGGTAAGGCACCGTCTTTGAGAAATTGGGCTAAAGTATCGTCTCTCTCCTAGAATAAGGACCGCTCGTCCTATGACCCTATGAACTGAGCCGTAACAGTGCGACCTCGAGCCCCGGAATGGGACGGGTCTGGTCGTTAGTCTTTGAGCCTAGCGGAGGCTACCCGGCAAGTCGCCGTTAGTGTTCGAGCCTAGCGGTCTTGTGGCAAAACACTAAATGGTGCGTAGCCTCTCGAGGGTAAAGCATACCCACTCTGCAGAGTTAAAACTATCATGATAGCCATGCTCGCGGTTATGAGCGCGCGAGGGGATTGGTTGTATGGTAGTCTTCTTTTCAAAACCACTTTTGGAAAAGGTGTTTTAAGAGAAGGTTTTGAGTTGAGTAAAGAGATGTTGAGAAAAGATTTTGTTTTGAGAATTAGGTGCCACCAGCTTGCGTCATGAGCTGGGTGACGGCCCATCATGAAGTGCTTGTGCGGTTTGGACCTGTCCCATGACCTTGGGAGTAGAGAATGAGCGTTTCCGCCCGTAACGGCGATGTCGCGAACTAGCCTTTCCGCCCGTAACGGCGATGGGGCAAGAGGGAGCTAATACTCGCTATGGCACTGAGGCCAAGTGGCGAGAGGTTTTGAGAAGAGCACAAAGAAAATATTATGATTTAATGTTTCCAAAAATGCTTTGTTAAACCTAGGTCAATAAAATGTTTTTCCGCAAAAAGTACCTAAACTTCCCTTTGGACTTAGCCACATCTGCATCCATTCCGACTTGCGGAGTACGTTTGTACTCATCCTTGTTTTCCTCTCCCTTTTAAAATTTCAACAGCTGGTCCGTCCGAGGACGACGACCCTGACTTCGAGGAGGAGGAGTTCTCCGAGGATGGCTATGAAGAGTAGGGTTGCGTGTTCCTACAGCCTTCTCGCCTGTGGAATAAATAATTTAGATGTTGTATTAGGCCCTGCTTGCTGTTGTACTCTGATTTGCGGCCTGCGAGCCGTTGGTTGTGTATTGTACTGGACTATGTCCCCCGCTATGTAATATTATGACGATGGTAATGTACCGTTTCTGCTTAACTGTGTGTACTAGCCATGATCCTTGGGACTAGTACGTATTTACGCAGGTGGAATCCGATCTTATAAATCGGGTGCCGACAGAACTGGTATCAGAGCCAGGCTGGCCCTAGGCGTAACCCTAGAATTAGAGACTTTATAATTTCTAAAAAGTATATTTACCATTTTCGCAAGTCTTTATTCTCTACAATCCGTTTTAACTCATGATCTTTTTGAAAATGTGTAGATGCCGTCGTTCGCGTCCTCCCTCGGGGTTGGCTACGGTGGTTTCGTGCGCCAGCTGCTGCTGATGCTGGGCACTCTCGGCTTTGGAGACCCCATGTATTATGGGGCCACTACTTTGCGCAAGGGGCGCACTTGTTGGGTGGTGTGCGTCACCATCTTCGCTGCGGGTCCACCGCCTACCCGTGGACCTTTCCGCTACTCCGCCACCCGTGTCAACTGCACCGACGCCATCCAAGACGTGTCCCAACTTGCTCTACACCGACTCCGCAGTCTGTTCACGCGTGAGCTGCATCACTCCCCGCTTCGCTACTTTCCCTCTCGACTGCCGCACGAGCTGTTCAGCCACGCTCATACGGCCGAGGGCGAAGGTGACCTGACGGTCTACCACCTCGCCGAGCTCGTCCAATCCCTAGACGACGCCTACACCATCGCCCTGCGGGAGCTGAACGCCGCCTACGACGCCAACCGCCAGCTGGAGCAAGCCAAGAAAGAGAGCTGTGACCTTAAAAAGCACGACTCGCACCACTTGGTGGAGAAGGCCCATCTCCACAAGAGGATCCGCCAGTTGGTTCGCGAGAACCAGCGCCTCCGCGGGAATGCCGCATCTTCCTCCGGGACTCCTACTCCTTCTGCTTCTACCTCCCGCCTGAGGAAGAGAAGCATCGGCACCAGCACCAGCACCGCACCCGCGCCCAAGGATCTCGCCGACCTAGCCCTGTGCTCCTTTGATCTCACTCCCGGGGACCTTCAGTTGGATCTGGGTCCTTCTGGAGTGAGAGCTCCGCCTCCCACCCTTGTTGGATATGAAGCTAACCCCTTGCTCGTCCTGCCACCGCAGCCTGGCTGGCAGCCCTCCCTGGACGGTGGTGAAGAAGAAGAAGAAGAAGAAGACCCCGAGAAGGTTGTCTTTGAGTCCGACTACGAGCAAGTGTAGGCTCGTGTCGCTGTATCCCCTGTATCGTAGTTAGCACGCTGTATGGGCTGACGTACCGGTAGTTGTGGTATCGCGCCCTTTGATTGTATCCGAAACTATTATCTTATGTATTGCGTGTTGCATCGTGCCAAATCCGCATATTTTAAACTCATGTTTTCAAAATGTTAAAAGCTTTCCCCTCTTAATGCCCCTCTCGTCCTCCTGATTAGCAGATGGTGATTTCGCACCAAGCTGGGCGTAGGGAAGTCACCCGGGGTCAAGGCCGTGTTGGTGGTGATCCAAGCAGAGCTAGTGCGTCTCGCCGGCTTAGGGCCGGCTTAGGAGGCCAGCTCAATCCGTCCCAATCCTAGCTCGTTACGGTGACCAAGCTTCCGTTGGACGGCCTCCCCCTGCTCTTCGCCCTTTTCTCCCTCCAGCGCCACAAATAAGATCCCCAGAAAATCCACCAGAAAACCAAGCCGAATCCAATCCCCACTTTCCTCCACCACCTCCTAGAGATCCTACCCTGAGAGAGTTCATGGATATGCAATTCCAAATGATCCGATATCTGGTGAGAGAGAGAGAGCCATTGCCCCTGTTCCTGCACCTATGCCAGTTCCTCCACCAGCTCCACCTCTTGCCCGCACCCGCATAAATGACTTCCTCCGAGCTAATCCTCCTAAGTTTGCTGGGTCCGCCGATGCTCTGGAAGCAGCTGATTGGTTGAAAGGGATTGAGAAGTGCTTGATTATGTTTCAGTGTGGTGATGTGGAAAGTGTCCAGCTCGCGGCGCACCAGCTCACTGGGGCCGCATCTGCTTGGTGGGACACTTTTTGTGAAGCTCATGAGACTCCTGAAACAATTACTTGGGCTGAGTTTGTTGAAGCTTTTGAGGAAAACTATGTTCCCGAGAGTGTGAAGGAAGCTAAGAGGCATGAGTTTCATGCCCTAGAGCAAGGCAGCATGACCTTGCATGAGTACCTCACCCAGTTCACCTTGCTAGCCTGTTATGTTCCTCGAGATGTGAGAAGTGATGCTGATAAAGTTTATTTTTTCAAAAAGGGCATGGATCCTGAAATTCGTGCGTTGATTGATGCCACAGAGTTCACTTCCTTCAAGCAGTTGTTTGCTAGCGCGGTTAAGCAGGAAGAAAACCGCCGTTTGTGCCTCGCAGCAAGGAAGAGGAAGAGGGCCCAGAAGGATGTTCATTCTGGCTCTCGTACCAAGAGCCAGCGTCTCCGTGGCCGTGTGCCAGCTGTTCCTCCTCGCCCGCGTGCTCAGTGGGTGATGTCTCGCCCTGTTCCTCAGTCAGCTCCGCCAGTTCGTACTCAAGTGTCTGTGCCGCAGAAGAAGGACATGTCAAGCATTAAATGTTTTGCCTGCCAGCAGATGGGTCACTATGCTAGCTCCTGCCCCAATAAAGGTGCTGTGTCTGCTCCGGTTCAAGCTGCTGCACCACGGCCCTGTGAATTCTGGGCAAGGCCGTGGAAGTTTTCCCCCTGCAAGGACAGCTCTTTCTGTTGGACGTGGTCGGGTGAACCATGTCAGTGCTGAAGAAGCCCATGCTGATCTAGACTCGGTGATGGGTAAGTTTTGCGTCAACTCCATCCCCGCTACTGCTTTATTTGACTCTGGTGCTACGCATTCATTCATTGCTGCATCTTTTGCCAAAAATCATGGACTCGAAACAAGTACGTTAAAGAAACCAATGTTGATTAAATCCCCTGGAAAAGTGATTCATACCACTTTGATGTGTCCTAATGTTGGGATAAAAATAGAGGATACTGAGTTTTTGGCAGACCTTGTGGTCATTGATTCAAATGGAATAGAAGTGATATTAGGCATGGATTGGTTAGCCAAGTTTAAGGGTCATATTGACTGTGCCTCTAAAACAGTCAAGCTGACCGGTGGTGATGGCAAGGAAGTTCAGTTTGTTGCTAATCCTTTCCCCGAAAACTTGATTACCCTCAACAAGTTGGAAGGAGCTGTTCTTGAAACCATGCCTATCTTAAGGGAATTTCCTGATGTTTTCCCTGATGAGCTGCCTGGCATGCCGCCTGATAGGGATGTTGAGTTCGTTATCGACTTAGCCCCGGGTACTGCCCCTATCTCCCAAAGGCCATACCGTCTTTCTGCAAATTGAATGACCGAGTTAAAGAAACAACTTGAAAAATTGCAAGAAAAAGGTTTTATCCGCCCAAGTGCTTCGCCTTGGGGAGCTCCTGTCATATTCGTGAAAAAGAAGGATGGATCCTTAAGGATGTGTGTGGATTACAGATCACTTAATGAAGTAACCATAAAAAATAAATATCCTTTGCCCCGTATTGATGATCTGTTTGACCAGTTGAAAGGAGCCCGCATTTTCTCAAAAATTGACTTAAGGTCTGGGTACCACCAAATAAAGATTAAGAAGTCCGACATTCCCAAATCAGCCTTCACAACCAGATATGGTCTTTATGAGTTCACCGTCATGTCATTTGGCCTCACAAATGCACCTGCTTATTTCATGAATCTGGTGAACAAAGTGTTCATGGACTTTTTGGATAAATTTGTCGTCGTGTTTATCGATGATATCCTGATCTATTCTAAGTCAGAAGAAGAGCACGAGGTTCACTTGAGAATGGTTCTTGAAAGGTTAAGGGTGCATCAGTTGTTCGCTAAGCTGAGTAAATGTGAGTTCTGGATGAAAGAGGTGTTGTTTCTTGGGCACATAATTTCTGCTGAAGGTGTTGCTGTAGACCCTGAAAAGGTTGCATCTGTGGTTGAGTGGAGTCAACCGAAATCTGTGACCCAAGTGAGGAGTTTCCTTGGATTAGCGGGATATTACCGCCGGTTCATCGAGGGTTTCTCCAAGATAGCCCGCCCGATGACCAGTTTGTTGAAGAAAGAAAAGAAGTTTGAATGGACTGCCAGCTGTGAGAGTAGTTTTCAAGAATTGAAAAAGCGCCTGACGTCCGCTTCTGTGTTGATTCTGCCCGACATCCACAAGGATTTTAAGATTTATTGTGATGCCTCTCGACAAGGATTCTGCAAGAGGGCAGAGTAGTGGCTTATGCGTCAAGGCAGCTTAAGCCACATGAGCAGAATTACCCTACTCATGATCTGGAGTTAGCTGCAGTTGTTCATGCTTTAAAAATTTGGAGGCATTATCTCATGGGGAACCACACTGAAATCTTCACTGATCACAAGAGTATCAAGTACATATTCACCCAGCCTGATCTGAATCTGAGGCAAAGGCGTTGGTTAGAGTTGATCAAAGATTATGATGTGGGAATCCATTACCACCTCGGTAAGGCGAATGTGGTGGCTGATGCCCTAAGCCGCCGCCCTGTTTGTAATCATCTCATGTTGAAAGAGACTCAGCCGAGCCTATGCGATGAATTGCGCAAGCTTAACCTTGAAGTGGTGAAAGTTGGTTAGCTGAATATTCTTGAGTTGCAGCCCACTTTGTTAAATCAAATAAAAGAAGCTCAAAAGGGTGATGAGGAAGTTCAAGAGATCAAAGCAAGGCTTGTGAAAGATAAAGCACCCAGTTTCTCCGTTGATGACAGTGGGGTACTTTGGTTTAAAAGGAGGATTGTTGTGCCTGGTGTGGATTCTTTGAAAGAGCTCATCTTAAGAGAAGCCCATGACAGTTCCCTGTCAATCCATCCTGGAAGTACCAAAATGTATGCTGATCTGAAAAGTTCATACTGGTGGTCAGGAATGAAAAGGGAGATCGCAGAATACGTTGCCCGTTGTGATATCTGCCAAAGGGTAAAGGCAGAGCACCAGCGACCTGCAGGACTGTTGCAGCCTCTGAAAGTTCCTGAATGGAAATGGGAGGAAGTCGGAATGGATTTCATTACCGGACTTCCCAGGACCCAAGCGGGCCATGACTCCATCTGGGTCATTGTTGACCGGCTCACTAAAGTTGCTCACTTTGTCCCAGTTCGTACCACCTACTCTGGGGGCAAGCTGGCTGAATTGTATATGATCAAGATCGTCTGTTTGCATGGGGTACCAAGGAAGATTGTGTCTGACAGAGGTACTCAGTTTACGTCAAAGTTTTGGGGCAAGCTCCATGAATCGCTTGGAACTCGTTTGAATTTCAGCACAGCTTTTCATCCTCAAATTGATGGGCAGACTGAAAGGGTGAATCAGATTTTGGAAGGCATGTTGAGAGCTTGTGCCTTGGCTGCGCCTGCCAGCTGGGACAAGCAATTACCTTATGTTGAGTTTGCTTATAACAACAGTTACCAATCCAGTATCCAGATGGCTCCCTATGAGGCTTTGTATGGAAGGAAGTGCAGAACCCCTTTGTATTGGCAAGAAACTGGTGAATCAAAAGTATTTGGGTTGGATATCTTGCAAGAGGCAGAAGAGCTAGTCAAGTTGATACAGCAGAGGCTTAAGGCAGCTCAGTCCCTACAGAAGAGCTATGCTGATCACCGACGGAGAGATTTGAGGTTTGCCGATGGAGATTTTGTGTACCTGCGCGTGTCCCCTCTCAAAGGCATGCGCAGATTCCGTGTCAGTGGCAAGTTAGCCCCGAGATATATCGGTCCTTTTAAGGTTCTTGCCCGTAGGGGTGAAGTGGCTTACCAGTTGGAACTTCCTGAATACCTGGCAGGTGTGCATGATGTGTTTCATGTGTCTCAGCTGAAGAAGTGTCTTCGAGTTCCTGATGAGCAGTTGATTCCGGAAGGGATAGAGTTGCAGCCTGATCTGTCGTTCAAGGAATACCTAGTCAGAATTTTGGATGTGGCAGTTCGCAAAACTCGTAGCAAGGCTACGCGGTTTTGCCGGGTTCAGTGGAGTAACCATTATGAGGCTGAGGCTACCTGGGAGCGTGAGTCAGATCTGCAGGCTGAGTTTCCTGAGTTGTTCCCGGAAGAATTGGAATCTCGAGGACGAGATTCGCCTTAGGGGGGGAGGTTTGTAACAAATTTTTAAACTCAATTTGGCACGTTAATAATTTTCTTAAATGCATGAATTAAAATTATTAAGTAGTTAATGTGGAAAGCATCATGTCATCATCTTTTGGTTGCATCATTTTTGAATTTAAAACTTGTGCATTAATTTTCAAAATAAGTTTCTTGGAGAGAGATAATATTTTATTAGTGGTTTGAATATTTTCTTAAGCTAGCAGTAAAGTATTTGGCCAAAATAAATGTTTGATTTAAAGAATATTTAAATAATTTTCAATTAAGGAAGAAAAGAGAAAAACAAGAAATCTTTAAAGGATTTTCCTCTCTCTCTCCCGGCCCTCTTCCCTTTTCTTTCTTCCCCGTTTCCCTCTCTCTCCCGCTTGGGCCTTCGGCGCAGCTCCGGCCCAACTCCTCCCGCAGCCCAGCTCACCCGCGTGCCCGCGCGCGCGCGCCGTGCCTCTCTGCCGAGTGGGCCCCGCTCGTCAGCCACTCACCGCCCGAGCCGGTGCCCCCTCTGATCCGCTGACGCGTGGATCCCGCCTGTCAGCCGCTGGCCGTCGTCTTCTTCCTCCCCGTTTCTCCGCTCACTCTCTCTCCCCTCTGTTTCGCCCTTTCCCGCACGCGAGAGCCTTCCCCCATCATCTCTCTGACCGTACCCGTTTCCTCTCACTGCCTCTTCTTGTCTTGTCACCGGCCATCTCCGACACGACGCCGTCGTGTCCCGCCTTCTCCGCCACGCCACCGGTCTGGGGCTCACGCCGGCGTCGCCACCAACTCCGCGCCGCGCCTTAACTCCCCATTGCCGCCATGCGCCTATAAAATGGGCACTGCTCCGCCATTTTTCCCCGCTTCGCGCCGCCGCATTCTTCCCCTCTCTGTCCGGTGAGCCTTTGCGTTGCCACCGTCGTGGTTCTTCTCCCTCTCCCTCGGCGATGCTTGTCAACCCCCCCTCTGGTCCGCTTGCAGGTCTTTGGAGCGGAGCTCGTCTGCCGGGGGTGGAGCCGCCGGTCCGATCGGAGCGCGTTCACTGGAGTCCGCGACCGCGCCGCAGTGAGCAGGTCGTCCCGCCGCCCCACTCACCTCGGTAAGCGCGGGGTTAGCATCCTCTACCTCCTCTCTTGCTCCTGGCCGCCGGAATTGAGTTCCCGTCGAGCTCATCGCCGGCGCCGCGTGTGCCGTGCCTCGCCGCCGCCGTGGTCTTGTCGCGTCGCCCCTCACGTCCGTCTCTGGCGCCGCCGAGAACGTCGGCGAAGTCGCCATGTTCCTATCTCTCTTCCCGCTCATCCAATCGGTCCCAATTGGCCGGAGTCGCCACCGCCGTTCGTCCCCTGCCGCCGCCGTCGCCGGAGCCGGTGTTCCCCTATTTTTTCCCCTCTGCCTCTAGCTCGCGTCACCGACGGGTGGGCCCCGTGGGCTCCACCGGTCAGTGGCGCAGTGCCGCCCCTCGTGCGCTCGCGCGCGCCCGCGCCTGGCCGCGCAGCGCCGTGGACCGCGATCGCCGAGCCGGCCCAGTTGCCAAGCTTGCCCTTTTGCATTTTTGTTATATATTTCTATTCAGTTCCTTTGACAATCATGTTCTAAACATATTAAATATACTTTATAAATTATGTAAAAATTTCTAAAAATGTATTAAATGTTGCTGGACCATTTAAAAATATGAGTTAGCGTGTCATGCATGTAAGTTCGCATTATAGATAAATAAGCAAGTATAGAGGTGCATCATTTCATGTGCACTTAAAATGTTTTCCTGCATTTTCCTCAAAATAAAATGCATCAAAATAATTTATGGCTGATGCATTTGTATTGTTGTACTTGTGTGTTCGCGTTAGTAGGAGGCCAAGGTTCCGTGGAGCCCGTCGATGACGCCTTCTTCGCCTACCCGGGATCCGACCAAGGCAAGTCCCCCTTGAACATATTCTGGGGCCATTTTCGTTATTTTGAAAATATTTCCTTGACTTGAAAATGTTCATGCTACTTAAAATGTAAAACGCCGTACTTGCTAGACCTAGTTATCATGACCGAATAGGAAAAGGTAAGAAATAATGTAGGGTTAAAACCTAAGGCTAAAGTACCTTTGCTTATATTTAAATACTCCGTTCTGGTAGGATTAAAATGCTTAAAATACTTTGGTGCGAAATGATATTATCGTTTGTGTGAAATGAATTTGTGATAAGAAAGGTTTGGAGAAAGATGGTTTAAAGTAGCGCATCAAGGGTGATGCTGAGTAGAAAAAATGTTTTCCTCTCTCCCCAAAATATTCCGACTAGGGAGAAAATTTTGCCAGTTGGTGCGGTAAGGCACCGTCTTTGAGAAATTGGGCTAAAGTATCATCTCTCTCCTAGTAGAAGGACCGCTCGTCCTATGACCCTATGAACTGAGCCATAACAGTGCGACCTCGAGCCCCGGAATGGGACGGGTCTGGTCGTTAATCTTTGAGCCTGGCGGAGGCTACCCAGCAAGTCGCCGTTAGCGTTCGAGCCTAGCGATCTTGTGGCAAAAACACTAAATGGTGCGTAGCCTCTCGAGGGTAAAGCGTACCCACTCTGCAGAGTTAAAACTATCATGATAGCCGTGCTCGCGGTTATGAGCGCGCGAGGGGACTGGTTGTATGGTAGTCTTCTTTTCAAAACCACTTTTGGGAAAGGTGTTTTTAGAGAAGGTTTTGAGTTTAGTAAAGAGATGTTGAGAAAATATTTTGTTTTGAGAATTAGGTGCCACCGGCTTGCGTCATGAGCTGGGTGACGGCCCATCATGAAGTGCTTGTGCGGTTTGGACCTGTCCCATGACCTTGGGAGTAGAGAATGAGCGTTTCCGCCCGTAACGGCGATGTCGCGAACTAGCCTTTCCGCCCGTAACGGCGATGGGGCAAGAGGGAGCTAATACTCGCTATGGCACTGAGGCCAAGTGGCGAGAGGTTTTGAGAAGAGCACAAAGAAAATATTATGATTTAATGTTTCCAAAAATGCTTTGTTAAACCTAGGTCAATAAAATGTTTTTCCGCAAAAAGTACCTAAACTTCCCTTTGGACTTAGCCACATCTGCATCCATTCCGACTTGCGGAGTACGTTTGTACTCATCCTTGTTTTCCTCTCCCTTTTAAAATTTCAACAGCTGGTCCGTCCGAGGACGACGACCCTGACTTCGAGGAGGAGGAGTTCTCCGAGGATGGCTATGAAGAGTAGGGTTGCGTGTTCCTACAGCCTTCTCGCCTGTGGAATAAATAATTTAGATGTTGTATTAGGCCCTGCTTGCTGTTGTACTCTGATTTGCGGCCTGCGAGCCGTTGGTTGTGTATTGTACTGGACTATGTCCCCCGCTATGTAATATTATGACGATGGTAATGTACCGTTTCTGCTTAACTGTGTGTACTAGCCATGATCCTTGGGACTAGTACGTATTTACGCAGGTGGAATCCGATCTTATAAATCGGGTGCCGACATCAAGACGGAGGAGGCGGAGCCGTTGATCACAGGCTGCCCACTGCTACTTCAGTTGTGGTCCTATGAGAGGATCGCCGTCGGTCGACCTCACATGGACCACAGTGTCTATGGCGCCGTTTTCTACCACGAGGCCGAGGAGGATAGACCTACAATGGGGTTTTTGTGGTTTCGCCGACGGGTAAGGAAACGGACCACAATTTCGATTTGTCCTCCTATGTTATTGATATTCTGTAATTTTACAACTTTACCACTTTTGCAGCCGACGTGGGCTCACATCACGCCCCACAGGGACTACCCGGACTACGTACGGATGCTGGACGAGCTGCAGGACCACGACTTCGAGTGGAAGCCCTACCAGGAAGAGCTCGTTCAGGCGCGTGCACCTCTTGGCCTCTCGTCGCTCTGTACGCGTGACTCCGAGTAATGGCTTACGAGGAAGCCAGTACTATTCGACATCTTTGTCGAGGAGTACTCACTGCACAGGGTGATGCGTCAGTTCGGGCTCCTACAGCAGTTTCCCCTAGCAGTCGTGCACACCGTTCCCCCTCACGTTCACCAGTACGTTCGTTACACGCTTTTCTTGACAATTGTTGTTTTTTAGTGGCATGGACTAAGCATTTAATCATGTTGTAGGGTCACCAGACGAGGCCAGAGTGCCGGCACTCTTTGGGGTCCTGCGATGGTCCCGTGGGTAGAACAGTGGGAACAAGCACTGGAGGATCTCATCGACGAGGACCGGGAGTACGACGACCGCACGTACGACGCGTACCTACGGTGGTACGTACCGGCAACACGCACTCGTGTCGGATACACGCCTCCTACGGAGATCGTGCACATACCTAGCGTCTCCGACACGTACCCTCAGCACCACCGACAGGCTGCATATCAAGCGATAACCTTTCTATCTCCCACGGATAATTACTAATTTGTCTGCATCATAAAACATACATTTGTGTGGGATGTCGTGTTTTCAATCATTGTGGACACAGCATGGCCTCGTACGGCAGTCCAACATGGAAGCACGCCATGCCATAGAGCGCATCCAGGAGGGTATTCAGATGACGGCAAGCGAGGTCCTTGACACCTTCAGGAGGATTTACGAGAAGACCACGCAAGCTATTCGTCTGACCTCTTGCTGCGCCGATCCAGGCGCCCTCGCTCCCGTACCTACAACGGCCCCCAGACCCCCGTTCTCCGGTATAGTAATGCAAAAATCTTTTTTCCCTTTAACATGCACATATGAATCATAATAATTATATATACGTCGCGCGCAGGCAACCAGTATCTGCGTGCTCCACCACCGAGTGTCGCAGGGGCATTGGGTGCCTCACAGGGCCCATTCTGGCCCCCTCAGGACGTGCCCGGGTCGTCCGGAGGCTTCCAGTGGTCTTTCCGGCCCCGAGACGACGCGCCCGGTACATCGAGTGGGTTTCGCGGCCCATTCCGTCCTACTGTCGACGTGCCCGAGCCGTCCACTCAGGCGGCCGCTACGTTTCACGGGTCGTTGAGGCCACCTCCTGCGCCCACATTTTCTGGTTAGTCCTCTTGTTTTCATTTCCGATAGTCCAATATGTTATGATGCTTACAAATAAATCCATTGCAGCTCCTGCGTACACCTCGACTTGGGACAGCCCAGAGGCAGGCCCGGAGATGCATCATAGCCCTCTCGTTGAGCCACCTGCGTACCAGGGCAGTACTCTCCCAGCGGATCTCTCGGACTACTTCTTCCGGAGTCACCAAGAGATAGGGCCGTCACAGTTGTCTGAGACACCCCTTGTCGCCTCGCAGCCGTCGCAGCCAGAGCATGCGACTCCCGAGCCACAGCTCCGACCGCAGCGGGACGTCGGGGCCCCGGACGTCGGGGCCCCGGACCACTTCACTTTTCCCTCTACACAGCTCGGACGTGCGCGCAAGCCTCGAGCTGATGGTTCTGTTGGGGGTGTCAAGCCTAAGAGGGGTCGTGCGTAGGATCTTTGTTAGTCCATACCTTTTGTGTGTTGTTAGCACCGCTACTATGTCACTTTTATATCCTGTTCGTGTGTTGGGAAATAATGCATTGTAACTATTCGTGATAGCGACCTGACACGCATGCACAAATCCGATGGCAGTGGCAGGCAGGAATTGACGGCGGTGGCAGGCAGGAATTGATGGCAGTGGTTAGGAATCCGATGGAAAAAACACTACAGACAAAAAACGATCAGAGAATCCGATGCCAGGAGGGGGCCACTGACATATAAAGCGCCCGCTGGATGGGCGACCAATATAAAGCGCCCGCTGGATGGGCGACCAATATAAAGCGCCCGCTGGACGGGCGATATTTAAATACCCCCCTGGACGGGCGTTATTTAAATACCGCCCAATGGGTGGGCGTTTTATAATTAGTCTCCCGTCTGCCCGGTGTTTCAAAAATAACGCACGATCATCGGGTGCCGGGAAGCTATTTTTTTAATTAATTTAAACAGGAAATTATTTTTTTAATTTCGAATTAAATTAAAGCCAGTACAGTAAAAAATTCCAAAGAATTCCTGAAAAATCTCAAAGGCCCATGTATGGCATGAGGCATGTGAAATTTCTTTAGTACCATATTGCTAGTGGGAGGAGTGGAGGTCATGCTTAAATAGTAGAGCTAGCTCCTTCCCACTAGAGAATGTGATGGGAGAGGGAAATTGAGAACCACACGCGCGTGCTCGCTCGCCTGGCTTGGCCGGGGCGGGGCGGCGCGGCGCGTGCGCGCGGCACCTGCGTGAATGGTCCGCCGAAGCCGGGCCCTCGTGCTTGCGCAGACGCGGCCTCCTTTTGCAGTTTTATTTCTTTTGCTCTCCAGGTTTTGCGGGTTAGATATGGTATATGCAAATCGTGTTGGACTCGGTAGCGGCCCGTTTCGCGATCCGTTTGCCTCACGCGTTTTTGCCATATATATCTGCCGCCGCGCCGTCCAGAGAGAAGAGATCAGATCGATCCTAGGTTTTGCCACCTCCCTCTGCTGCGCCGCCGCTTCGGTTCTTCCCCATCCTGCGCGCCGGCGTGCACCGACGTACGTGAGAGCAGGTCTCCGGAAGCGCTCGGCCCGACTGCTCGCTACTTCCTCCGTCCGCTTCGCGAGGACTTCTTCCACTGCGCCGCCGCGATCAGCGTCGGCAACACCTTCGGCAAGACGGCGTCCGATTCAGAGAACCAGGACCAAACCCCGCCGCAACTCGTACCATACGGCGACGACGACCACGTCCATTACGTCTTGTCCTTCGCCTCTTTGTCAATTATGTTGTTCTTGTGCCTGCTGTTAGCGAGTACATCAGAGAGATATACGTGTAGTTTTTCTGCATGTGTATCTAGGTTGTGCTCCTGTGGTTTCAAGCTGTTTTTATCTATCTTTCAGACGTTGTGCATGTTATATCTCATGATTAAAATAAACCTGAAAGTGCTAATTAATCCAACAGCCGTTGGATGGATATGCAACGGCCAGCGGTGCCATCGGACGGGAGGCGCGTCCGACGGGCGTCGGACGGCCCCTGCGTTAAAAAACAATATTCACTTGTGTCATGCTGCATCATAGTTCTTCGTTGCCGGTAATGAGCTTTAGCCGATCGCAGCAACAACACAAACTAGCCCAGCCCACAAGCAAAGGAGTGGAGCTCTTCTTTGCGTAGCCGTCGGATGGCTTCAACGACGGATATCAGCCGACTGCACCGTGACTTCAACTAGCCTGAAGTCAGAGGATCTAAATCGCCAGCGGCGGCGTCGTCGGCTGAGCCGCGTCACTTTGCAGCGGCGACGGCGGCAGCCCGCGAGGTAGACCGCCGGCAGCAGCTGGCACGCCACGGTGGCGCTAATTCAATCTGAGATCTTGCTCCAGACTGAGCGAGATAATTTCTCAGTTCTCACCTCAACGTGGGAGAAATGAATCCGAATCTTGGGTCTTAACTCTTAAGAGGTCATAGAAGGGGCAAGTTTAGATCTGAAATTTCCAAGAGTTCTATTTCCAATTTTCTTTAAAGTTAGCATTTTTTTTTGGATTTGCTGGTGTTGATGAGCCGCCACTCTAGAGCATCGAATTCAACTCATAGTCCAAATAACAGAACTTTCCGAGACGTCGAAAGACCGCTAAACGTTTTCTTCCAAGCTCTTTTGGATGACCTGCGTCTTTAGGGGGCGGCAGGAGCCCGTTTTGTAATTAGTTAGCCCCTTTGTGGGGCGCCTGGGGGAGGGCGCCAGTCTTGTTTTCTCCCCCTTTTTAGTTTTATTTTCGTTTTCGCTTGTTGCTGTTCTGTCGGCTTTCCTCTTAATTAATATATGGCAGTTCGCCTGCCTTTCCCTCAAAAAAAAAAAGAAGACGGTGCCGAACATAGTGAGTGCAAGGTGACAAGATGCATTTCTCTAAATGAATATGAATAAAATAAAATGATGTGCTATCGTTGAGCCACCATGCTCGGTACTATTCTTCTTGAGTAAAAGGAGGTCCTAGTCTGCAGCTAAGTAGCTAAAGCCTTGAATTCCACATAAAAAGGGAGGAACTAGTCAAGTTGCTGAAGAAAAGGTATGGTTCTGCTGGTTGTCAAGCTGAGGTCTTCGTCCAATCTGGTAGTGGCCACTAAGACCTTCTGAAATGACAATAATGCTGGAGTGCTGGACATTATGAATTCTGAGAAAACGATCTTTATAAATATGCTGTATGAATTCTGAGATAATCAGTTAATCACCGGTCAGCCATATTTCTGTGTATATGGAAGTTCTAGCCTGCTAGCTAAGTAGCTGAAGCCTTGAATTCCACATAAAAAGTTAGGAACAAATCAAGTCGCTGTAGAAAAAGTATGGTTCTGCTAGTTGTCACGGAATCCTGGGTAGATGAGTTGATTTGCAAGTCAAGCTGAGGTCTTCATCTAATCTGGTAGTGGCCGCTAAGACCTTCTGAATTGACAAAAATGTTGGACAACATGAATTCCGAGAAAACGATCTTTATAGATATGTTGTATGAGTTCTGAGATAATCATCGGTCGGCCATATCAGATACAGAGATTTCAGTTGAAAGCAGGTCAATGCCTTTAAGGTAATGGATGTTGCCAAAAATTTTGACGCCACTTCAGCTGGTAACCTCTACGCATGCACCTGCATATATACACACATACAAGATCCTAGACACCACTTGAGCTAGTCATCAAAGACATGGCCCTTCTTCCAGCTAGCATTCGCCTCATACTATTGACATCCACTTGTTTCCTTATGACGATGATCGCAGTTGCTTCCTCCCCATCACCAAGGCGAAGCAGCGAAACCGACCTTGCTGCGCTTCTGTCTTTCAAAGCGCAGCTGTCTGATCCTCTTGGCATCAGCGGAGGCGGCTGGGCTAGTAACAAGTCCTTCTGCACTTGGGTCGGCGTGTCGTGTGGCCGGCGACATCGGCGTGTCACCGTTCTGGCGCTGCCAAACGTCCCCCTCCAAGGAGAGCTCAGCCCCCACCTCGGTAATCTCTCTTTCCTCCATGTCCTGAACCTGACCAACACAAGCCTCACGGGTTCCATCCCATCTGAACTTGGAAGGTTGCCTCGTCTTGAAGCTCTTGATCTTGGCCAAAACGCTTTATCAGGCATCGTTCCCTCTACACTTGGAAACCTCACAAGGCTTCAGCTTCTTAAGCTAGATCATAACCACCTCTCAGGGAAAATACCACAAGAGCTGCAAAATCTGCATGAACTCATGTATATATCTCTTGAACACAACTACATGAGTGGCCTAATGCCAAAATTTTCATTCAACATCACGCCCTCACTGAGCAAGGCAAGCTTTGCGAACAACAGTCTATCTGGATCAATACCAGATGGTATCAGCTCCTTGCTCATGCTTCGTGTCCTGGACCTCAGATATAATCAGCTGTCTGGCCACGTGCCTCCATCCATCTTCAACATCTCTAGCCTCGAATTGCTCGGTCTCGGAAGCAACCACCTTACCGGGCTTATACCTGACAACCGAAGCTTTGTCCTCCCTAAGTTGCGAGTAATATATCTCTATTCCAACAAATTCATGGGTCAAATTCCGTTGGGCCTTGCAGCATGCAAGCACCTCCAGGTGCTTTCTATAGCGATCAATCATTTTGTGGATGTCATGCCAACATGGCTGACTAAGCTGCCGCAGCTCCATTTCCTTTCTATGGGCTACAATGGTATCTCTGGGCCTATCCCAAGTGAACTCAGTAATCTCACTTTACTCAGTACCCTTGACCTCTCAGTCTGCAACCTAACAGGACAAATTCCAGAGGAACTGGGATCACTGGCGCAACTCAAGAATCTCCAACTTTCAAATAATCAGTTAAATGGTTCAATCCCTTCTTCTCTTGGAGACCTGTCTGACCTGTCTTTATTGGCATTAAGAAACAATTTCCTGACTGGATCAGTACCATTGACGCTTGGAAACATCAGATCTCTTAGGATTCTTTACCTTGCACAAAATTACCTCCATGGGGATCTGCACTTTATGTCCAGCCTTTGCAATTGTCAACAACTCCAATTCCTTCACATATCAGATAACTTCTTCATTGGGAATCTCCCCAGTTATGTTGGGAACCTCTCTACAAACCTCATATATTTTGAAGTAGGTGACAACCAGTTAATTGGCGGGATTCCAGCTACACTATCAAACCTAACTAATCTCCAGGTGATTACACTTTACAACAACTATTTGAGCAGCACAATCCCAATATCCATCATGATGATGGACAATCTCCACATACTTGACCTTTCTCAGAATAGCATAGCTGGTCCACTCCCAGCACAAATTGGCATGCTAACAGGACTTGTAGAGTTGTACGTTGAAGATAATCAATTATCTGGTGCGATACCAGATAACCTAGCTAACCTCACTATGTTAGAACAGGTTGCACTATCCAGTAACAATCTATCTTCAGATACACCAACAAGCTTCTTTCATCTTGGTAACCTCGTCGAGTTATATCTTGACCATAACTCCTTAACTGGTGCAATGCCATCTGATCTTAGCAACATGGGAGTAATAGATGTAATAGATGTTTCTAGTAACCGCTTTGTTGGTAGCCTCCCAAATTCATTTGCACAACATCAAATGTTAACGTACCTAAACCTGTCACATAACTCATTCGAGGGTTCAATCCAAGATAATTTTCGTCGTCTAACCAACTTAAGGACATTGGACTTATCTTCTAACAATCTTTTTTTGAGGGAATTCTAACAATCTTTTTGGTACCATACCGAAATACCTCGCCAACTTAACATTCCTCACTTATCTCAACCTCTCCTTCAATAATCTGGAAGGTCAGATTCCAAATGGAGGGGTTTTCTTAAACCTCACCTTGCAATCTTTGATGGGGAATGTTGGGCTGTGCGGTGCTCCACATTTAGTATTTTTGCCATGTCGAGACAAGTTTCACCGAACTCATCGGTGCTTCCTCAAGTTTGTACTCCCTGTTGTCACAATAGCAATGGGCACAATTGTTGCCTGCTCATGCTTAATTATCGAAAGGAAAAATAAGAGGAAGAAAGATGTTACATCTGCTATTGATATAGCCGATGTGATCAGGCATAGGTTAGTATCCTACCATGAGATTGTTCGCGCCACCGATAACTTCAGTGAGGATAACATGTTGGGGGTTGGATGTTTTGGCAAAGTTTTCAAGGGCCAACTCGGTGATGGTCGCTATAAAAGTGCTGAACATGCAAGTCATGCAAGCTGTAAGAAGCTTTGATGCCGAATGTCAAGTTTTGCGGATGGCTAGGCATCGCAACTTGATAAAGATACTGAACACTTGTTCCAATTTGGACTTCAGAGCACTGCTGCTGCAGTACATGCCCAATGGTAGCTTGGAGTCATACCTGCATACTGAAAGCAGGCCTTGCTTGGGATCATTCCTCAAAAGGTTGGACATCATGTTTGATGTGTCAATGGCATTGAAGTATCTGCACCATGGCCATATAGATGTTGTCGTGCACTGCGACTTGCTTAGCAATGTGCTATTCAATGAGGAGATGACTGCACATGTGGCAGATTTTGGCATTGCAAAGCTACTGTTAGGTGATGATAACTCCATGGTTTCAGCGAGCCCCAGGTACCTGCACTGATGATTCATTCGTTCGTTCCTGAGTGATTTCTTTTGTAGTTAATATGCTGCCGTCAAGATATTTTCTTGTTAACAAACTTCTGTTCTTGAAAATTTTATCTTATAGAGTATGCAATCATGGGAAAGGCATCGCGGAAGAGTGACGTATTTAGCTTTGGAATCATGCTTCTCGAAGTTCTCACCAGGAAGAGGCCGACAGATCCAATATTCATTGGAGAATTGACCCTTAGGCGGTGGGTTTATCAAGCATTTCCAGCAAAGCTTACTGATGTTGTGGATGAAATACTGCTACAAAGTGAAGAAAATGCTTATATCTTTGATCACCACACAAATAGTACATCACCGGAGTCTTCTTCTAGTGGCTGGAATTGCAACTTCCTTGTGACGATATTCGAGTTGGGCCTGCAGTGTTCGAGTGAGTCACCTGAGCAGAGGATGGCCATGGACGAAGTGGTTGCGAAGCTGCTGAACATCAAGAAGGATTGTTCTGATTGTATGCAAAGGGCTCGGCGTTAGTGGATCTGCCCATCTATTTTGCAGTGGGGGAAATAATGCACTGCAGTCTATGTTTCTGTTACGTCTACAAACTGAACAATGTCTCTTCTTGCTTATCATGTTCTGTTACATAGTTTTGTACCGATACAGCGGAAGCTTCGGCTGTCTGTTTTGTTTTCATTCCAGAAATATAAACATAAATTAAATGTTTTGTACTCACTGAACAACATAACTCCATGGAGCTTCATTTGTTGAGGCAGTTTTTGTACGCTCTGTAATGTTCTCCTTATCATTTTTCCATGATGATTGGAACATACCGTTAGATTAGATCTATGTATATGGGTTTTCTTGCTTTTTTCCCCTTTTTCTAGCATGTGTACATCCAGCCCATTTGGACCCATTCCAATCCAAGGTGCACATTTCACATGGTATCAGAGCCCATGGTGCTCCTCTAGGGTTTTCCACCTGCAGCCGTCGTCGCCGCTGACGAGGCGCCGCCGTCGCCGGAGATTCCCTTCGGTGGCGCCCCGCTCTCTCTCTCTCGCACGGCCCCGCCTCGCCTCGCGCTCTCTCGAGGCTCTCTCTCCCACAGTCCAGCGGCAAATGCAAAGTCGCCGCCACCTCGCGCGCGTCGCCGGTGGCTCGTCGTCGGTGAGCCTCACAACGGCGGGGTCGCTGTCGGCTCTGCCTCGGGTTCGTGCCGCCCCTCGTGCCGCTGATCATGACATCACCGGCCAGCATACAACCACTACTTCGGCTACGTCGGCTGATGGATATGGAAAGCGTCGAGACAGCATGAATCCGCATACCATGCCGTTCAAGCCCCTGCCAAAGAAAGATCACAAAGAGAATTCCACGTTCCAAGGAGCCTCCGCCAACCGGGCCCAAGCCAAGAGGACGTCGAATTCGTCTCCAACTCAGATTCGTGCATTCAGGAAAACCCTCACGAAAACGGACGCCCAAGAAACATACAGACCCCGTTTTCGACTCACGACCACTTCACGAAAAGCTTAGGAGATAATCTTTCAAACGCATCCGGTCCCGCCGCCAAATTCCATTCAAAACGACGGGAATCTTCGTTTTACGGAGGCGGACAGAATTTACCCGGCGTTGCGTCGCCATCTTATTGGGCCCAAAGCCCGTGTAACCCTAGGGTTAATGTCACGCGCGCGTGGGTCCCACTTTGGGCGCCCCACCCCTGGCCGCCACAATATTTAGGGCCGCCGGCGTGCCTCGTCTTCATTGGGTTTTGTTTAGTCCTGTTTTCCACGTGTGTGTTGAAACAACCTCCAAATCACTTGTGTCTGCTAGACCAACCGGATCGAGTTTGAAACCCCAACTCATGTGTGCTTATTGATATTTGCAATTTCATATTGCTTTACCTTCGTTCTTGCTTGTTCTTCGGTTGCTCGCAGGAACAGATCATCGTGATCAGGTCGTTCGTGTTTCCGGGATGGTTGATAACGCTTCGTCGTGGTGGTTTAGCGATTACGGGGTCTTCCAGTCACCTTTGTGGTTGGTAGCCAGATTGTTCAGGTCGCTGTGACACCAAACCGTAGTTATCCCTCTCACCAGAAGATCGGGCCGCCCTTTATTTTAGAGAGGGTCATTTCTTGCATTTTATAGACCTGGTGCAAGTCAAAAGGTAAGGCCCTTTATTTTCAATAATATAATAATATATAAAATATTTTTTATATATCAACATAAAGAATTTTTGTATATCAATACAAACATATCAAGTGGAAAATAGTGTGGGAGCTTGTAGCGAGAAATAAGAAGCAAATTAGCCATCAGCTCCTGTTGCGAGCTTGGAAAGATTTGCTAGTAAATACATAGCGAATAGTAGCAGTTAGTGTCGGATATGGGCTCAATTTTTCACCCTGATTACCCCCCAATTTATGTGGAGCAACAGGTGGCCGAGCGCAGCTACAAGCAAGCACACGCGTCAGCCCTTCAAGACGCAACCCGACACGCGAAGGGTCTAAATGGCTAGTAGCCTGGCGCAGATCTCTACATATCTGCATCAGGATAACTCCGCCAGGGGGACAATCATCATGTAGGACACGCGTCCCTGCTGCATGGTCTCGGACGACTAGGCGGGGTCATTTCTTTCCTGTCTCGACCACAAACAGCTGGCAAAACCAGCTCGACAAGCAACCAAGGAGCTCCTCCTCGTTGTGTATAAAATGAGGAGATCACGACGGCAGAAGGAGGCCCATTCGAGTAACCACAAGACATAGAGTTGAGACACTTTGTACTGTGAAATTCCATTCTGCAAATACAATGCACTGGAGGTAGGGCTATTATCCCGCAGGGAGGCCTGTACCAGTATAATCGAGCCGTGTGTTGCCTTGTGATGCAAGCCACCCCATCCAGGATGGGACGGGGCGGTCTGTGATCTCCGTCGATCCCCTCTCCTGCTCGCCTCTGGACCCCGTTGATCATTGCCATCGAGCTTGACGAAAACGAACTTAGCGCTGCCCCTAACTGGGGCGCCAACTGTCGACGTTCTGTACACCGGGGGGTGTTGTCGGCAATGAAATATATGGGGCTAGGCGCTGGCTCCAAACTCGATGGTACCACAAGACAAGGGATTATACAGGTTCAGGCTCTCACGGTGGAGGTAATACCCTACTCCTGTGCTGTGGGATTATGTCGATATATATGTTTCTCGATGAGAGCTCGATGCGTCTCTCGATGTATCTATTGATGGATGGATCTATGCCCAACCAGGGGCTCCCTACCATCCTTATATAGTGTGTGGGGGGGGGGGGGGCAGGGTTACAAGGTAGAGTCCTGATCGGTTACGATGTAGGATTCCTATCTCTATCCTCTAGCCAAGTATGTAAATATTCGGGATTACAATCATATCTTCCCTATTCGGGTTCAACTTCCATCTTTATCCTTTTCTTGCCGCGCAAGTCGGATAGCAGGTCGGGTGGCCCCTGTGCGCATATAGCCAGCTCGGCCCACCCCCTGTTGGGTGGTCCACGCGGCTCGCCATGCAGATACCCGGGGTCTATGCATTCCACAGTAGCACCCCGAGTGCTTCGCAGTTCGAGTTGCTACCTTTTTGGTCGCCTCCTAGCTGAGTCATGCTCCACACCGAGTGCTTTCAGCTCTTGATGCAGCTTCCCGACTAGTTTCTTCTCTATGCCGAGTGCTCCATTGCATGCAAGGAGAATGTGAAGGACTCAGTAGAGTTCCATTTGTTAGAATTTCCATGTGATACCCAGCCCAATTTATTGGAATATTGGCAGTCGACCCGGCATGGGGCGTGCTGTTGTTTAGATTGGGTTTGGCTAAGTGGTACCTGTACCCAACTGTCGCGGTGTACAGCTGGCGGCCCTCTTTAGAGCATACCCATGAAACCCTAATCCAGAATCAACTCATGATATCCGGTTCCGACTTGTGCGGTAACCAGCAGTCGGCCCAATCGTGGGGGCATACCACAAGAAGAATTTGATTTTCAAATTGGTTTGGTAGGTACCCAAGTCCCGTTTGACGCGGTGACCGACAATCGGCCCATCATGGGGAGTACCATATCCCGAGCTAATTTTGGTCGAGTGGTACCTGTACCCGACTGTCGTGGTGTACAGCTGGCGGCCCTTTTAGAGCGTACCAAGGGCATAGGCTTGTAACTGAGTCGTAGTTGGTGCTCATGGCGCTAGGCGGCTCATGGCCAGATGCTTAGGCTTGTAGCCGAGCCATAGTAGGCGCTCAGGGCGCAAGGTGGCTCATGGCCAAAGGCGTAGGTAGCGCTCGTGGCGCAGGCCCTTCTTTGCTCGTAAACGAAGTCATAGAAGGCACTTGATGAAGGAGAAATCCATGAACTTCCGATGCTTGCGAAAGGCGGTACAACGGCCTTCAGCACTTGTCATGACAGTGCTAGGAGCAGGATTACCATCAGACGTGAACCCCCTGTAACATGTAAAGTAGGATTTAGGCAGTATCTGAATGAAAAAACAAACACTCGGATGCAAGGTCCGACTGCTTTATGTAGATAATTTTTATGCTTTTGCTCCTTTTCCTTTTTGATCAAAATTCCTCCAAGGGCTGACCCCTTTCGTTATGCACTCTGCCCAACTAGTCTAGCCCCCGAGCATAGGGAGTCGGTTCATGGCTCTTTGTCCTAAGCACGCTTTTGGGTGACTAGAGGTCGTCGCTCATGGGTCAGAGCTTCAGTACTCAGAATTTGTTCCACTATACTCAGAATTTGTTCCACTAGGATTCCTTTGCAACCATTAAGAGAAAGCAACAAAAGTGCACGCAAGTGCACCGATTAAGTGTAGCCCCCGACTTACTGCTTAGTTGAAAACCAACTAAGTAGCAAGTCAAGAAACAACTCAAATTTATATAAAAAGAACATGACGATGAAAACTTAGCTTATAAGCTCTTGGCGGAGGTGTAGGCGTGTAGCCGAACCGCAGACTTGGGCGCTCGTGGCGCAGATAGAGGCGTGTAGCCGAGCCGTAGACTTGGGCGCTTGGCGTGCAGGCGTGTAGCCGAGCCATAGACTTGGACGCTCGGGGCGCAGGCGTGGGCGTGTAGCCGCGCCGTAGACTTGGGCGCGCATGGCGCAGGCGTAGGCGTGTTGCCGGGCCGTACGTAGACTTGGGCGCTCGGGGCGCATGCGTAGGCGTGTAGCCGAGCCGTAGACATGGGCGCTCGTGGCGCAAGCGTAGGCGTGTAGCCGAGCCGTAGACTTGGGTGCGCATGGCGTAGGCGTAGACGTGTTGCCGGGCCGTAGACTTGGGAGCTCGGGGTGCAGGCATAGGCGTGTAGCCGAGCCGTAGACTTGGGCGCGCATGGCGCAGGCGTAGGTGTGTGGGCGCAGGTGTAGGCGTGTTGCCGGGCCGTACGTAGAGTTGGGCACTCGGGGAGCAGGCGTAGGCGTTTTGCCGGGCCGTAGACTTGGGCGCTCGGGGAGCAGGCGTAGGCGTGTAGCCGAGCCGTAGACTTGGGCGCTCGTGGCGCAAGCGCAGGCGTGGGTGTGTAGCCGAGCCGTATACTTGGGCGCGCATGGCGCAGACGTAGACATGTTGCCGGGCCGTAGACTTGGGCGCTCGGGGCGCAGACGTGGGCGTGTAGCCGAGCCGAGACTTGGGCGTGCATGGAGCAGGTGTAGGCGTGTTGCCAGGCCGTAGACTTGAGCGCTCGGAGCGCAGGCGTAGGCGTAGGCGTGTAGCCGAGCCGTAGACTTGGGCGCGCATGGCGCAGGCGTAGGCGTGTTGCCGAGCTGTAGAGTAGGTGTGTTGCCGGGCCGTACGTAGACTTGGGCGCTCGGGGCGCAGGCGTAGGCGTATTGCTGGGCCGTAGACTTGGGCGCCCGGCGTGCAGGCGTAGGCGTGGAGCGGAGCCGTAGACTTGGACGTAGATTGGATGCGCTTACGACGTGCAGTACAGCGGAAGACGAGTAGATGAAGCCGGTTCACCAATCTGCACGTAGTCGTACGGAAGTAGTCGTTCACGTCCCGATCAACAACGAGCAGCACGCGCCGTGGTCGGGGTCGAACAGCGCGTGCTCGCCAAGGTCTCGGCCAAAGTCGGCAAAGTCGCGGTCGTGGTTGGAGACGATCTCCGCGTGGTCGGCGAAGCTCGGCGAAGATTGGAGAAGGTCCTCGCTAGTCCGCAACGTCCTACGAGGTATGGCGTGGCCGATCCTCACGTCGTGGCCGCTGCCGACGAGCTTTACGAGCTCGCCGAGATTCGCGACCTCCCCGCGCAGTCTGCCTTCAAACGAATGCCCCGGCCACATCCGAACTCGGATTTAAATGTTCTTGGATTCGTTGGAAAGATAACGAGATAAGCTTTCCAACACATCAAGAATGACCCTGAAACTTCTTCTGAGTCAAGTGAAGTGTTGTTGAAGTCCCTCCCATATCGGATCTTGTCCGAGTCCGAAAGAGTGGATATTGGAGTGTTGGTGAAGTCTCTCCCAGATCGGATCTTGCCCGAGTCCGAAAAAGCGAGCTTAGGCCTCCGGCGCATTACGCGTTGGTATGCGGCGGCGGCGTTCTCCAACCCGAAGAGGAGTCCGGGCCGGTCGTTGATGAAGTTGCCCTCAGATCGGATCTGGTCCGAGTCCGAGAGCGTGATCTTGCCGAAGTTGTTGGTGGCGAAATCCAAGCTCCCGAAGAGGAAAACGACGCACAGTGCAGCGGAAGACGAGTCGATGAAGCCGGTTCACCGATCTGCACGTAGTCATATGAAAGTAGTTGTTCTCGGCGATCCCATTGCCTCCTACTCGCTGGTCAACAACAATCCACGAGGTGCGCCATAGCCGATCCCTACGCCGCGGAGGTCGTCAACGAGCTTGCCGGGATTCGCGACCTTCATGTGCAGTCTGTCTTCGAACTGACGCTCCGGCCACATCTGGACTCCGTTTTCGACGTTCTACCACTTGTTGGAAAGCTAACGAGATTATCTTTCCGACGCATCTAGTCTCGTCCCCAAATTCCTTCTGGATCAACGGGAATTGAAGAAACAAGATCGCGTCCAGAATCTATGCCGGCTATTGCTGCCATCGAGCTTATTGAGATTGATCTTGACGCTACCCCTACCTGGCGCGCCAACTGTCGACGTTCTTCTCACCGGGGGGTGATATCGGCAATGATTTATATGGGGCTATACGCCAGATCCAAACTCGATGGTAACACAAGACAAGGGATTATACAGGTTCAAGCCCTTGCGGTGGAGGTAATACCCTATTCCTGTGTTCTGGTATTATGATGTGATCTCGTGGTCTGCGTATTGCGTTTCTTATGGCTCTCTCCGAACGAGGGGTCCCTGCCCGTCTTATATAGTGAAGGGGGTAGGGTTACAAGGTAGAGTCCCGGTCGGTTACGAGGAGATTCTATCTCTAATCCTTCCTACCGAATACATCCATATCCGGGTTTACAATCACGTCTTCCCTATTAGGCACTACTGGAAAACGACAGAATCTCGAGAGCCCAAAACCCTTGAGAAAGGGGGAAAACCCTCGAGATTAATCCTTCTCGAGGGCCAGCGCTCGAGAAACAGCCCTCGTGGGTGCTTGCTCGGGAGGAAAGAGGTTTCTCGAGGGCCTAGCTCTCGAGAAATTCTGTCTCGAGGGCCGGAATAGGAGCCCTCGAGAAACCAGGCACGCAGACGGCGGCGACTAACGGCACGTGGGAGGAAGTTTTCTCGAGGGCCTGGCCCTCGAGAAAGGGGGCGTGCAAACCGTCCAGCAGCTCGCGGGGAGATGTCTCGATGGCCTGGCCCTCGAGAATGTTTTAGATATAAAAAAAATAACAAATAATTTTTTAAAAAACAAAATTTTTTCGAGCTGCTGCAGCAGCACCCCCAGCTGCTGCAGCAGCCAACCTGCAAAAAATCCCCCTCCCCCCCGCACATTGCACATACACACATATAATCGATCCACATACACATACACATCCGTCGTATCCACATACACATCCATGCATTAACGTACATATACGAATCCATACACATCCAATAGTAATGTACATATATATATCGAAAGTCACATACGAAGTTACATTCGAATCCATAGTCTTAGTCACCTTACTGCGGCGGCGGAGGGTAATGCGGAGGGAAGTGCGGCAGCGGGGTTTGCTCCAAGAGTTGAAGGAAGCTTTGCACATCCTGGTTGTAGCCCTGCTGGGAGCCACCAGGCTGCTCCTCATATCTTGGAGGAGAAGGAACCTCGGAAGCAGAAGCGGCTGAACCCTGCAAAGCGCACATTGTCGATCAGACCAATCACTTATTTGTTTTACAATTTTTTTATTGGATGGCAAGTACGATAAACTTAATTACCATGTCAGGACTGTTGGTCCAAGGCCGCAACACCCCTACTCCATGCTGTTCACCAAGATAGGGAGCCTGGCTCGCGTGTCCGCTGGGGCCCGCCTGTACGTTCGAAAGAGATGAAACCAACATATTCAAAAGAGGTTAAATCTAACATTCGTTGGACACTTACCCCTTGTGCCCTCTGTCTGGCCTCCATCTCATCCATCCTTGCCATCATCATCTCCCGATCTCTTTCGCGGGCCTCTCGCTCCGTCCTTAAGCTCGCCTGGACGGCTTGTACAAACTGTTGCTTCTCCAGTTCGACGTCCCTCCGGATCCGTGCCTCAAACTGGCGGCGAGTCTCACCGGTTCTGCGCCTAGATCTCGCCTCGGGCATGTAATCCTCCGCCCTGCATAACAAATTGCCGTGGTTAATCTAAAAACAACAATCGACTTGACGTGTTTGAATTGAGAAGAAGTCTCACCTCACGTTGTCCCCCACCGATCGGCAATCGACCGTGCGCCTTCCTGCCCATGTGGTTGTATGCAATATCACTGTCGAAGTCTGCGGAATCCGGATTGCTGTCGGAGCCGTGCACCTCACGATATGCATCACAATATTGATCCTGCGTTCAGTTTAATAGCAGTTATGAAAACTTAGAGTTTATACTAGTAAAAGATTATGTAGATAGTACTCACAATCCTCTCCGCCGCTAGGGGATCCAACTCCGCCGCGCTGCCTTGTTGCGCCGGCTTTGTCTTAGCCTTTCTGAAGGCCTCCAAGAATCCTACAGGCCGCCCGGTCTTCTTCTCCTAAATCATGGAAAGAAACGGTGTTATTGTAAATTAGAGAGTACGAAAAACAGGTAAACACTTTATATTACCTCTTTTTTTCCTGAAGAGCGAGATGGACCACCTTCCTGTGTACGTCTTGTAGCTCTTCTTAGCCCGATTTTGCTTGGACTTTTCGGACCTCGCCCTGTACTCTGGGCTACCCCACCACTGACCGAGCGTGTCCCAAGCGTCCTCGCGGTTCTGGACCCAGTCTGGATGAGCACCCTGGTAAGCGGCGGCATTTGGATACTGTCGCGATGCCGCGTGATCGGTGAGTCTCACGCCACTGTCAAGCCTGCAAGACCAATCATGGAAAAACCATTTGTTGCAATGACATCAAAGCTTTATATGAAAAATCAAGTCGCACATGATAAATCATTAGCTCTCACCTGCAGTGCTCCTTCACAGCATCAAGACGCCCATGATACATCAAGTCATAGACCCGCCCCTTTGCCATCTTGTCAAGGACGGACGTGTAGTCCGACTCAGTCGTGTCTTCAGCAGGGCGAAACCTAAGCTGAAAGAATGAATGGCAAGTTAATAACAAATGTTGAATGACAAGTTAGTAGCAAATGTTGAATAGCAAGTTAGTAACAAATTCAATTGGACAATGCTTACCCAGAAGTCTTGGATGCACTTCTTGGCAACTGTGTTGTCCCCGTGCATCGCTTCGTCGTAGTCCGCACATGTGGTTGCCGGACGCTCATTGTTCCCTTGGCCAACCATCCCAGGCCAGTACTGTCTGACAAGAGTTCCTAGTACATACCCGGGCTGGGTCTTGATGTCCGGATCGACAGTAGACAATTTGCTACAAAAACAAGGTTAGATGTTCACATTGCCAATAACATGGTAATACCAATTTGAAAGTGTTGTGGTTTAGACCATACCCGTCCCCGTCGATCTCAATCGGGATCTTCGCGTTTTGGCTCAGCGCGGCCCTAGGTACCCTGTTTTGCCCCCTTCTTCTTTGCCGCCACTGTCGGGAGCCACCCTGCTGGGATCCGCCCTGCTGGGACCCCTCGGTCTGCTCAAAGCCTCCCTCCTCCTCCTGAGAGTCCACCTCCTCCATCTCCTCATCCTGATCGTCCGCCCTGTTCGTGTTGTTGAAGAATCTTCTCATCTTGCATTCAGAAAATATACAAGTCAAATTGCATGTTATAAAGTAATAAACTAAAATTAAATTGCATATATAAAATAACAAACTTATATTAAATAATCATATACCATGTAGAAGTAGTTTGAATCAATATCTAGAGGGTCTTCATTGACATCATTGACTTCTTCATTGACATCACTGCCACCTTCATTGACATCATTGCCATCTTCATTGACATCATTGACTTCATGTTCTTCTTCCATATCCGCGTTTAAGGAGGCTGTTAGGTTGTGAAGCCCGCCAACATCGACCACTAATCCGTCGTTTATTCTATCATCCTGCGTTGGTTCCTCGTAATCATGAAGTGTTGGTTGTAACCGACTTCTAACATTGTGTACTACCCACCAAGACTTCAAATCATGATCTGGTTCTTTCCTGATACCCTTTATTACACGCCTTCTTGGATAAGGTAGATAATATACTTGCTGGACTTGGTTAGCAAGGACAAAAGGATCATAAGTCGCAAGCCTTGAAGTATGTTTGACCTCCACTAAGCCAAGATTAGGTTTTCTCCGGACAACGTTACTAGGGTCGAACCAACGGCAACGGAAAAGAACTACCGAGAGCTCTTTGTGACCATCGAATATGACTTCGATTATCTCCTCAATGATGCCATAGTAATCCACCTTATTTTGACCCACACCTTGACCTTCGCAAAAGACATGACTGTTTACCGTTCGTAAATTGGGCTTAGACATCTCGTACTTCTCAGAACGAAAACGAAAACCATTTATGTCATAAATCCCATGAACCTTGACACATCTTCGACATCCATATGACATGATACGAAGATCATTGTGTACACTAGGATTATGATTGCACTGCGTTATCACGTCAAAAGAGTTAAAAACGAATGTCTGTACATGAACACTAAAAAAATGTTTGTAACTATACTTACGTATCTCCAGAACCAACTCAAAAAGTTTGGACGCCCGTTACCAGCACCATCTCTCTTTCTGATCTAGGATAATCTGGTCCTCTCCACTGATCTTGCACGAATTCACTAAAATAAAATTGTGTTAACTTAGATTACATTATAGACATAAAGGAGAAAAATTAAATCATGACTACTACATGTGCGTTACTTACTTGTGAACACTCTCGAGCTCTCTAATGTTGTCAAAAATGTACAATAGTGCAACAATCCTGTCTTCATCTATTAACTCACGTTGTGGAAGCTTCCCACCTGGGTTTCCTTGAACAACGAACATTTCTAAGTTCGAATCAATCTTTTGTTTCGTAGGAAAGTATCTCGGTACTTCAATGTTCACATTGTGTTCCCTCGCTAGATATCTGTTTGCGAAGTTCGAGATCTCTTGAATGTAATAAGCCTCAGCTATTGATCCTTCAACACGGGCCTTGTTTTTCACATTTGCTCGCACGGTTTTCTGCCGACGTTCCACTGGATACATCCACCTTGATTGAACGGGCCCACCGAGACTTGCTTCACGTGGTAAATGGACCAGAAGATGCTGCATTGGATTGAAGAAGCCAGGGACATATATTTTCTCTAACTTGCACACGAGCACTGCTGCATCTTTCTCAAGCTTTATGACATCTGTCTTGCTCAGCGTCTTTGCACTTAACTTCCGATAAAAGAAACTTAATTCAGCTATAACTAACCAGACATCTTCAGGTACATAACCACGAAAAATTATTGGTGCGAGGTCTCGAATGAAGATGTGAAAGTCATGGCTTATCATACCATGTATCTTTCCCGATACATCATCCACACCGCGGATGAAGCTTGACACATACCCATCGGGAAATCTATCTTTTTCCTTGAACCACTGGAAAACCTCTTTCTTCTGCTCCTTAGTTAAACAGTACGGGGCCTTTGGCTTCAGCCGTTGCCCTTCTATCATGTTGAAGGATGGCCGATTGCATAGATCCTCACAGTCCAATCGTGCTTTCACGTTATCTTTGCTTTTCTCGGCTATGTCTAGGTTCGTACCCCAAATGGACTGTGCAAAATTTGACTCTTGATGCATCACATCGATGTTGTGCTGCAGAAGCAAATCATCTGCATAAGGAAGAGAGTAAAGACTAGACTTGTGCGTCCAATTGTGCGTTTCCCCGAAGTCCACATATTTCCCATTCTCTCCAAGTACTAACTCTTCATGCCAGGCTTTCATGTCAGATACCCCCAAACATCCACGTTTCTGACCTTTAGCTATCGTGTTGGTGCGGAACGCATTCTTTTGTTTCCTGAAAGGATGCCCAGTCTCTAGAAAGTCTCGATGACAATCAAACCAGCAGGCCTTGCCACCATGTTCCAACTGGAATGCCTTTGTATCATCCATGCATATCGGACATGAGAGTCGGCCGTGAGTGCTCCAGCCAGAAAACATGTCGTACGTGGGAAAATCATAAATTGACCACAGGTAGGCAGCCCTCATATGAAAATCTGTATTGGTTTTCTTATCGTAAGTCATTGCTCCATACTCCCACAATTCCTTTAGCTCTTCTACTAATGGCTTCAAAAATAGATCTAAGTGCTTCCCAGGATTTTTGGGACCAGGCATGAGCAGAGTTAGAAACATGAACTCCTCTTTCATTAGTAAAGACGGCGGAAGATTCAGAGGGATACTGAAGACTAGCCAGCAAGAGTATGACCGGGCGTTCATATTGTAAGGAGTGAACCCGTCAGTTGCAATCGCCAGTCGCACATTTCTTGGATCAGATGCAAAATCTGGGTGCTCCTGATCGAAATGTTTCCAAGCTTCTCCATCGCGCGGGTGAACCATTTCATCGGGCTTCCGTTTAGCATACTTGTGCCACCTCATTTTGCTTGAAGTCTCATCCGTCATGAAACACCGTTGCAGGCGTTCCTTCACCGGAAAGTAACGTAGCACTTTCCTCTCCACATTAGACTGACACTTATTGCCATCCCTGTCGGTGATCTCAACGTATCTTGACTCGCCACATTTATCACACCGTGCCTTCTCCACATCTTCCTTATAGTACAACATACAAAAGTTCGGACAATAGTCTATCTTCTCATACGGCATTCCTAGACCATCGAGAAGCCGCTTGCACTCGTACCAGCTCGGAGGCATCTTGTGGCCTTCTGGGAGAGCATCGCACCACAAGGACAATAGCTCATTGAAACAAGCGATGGAGAAGTTATACCTGGACTTTAGTGCCATCATACGTGACACCTGCAACAGAACTGGCACTGTGGTTGTATCGTGCAAAGGCTGCTTAGAGGCTGACAACATCTTCAAGAACTCGGACATAGTCATTTCTGACTCCGGATCATCAAAAGTATGACCAATGTCACCTACCATGTTCTCCATCCGGTCAACTTCATCAAAACCTTCGGCGAAATCGGGTTCGGGTGGCGCCGGGATCGTCCGAGAACTCTCCCCATGATGGACCCACCGATAATACCCAGGCCTGAATCCATTCTTTTGCAGGTGGCACTCCATCTCGTACCGTGTTCTCTTCCGACAGTTATTGCACTCCGCACAGGGGCAATGCACATATGCGGTCTTAAGGTCTGGCAAACAATCGAAAGCACGAGACACAAATTCCATCGCCTTGTCATACCATTCGGTTGAGTGCTGTCCGTTCTCCCTCCACCCATCATACATCCATCTTCTGCTTTCTTCCATACCTTCTGCTCTGCACGTGTCGAGGGGTTTTACACAAGGCTTGGGAAGGCTTCTAAACCCACCTACGAATGACCGCTTCGGTACTATCCATTGTGCACCCCTGAACCCGAGACGAAATTTCGGCAGCATAACCCTAAGGTTCCCCGGGTGCAACGATGGTCAGAGTGTCGTTTCCAACACCCCAACACTAATTTTATGCACCGGAGAACCATAGGGTCATGATGCCGAAACCTCATCTCGGGTTCAGGGGTTACACAACAGATAGTACCCAAGCGATCATTCGCAGGCTGTCCACTGGGACGCCCAATGTCGGGGTCATCCACTGGACAATTCGGGAACGTGGTTCGCAACTCATAATAGAACCCAACGAATCACCGTCCGGGTACCTTATGTGTTGCGTCGTTCCCGAACGGGTGACGTATGGCTATAGGTTACACGCTCAACGTATCTATCGAATGACATTAAATTATACTAATGATATTAAACTAAATTAGCAATTTATTACAACTACTAAGTTAGCAATTTATTATAACAATAACCTAATTACCAGCTAATACGTCATTAGCAAAGCTATTAATTGCGAGGGTTGCTATAGCCCTTGAGACAACCTACATTTAAATTTAAAAAAGCCCGCGAACTGACCTCAACCGTGGAGTCGTCGACGGTGGAGGCGGGCTATGGGAGACGGTGGCCGCCGAATGCGGGGCAGCGTCGAGCAGTTGTGGATGGCAGCGGCCGGAGGCGGGGCTTCTCTCGATGGCGGGGCGGCCGGAGGGACCTGGGGAAGTAGGGGCGCCACGCATTGGAGGAGGGAGGCGGCGCGGTTGAGGAGGAGGCGGCGGTGGCACGGTGGAGCCGGAGGCGGCGGCGCGGGGAGGAGGGAGGCGGCGGCGCGGAGGCTCCCCATCACTAAGTTTTTTTATAGATGGTTGTGTTCTTTCATCTTCTGACAAATTACTTGGGTACTACATTTTAAAAAAACCGCTATTGGGGAGGAGGCGGCGCGGCGGATGGGGCGGAGGCGGCGGCGGCGACGGCGGCGGCGCCGACCGAGGCGGCGTGGCCGAGCGGCGGCGGCGGCGGAGCCGTGGGAGAGTTGCGGTGTGGCTAACCCTAGCGGCGCCGAGCTAGAAAAATGGGAGGCGGAGGCGGAGGCAGAGGCGCGATCTTGCCTAAAGTGCGGGGCGGCGCTCTATCGAGGGCTTAGCCCTCGAGAGAGGTGTTGCAGGTAAACGGCCGTTAAGGCACGCGCGAGATTTGGAGTATCTCGAGGGCCGGATTTGGCGCCCTCGAGATATCTGGAGTATCTCGAGGGCCAGATTTGGAGCCCTCGAGAATTATTCCGGCCCTCGAGATTCTGGCGTTTTCCTGTAGTGAGGGATAGACTTCTATCTTTGTCCTTTGCTTGCCATACAAGTCTGATAGCAGGCCAGGTGGCCCCTATGCGCATGTAGCCGGCTCGGCCCATCCCCTATTGGGTGTTCCTCCCGGCCCTCCATGTAGATACCCGGGGTCCATGCATTCCACACTAGGATCAAGAATCGAGTCCGCCATGGCATTTACCCATTGGGGGAGGTGCGGCAGAAAATTCGGCAAACTCAAACCACATATAACATCAGGAGCAAATAAGTGAGGTAAAATCTCTAATGCGTTACCTTCGGGGGTATCACAACCGGAATCAGGCCAGTCTGTCACCTCGAAGAAGGGTCGATCCCTTTTCTTCAGAGGACTAATCCCATTCTAAAGAAAATCTAGTACTACCTGCCTACCAGTTAATCCCTGCTTGACAAGCTTATTAATTTTCAAAATTTTATTCTTTATTTCGGGAGGTGGAACTCTAAGGATAATTTGAGCCAATATAGGGGCAACCCCTGAATGCTTCAACGAGCTTTCTTGACCAACCGTCAGGTAAAACCAGTTCTCGGCCCAATTTTTCATTTTTCCTTTTAAATCGGGCATAGGATATTGCATTTGGGCATTTTTCTTTAGCCTGAAGTAAATTGCACCCGCCAAACCTTCCCGATACTTATTCAATTGAATGGAGTAGTAATACAAAAATAGATCTAAGCTAGGGTCTGTCCCCAAAAAAACCCTCGTAGAGGTGGACAAAAACCGCGAGGGAGATTATTGAGTTGGGAGTCAAGTTGAAGAGGGCACACTTCAACAACGACAAAACCTCCCGCAAAAAATCACTCTCTGGAGGCCTAAAACCTCCCAATAAGAATAAATAAAAAACTACAATCTCCCCGGCCAGGGGAGAAGGGGAAATGGTACCTGGAGGGGCAGCTCTCCAAGAAGAAGACTCCAAAACCCCCCGCTCTTCCATATCGCGGAGAGCACTTTCTGAGAAACCACAGGGATGAAGACCAACCATGGAAGGATCAGGAAGGATATAGTTGTACAGCACGGAAGGAGCGACCTATGACACCGGAAGAAGGAAGAACAGGGTCAAAATGCGAGAAAGCAAACGCAATGACAAAGGCTACACACAGAAAGACCTATCTCTCACCTCAAGAAAGGTCTGGGGAACGGTTGGGCCTGAGCCCAAGCCCACCAACGCAGGATTCTAGCTGCCAGCCATCCTCCACAGATGATATAGACTCCAAAGGGTGGCTCACCCTTTGATGTCTCGGGGACTAACTGTCCGATATGGGCTCAATGTTTCACCCCGATTACCCCCCAATTTATGTGGAGCAACAGGTGGCCGAGCGCAGCTACAAGCAAGCACACGCGTCAGCCCTTCAAGACGCAACCCGACACGCGAAGGGTCTAAATGGCTAGTAGCCTGGCGCAGATCTCTACATATCTGCATCAGGATAACCCCGCTAGGGGGACAATCATCATCTAGGACACGCGTCCCTGCTGCATGGCCTCGGTCGACTAGGTGGGGTCATTTCCTTCCTGTCTCGACCACGGACAGCTGGCAAAACCAGCTCGACAAGCAACCAAGGAGCTCCTCCTCGTTGTGTATAAAATGAGGAGCTCACGGCGGTAGAAGGAGGCCCATTCGAGTAACCACAAGACATGGAGCTGAGACACATTGTACTGTCAATTCCATTATGCAAATACAGTACACTGGAGGTAGGGCTATTTTCCCGCAGGGAGGCCTGAACCAGTATAATCGAGCCGTGTGTTGCCTTGTGATGCAAGCCACCCCGTCCGGGATGGGACGGGGCGGTCAGTGATCTCCGTCAATCCCCTCTCCTGCTCGCCTCTGACCGGGTCCCACTAAGCAAATACTGCTGATCAGGACGGCGCGGGCCAGAAAAAGTTTCCACGCTGGCCGACAGTTAGCCAATGGGCTATGGCAACAACATTCAACATTGGCTTGCCTTAGGAATGAAGTGCGTCATCGAATTGACCGAAACCTCTCCTTTTCTTTAGCTCATCTTATTTATTTATGTTCTTAATTTGCTGAATTTTGAGAACTTCTCGAGGTAATTTGAAAAGTTCGGCAAGCTTCATTTAACTTATTTTTTAGAGCTATGAAACGTGGTTTCGAAGTAAAAAAAATGGATTGCAAAAGCCAATCTATTTGACCTTTTTAATTCAGAGATAAATAGATAACATAAGAAGATAAACTTAAAAGAAGGAATGTAGTGTACACATACATGATATGGGTCCCTTGCCATCCTGAGCCCTATGTGGTTGCATCTAGTGCACACTCTCAGGAACGGCCCTGTTGTGGTAAGCGATGCTGGTCGTCTCTTTTCTACACCTACCTTACCTACCTCTGCTTTTGGTTCTAATTTCCTAGGCTCCTAGGTTCCACATTGTTTTTTCTTTTCTTCGTTTTGGCTTTCGTTTCATTACACACAATGACATGAGATTTTTTTTACCTGGATGCCACGAGCTAGAAAGGAGAGAAAATGAGAAAAGGAGTTATCCAATTGTAAATATTTTATTTAGTGACAAAAAATAAATGTATCATACAAACGTGAGAACAATTTTATTTAATGACCTAAGAATTATAGACGTCTTATAAAATTAAGTTGTATTAATACATCTATAAATTCATAAAAAAAGATGAGGAAACTACACTCGAATTTTTTAGATGTCACCGTAAATAATTTCATTTAATGACCAGAGACCTTATAATGAAAATATATTTCATAGGGTTTGCTTACAGTGTTAACAATAATGACAACAACACCAAGCTCGTAGGTGGAGAGTGGAGACGACGTCGACCCCCTCCTGCAGCTCGCCACATGGGAGCTCAGTACTCATTGGAAGAAGGGACCTAGATGGAGAAGATGTAGGTTTCCTTTTAATCAATTGCTAATTCCGATCTCCCCCATCTGATATTGTAAACCTAGTGCATTCCCACCTTGATATATATGGAACACGGTTTTTGATATGGTGAAACATGTGTTTATCGATGCATGAGGCCTGAGGTTTGGAACTCACTGGAAGGAGCATGGAGTTAATTGTTCACAAGTGCGAATACGCACCACGCACGTTATCACTCCAACCGGATAAGCCAAAGGTCTACTCCCTAGATAAACAATGGCTATGTTCTTCTGAACTTAACAGCTTAACAACTTAACTGTTTATCTATGTGGAAAAAGCATACGCTTTAGTTTTTTTAGTCTTTTTTTTGTTGTCTCGAACGTATTTCCTAATGCTTTAAAAAGTAAGTGAAACGGGATGGATCCGAATCTTGAGTCTATATCAGAGAGCTCTCAAAGTTCAGCCATTTCAGCCGTTCAGTCATTCAGATCAGCCTAAAAGAACTCAGCCTTATATTCGTTTCTACAAGCTAGTATCAAAATTCGTCGAAGTACTTTAGTAGATAATCAGATATGTTACATCTCGAGAACGACATCCAAGAAATTGTTTCGCTTAGTTCTAATAGTTTTAAAAGCTTTCATTAGTTGTTTCAAGATTCCTTAAAATGGGGATCAATAAGTCGAATAATTTAGTTTTTGAAACACCATATCTCACCAACATATGGAATAATCAGATACGCTACATCTTGAGAACAACCCCTAAACATCACATGAAACACAAACATGAACTGCTCATAAAACACTGTATAAAGCACATGAACTATAATATGAAACACATATATTGTCTTAACAGTATACCATGCATTAGTATTTGACGGTGATCAGAATGGTAATCAAGCTACACTCTCTTTTAGGTAACACTCCCTCCGTTCTTTTTTATTTGTCGCCATTGACTTTTAGACATGTCCTTTGACCGTTCGTCTTGTTCAAAAAAACTATTTAAGTATTATTTGTTTTATTCTGCTTTATTTTATCATTAAAGGTACTTTAAGCATGACTTATATTTTTGCATATTTGTACTAAATTTTAAATAAGACGAATGGTCAAAGAGTATGTCTAAAAGTCAACGGCGATAAATAAAAAAGAACGGAGGGAGTACCTAACAAGTGATCCCTCTCTTGTCACCGCGAATACGTGGCGAGGCAAAGGACGCCCGGTGCGAGGGAGCATGCCACCTTGCAGTTCGCTGCGTTAGACACAGGACATATACATACTTCGGGACCCACAATAGGGGAGACCACAATGACGGGACACGATACACAAAGACCGGACCCTCCATCGGGGTCAATCAGAGGACGCCGACACAACTGTCTAGAGGTAAGAGGTATGAGGTATGACCCGTTCCAAAGTACGCAACAGGGTTACTACAAAGAAGAAGCAATAGGACAAAGGATAGAGACGTGCTAAGGACTAGCTGAAAGCACACTATGGATAAGGAGGAATACACTTTGCCGGATAACCCCGACATGGCCATCTGACACCAATAAAAGAAGATCAGCGGCACGATTAAAGCAAGCCCATTCGAGTAACCATAAGGCATAAGAGCTAGCTAGCTGTCCTCTAAAGAGTTTTAGCCTCAACATGACACAATATCAAGCCTTGTAACTTCCTTCTTATACACCCGGGAGCCCCTTTTCTCCCAACAAATCAACAAAGAAGCTGGGCATACGTCTATTATCTTGAGCGAGGCCTGGACAACGATAAAAAATGGTCTCATTTGTGCAAGAAGGATACGTGAAAAGGTTCTCGCGAACCTCTCCATGGATCTCTTCACCCCACTAAAATTCACTGTTGCCATTTTGAAACACTCTCAGACCACACCTGCCATTTCTAATCCGACCCTGGCAGAGATGTCATTTTAACTGTTTTTCCATCTCAAACGTGTCATTATGAGGGTTTTGAGGTGAAGGCCCGAGCTAGGCGGCTAGAGGGGTGGTGAATAGACGCCAATCAATTTTGACGCTTTCTTTTTGCGCATGCAGCCCCTCTAAGCATTCCGCAAAAATTGCTTCGTGTCGGAGATCAAACCGCGATGGACAACATGACAACTATGTTTACCCATGACTTGTATGGATGATATACATATGAATATGTGGGGATTTTAGAGCCACAATCCTGTTTGTCAAGTGTCCAAACAAGCGGAATCAATTCAAATCTTTCTTTTGAAAAGAGATCATGCCAAAACCCCAGAGCAACTTTCAAAAAGCAAAAGCATATTCTTCCAGAACTTATCCTCTCATGTAGCAGGAGGTTGGTGGATTTCAGGTGTTCTAAAAATCATGGTAATTTTTCTCCCTATGTGTCAATGTGTCGTGAAGCACTCCATAAAAAATCTCCTAAAAAATCCTTGCAGAAAAATCATGCAAAATCATATACCAAGAACTGTCAGGAACTCAGGGCTGCAAGTTTGGGGCTCGGTATTCACCTCATAGCTCCCAAACCAGGAAACCAGTGACCTTGCAAATTTTACCACAGATGGGTATATCAGTCACTCATCGTTTCCAAGTGGAATAACCCCAAAATAATTTTTCTAGCTTTTACAAAAATCAAACACTGACTGCTGCGCGGAGGAAAGTTTCTGGACCGAATAGCAACTAGTTAAGATCTTGATCTCTTGCCTCTCATATGGTTGCTAGAAGTGTGTAAAATCATAATAGCAACCTCAAGACATCATAGACCAACAAGAGATAGCAAGAAATCACCAAGATTCACTCTCCAACAAGAGCTCTAAAAGGAAAGACAAGAATAAGAAGAACTAGGAGCAAATCAACACAAGATGTTCATGAAGAAGAAAGATTTCATTGCATAGAAGTTGGGGGATTACAAGCCACACTCCTTGTGGCCACAAGCACTCTAAGTGCCACCCTTACGCACCCAACACACCCTCTCTATTTCTGAAATTTTCAGCTCTAAGGGGATGAGGGGAAGTGCCACCCCTTCCCCTCCTTATATAGCCCAAGGGTGAGATGCCCTAAACCCTAGAGCCCAACATCACCCTTCATTTGAGGATGAGTGGTGTACAACCCACACACTATAAGTCACACTCCCGAGAGGGCATATTCTCCACATATTCCTTCGGGAAATATCTTCGCAGCTTCCTCGGTCGTCAGCCCACACCAGGGCCCACCGGACAGATCAACTTCGCCACCAAGTAATCGACGCCACAGCCTCCAGCTGCCTCGGATCCCTAGCCATGGTCGATGCTTCTCGAGTACACCACCTCATGTGACCGCTAGGTCATCGAACCCGGTCGCCTGCACGCCTCCAGATGCACCAGCCTCCAGCTGTCTCCGCTCAGCGTCAGCCACGTACCCACCGATACCTGCATCACTGAGGTGAACATAAACGAAACCAACACACCTTACCTCTCCTGCAAGGTTAGTCCATCACAAAATTACCAACATCATAATCCATTCGTGACACCACAATTAGCAAGCCCTAACACACCACGTGTCAGCTTAACAAATTCCACCGGACCACGTCTGTTCAAAACTATTACCTAACCCAAACTCAGCACAATGGTCCGGTCCCAATTCCACGGCAATTTCCACAAATGCACCATTAAAAAATTTTCAAAACACTTCAAATTCCATCTTGTCACATATATTCATCATCAAACCGGGGTACCCTCCACATGGGTCTCAACACTCCCCCTTGATGAATATATTGACAAACCCTCGAAAAATATTTTGAAGTTTTTGGATTTGACGAACAAGGCATGTTGGAAATGCCGAATCACGCTTGGAGCAAAAAAATTGGAACACATGTGTTAAAAATCTCCAAGTCGTGAAAGTCAAAGCTTCCCAAGAAATTCTCCCCCTTTTTCAAGAAATCCATGTTGATGTCATTTTTCAATTCTTCCCCTTTTGGCAATATAGACATTAAGAAATTTGAGGGAACATGCAAGATGCAAATGCAAATGCAAGTCATAGGGAGTTTTGAAAATTATCCATTCGAACGTGAAGCACATGGCAGAGATGCTCGAAGCAATGCAATTTTAGTTCGGTGCTCACAAGTTCAACAGATGCTAGTAAATCGATTTTTCATATTGGAAGACGTGGCTAGAAAATCACAATCCAAATGCCGCGGCCGAACAAGGCATCAAGACGGCTTCGATAGAACACCACATGTAACCAGTTGAAAGCAATGTAGCTTCAAATCGACAGCTCAACTAACTAGCATTTTTCATCATTTTTTTTGTTTTTCTCGCAAACAATTTTTGAATGCATCCACAAGTTCAAAGAGAGCAATTGCTAGCAAAGCACATCCCAAGGTTCACTGGAAATGGCCTCCTAGGTCACTCTACTCCTGTGTGTGTTTTTGCATTTTTGATTGAATTTAGGCGGTAGAGCCTCTAGCCTCGTACCGATAGCCGACGGTGCCCAGCATTACACTGAAGGAATCACACGTCTTGTCTATCTGATTCCCTTCCAAGTTCATGCCTCTAGTGTGCAATGGCGAGCCATCTCGTGAAGGATAACCGATGAAAACTCTACAAAATTTGAAATTGCATATTTTTTGTTTTTCATTTTACAAGAGAAAGATTTGGCCAACAAAAGATTGCATCAAGTTGCAAGGATAACTGAAAGAAGACTGCAAACGCCTCATCAAGCAACAACATTCAGAAAGTGAAAATCTCATGCCACATCAAAGTTTTTGGAAAAACCAAAAGCAATCTCGTTTTTGGACTAGTCACCAATAGCACAAGCTGAAATGTGAATAGTCTCTATATCTTGCGAAGTGTAAATTCAAAAGCGTATTAGACAAAGCTCCAAAGCAAAATAAGTCTATAAGCTAATTCAAAATTTCCTGAAACTCCCCCTCAATAAGTGAGTCAACATTTTGCCCAAAAATGATGCGCAAGACGATTAGGAAGAAAATAGAGAATCTAAAAGCCAAGTAAATGTAACTGGACAAATCACAAAGAATTAGGCAAGAACAGAAACACTCAAGCTCAGACTCGCTCTTATCTGCCGCCTACGAATTACAAGGAAAGACAACTCTACAACTCGGATACTAGAGATACGACACAGACCCTGTCTACGCAGAGACTTATAAGGCTGCGTGGGATCAAACTAGCCAGAGGAGAGAAGGAAGCCTATTACGCATGATGGCAACCTAAGCACGAGATGAGAGGACCGTGCCACAACACGCTAGAAATCTAAATGAAGAGTGCTGACAGTCTACACAATATAACCAAGCCCGAATGCAACCCAAATGCAGTGCAAGGAAAGCGGTAAATTATTTTACATATAGTACAAGTAGCCCAAGCTCCCCCTAACTACAAGCTAGCCGAGCTCACAACCCCGAGCTCTCCCATGAGAGCCTCAAACCTAGCCTTGTCTAGTGGCTTGGTGAAGATATCAGCCAACTAACGGTCGGTCTCAACAAACTACAAGACTATATCTCCCTTCTCCACATGGTCTCTAAGAAAGTGATATCTCTGGTCAATGTGCTTTGTCCTAAAATGCTGCACTAATTTTTTGGCAATGTTGATGGCAGAGGTGTTGTCACAGAGAAGTGGCACACTTGCTTGAACCAACCCAAAGTCCTTCAAGGTAGAGCAGAGCCAGACAACCTGGCTGCAACATGCAACAGCAGCAACATACTTAGCCTCAGCAGTGGACTACGCAACACTCGACTACTTCCTAGAGGACCAAGAAACAACAGAAGTGCCAAGAAATTTGCAAGTACTAGAAGTGCTCTTCCTATCTATCCTACAGCCAGCAAAGTCTGCATCTGAGAAGACTCTGAGAGATAGACAAGAGGGAGCAGAGAACCAGAGGCCAAAATATGCAATCGCACGAAGAACTAGTCACCAATAGCACAAGCTGAAATGTGAATAGTCTCTATATCTTGCGAAGTGTAAATTCAAAAGCGTATTAGACAAAGCTCCAAAGCAAAATAAGTCTATAAGCTAATTCAAAATTTCCTGAAACTCCCCCTCAATAAGTGAGTCAACATTTTGCCCAAAAATGATGCGCAAGACGATTAGGAAGAAAATAGAGAATCTAAAAGCCAAGTAAATGTAACTGGACAAATCACAAAGAATTAGGCAAGAACAGAAACACCCAAGCTCAGACTCGCTCTTATCTGCGGCCTACGAATTACAAGGAAAGACAACTCTACAACTCGGATACTAGAGTACGACACAGACGCTGTCTACGCAGAGACTTATAAGGCTGCGTGGGATCAAACTAGCCAGAGGAGAGAAGGAACCCTATTACGCATGATAGCAACCTACGCACGAGATGAGAGGACCGTGCCACAACACGCTAGAAATCTAAATGAAGAGTGCTGACAGTATACACAATATAACCAAGCCCGAATGCAACCCAAATGCAGTGCAGGGAAAGCGGTAAATTATTTTACATATAGTACAAGTAGCCCAAGCTCCCCTAACTACAAGCTAGCCGTGCTCACAACCCCGAGCTCTCCCATGAGAGCCCCAAACCTAGCCTTGTCTAGTGGCTTGGTGAAGATATCAGCCAACTAACGATCGGTCTCAACGAACTACAAGACTATATCTCCCTTCTCCACATGGTCTCTAAGAAAGTGATATCTCAGGTCAATGTGCTTTGTCCTAAAATGGTGCACTTGTTTTTTTGGCAATGTTGATGGCAGAGGTGTTGTCACAGAGAAGTGGCACACTTGCTTAAACCAACCCAAAAGTCCTTCAAGGTAGAGCAGAGCCAGACAACCTGGCTGCAACATGCAATATACTTAGCCTCAGCAGTGGACTACGCAACACTCGACTACTTCCTAGAGGACCAAGAAACAGCAGAAGGCCCTGGAGGAGAAATCAGCCCAAGAGCTAGAAGGTAATTCTCCACCCGTGACTCTCCCTGGCTCAGCCTCGTGCGGTCCGACTGGTTTGTCTCATCCCATTGGTTTTGCAGAATATAGACAACAGTCCAGGGCACAGTTCCAGGTCCTCGAAGAGGAAGTGAAGACAGCCCATGAGCTCCGCCGTCGTGCTCTAATAGGAATAGTTCCGACGCTCCAAAGCCTTTACCCGGAAAAGAGCTGCCGACTGATTCTGATCTCCTTGTAGCCCGCCTTAGTGATGTTCCCGAGCGGATCAAGGTCTTTATGCGAGAGGCAGCCGTAACATGCACTAGCCAAGGCCTTGCGATCGCAAAGTCTAACTTCCCATGCCTAGACATCGAGGCTGTGAAGGAAGGATTTGCGTGTACTGAGGAGGAGGCTTGTACTCTACTGGAAGAAGTCCGCCCGACTGCTACCCACATTGTAAATCATTTGGACTTGTAGATGTAACGGTAAATGGAAAAACTCGGTCGATCCTCAGTACTGGTGATCCGGTTTATCCGAATAGTACGCTTTATCCTTTTTCATGAAACGCATCCGCCGACTAATCCAGCCCCCGAGCGCCAGGAATTAGCACTTTGGCTTTCTCCCTATGCGACTGCGGAGCAGCTAAACATTGTCATTGGGGACGTATAAGTGCCATTACTCAAGAATTATTACGATACTCGAATTTGACCAACACAGGTAAAGAGAAAACAACATTTATTGATAAGATAGGGTGCGATTGACTCCGCATACTATTTAGTGTAGCCCCCGACTTACTGCTCGGTCGTTTACGGCCGAGTAGCAAGTCAAAAGAAGGGAAATTGATTACATGCTGCTTGAATACAAAGCTTTTAAGAATAAAAACGACGTAGCTGCTCGATGTTCTAGGTATTTGGCACTTCAGACCCATCTTCTCGATGTAGTCGGTAAGCCCCCGGGCGAGTCACCTCAGCAATCACATAGGGGCCTTCCCAGAGAGGGGAGAGTTTATGCTCGTGCTTGTGATTCCTTCGAAGGACCAGATCTCCCTTGGAGAACGCACGGCCCCGCACGTTGCGCTGATGCAGCAACGTAGGCCCTGTTGGTACTTTGCCAACTGGATCATTGCTGCTTCCCTGGCTTCCTCGAACCGATCGAGGTCTTCATATCTTGCTTCATCCGACTGATTATCGTCGAAACCGGCGACCCGAGGGGACCGGAACTTCAATTCAGTCGGGAGAACCGCCTCCGAGCCATAGGCTAGGAAAACTGGTGTCTGCCCGGTTGCTCGACTTGGGGTCGTTCTAAGCCCCCAGAGCACCAAAGCCAACTCCTTGACCCAGCGCGTTGCGTACGGCTTCGGGCAGTCGAAGATTCGGGCTTTGAGCCCTTGTAGCACCAATCCGTCGGTGCGCTCTACCTGTCCATTGCTCCTTGGGTGGGCCACCGAGGCATAGCAGATCTTGATGCCCAGCTCCTTGCCCCAATCTTGAAATTCGCTGCTCTTGAACTAAACGCTATTGTCGGTGATGATGCGATTGGGTACGCCAAAACGCACCATGATGTCCCAGAAGAATTCGTGTGCTTTGGCCGCCGTGATGACAGCAACCGGCTTGGCTTCAATCCATTTGGTAAACTTGTCGATGGCGACGAAGAGATGAGTGAATCCGCCTTGCGCTCGCTTGAGGGGGCCCACCATGTCCATATTCCAGACGACGAAGGGCCAAGAGATTGGAATCGTCTGCAGATCTTGGGCCGGCATGTGAATTTGCCGTGCAAAAAACTGACACCCGTCACATTTGCGTACTATATCTTCCGCATCTGTGACCGCGGTTGGCCAGAAAAATCATTGCCGATAGGCTTTTCCTACCAGGGTGCTTGCTGCTACGTGATGCCCGCATTCCCCCGAGTGAATCTCGTTGAGTAGATCTCTGCCTTCTTGCTCAGATATGCAACGCCTTAGTACCCCGGAACTGCTTTTTCTGAAAAGCTCGTCCCCGACCACCTTGTAGCTTTTGCCTCGGCGTGTGATGCACTCGGCTAGGCTTCGATCCTCAGGCAGCTCATCACAAAGAAGATAATCTAAGTAAGGCTGAGTCCACCCAGGGTTAATTGATAATACCTCTGCATCGGGTTCTGGCTGCTTCTCCAGATCTTCTCCCGGCGCAGATGGTAATTTGATAGACGGCGCGCGTAGTTCCTGGACGAAAACACCAGTCGGGACTTGCGCCCGAGTGGATCCCATCCGCGCTAGCTCGTCCGCTGCTTCGTTGTCGCGGCGGAGCACGTGTGTAAGCTCCAGTCCGTCGAATTTGTCTTCTAACTTCCACACCTCCTGACAGTAGGGCGCCATGCTATCGCCAATACAAGACCACCCCTTTTGGACTTGGTTAACCACGAGTTGGGAATCCCCGCGTACCAATAACCGCTTGACACCGAGCGATATGGCGGTGCGTAGCCCATGGATGAGTGCCTCGTACTCGGCGGCGTTGTTGCTGATGGGAAACAGTATCTGGAGGACGTAGCGTAGCTTCTTTCCAGTCGGCGATATGAGTAGAATTCTAGCCCCCGCGCCGCTGAGCATGAGGGAACCATCAAAGTACATTGTCCAGTACTCGAGATTCTCCTTTGCTGATGGGGTTTGGGCCTCTGTCCACTCTGCGACGAAATCGGCTAGTGCTTGAGACTTGATGGCTAATCAAGGCTTGAACTTTATTTCAAAGGCTCCAAGCTCGACTGCCCACTTGGCAATCCTCCTAGTGGCCTCCCGGTTATGGAGTATATCTCCCAGCGGGAAAGAGGTGACCACTGAAATTTCATGCTCTTGGAAATAATGCTTGAGCTTCCGCGATGTGAGTAGCACAGCATATAGAAGCTTTTGAACTTGTGGGTACCTTGTTTTAGATTCGCCCAATACCTCGCTTACGAAGTAGACCGGACGCTGTACCTTCTGGAGGGAGCCCTCCTCGACTCCGGAAAACACGGGGGGTTTGGTGGAATACTTGTCCGCCATGGCTCAAATAGCAACAAGGACCGGCTTCAAAAAAATCGGTTAAGATTTGCAAAGAAGCACCAAACTAAATGCTCTGATACCAGTTGAAGGCCCGAGCTAGGCGGCTAGAGGGGGTGAATAGACGCCAATCAATTTTGACGCTTTCTTTTTGCACATGCAGCCCCTCTAAGCATTCCGCAAAAACTGCTTCATGTCGGAGATCAAACCGCGATGGACAACATGACAACTATGTGTACCCATGGCTTGTATGGATGATATCCATATGAATATGTGGGGATTTTAGAGCCACAATCCTGGTTGTCAAGTGTCCAAACAAGCGGAATCAATTCAAATCTTGCTTTTGAAAAGAGATCATGCCAAAACCCCAAAGCAACTTTCAAAAAGCAAAAGCATATTCTTTCAGAACTTGTCCTCTCATGGAGCAGGAGGTTGGTGGATTTCAGGTGCTCTAAAAATCGTGGGAATTTTTGTCGGGGCTGCAAGTTTGGGGCTCGGTATTCACCTCATAGCTCCCAAACCAGGAAACTAGTGACCTTGCAAATTTTACCACATATGGGTATATGAGTCACGCATCGTTTCCAAGTGGAATAACTCCAAAATGATTTTGTTAGATTTTTACAAAAATCAAACACTTAGTGCTGCGCGGAGGAAAGTTTCTGGACAGAATAGCAACTAGTCAAGATCTTGATCTCTTGCCTCTCATATGGTTGCTAAAAGTGTGTCAAATCATATTAGCAACCTCAAGGCATCATAGACCAACAAGAGCCAGCAAGAAATCACCAAGATTCACTCTCCAACAAGAGCTCCAAAAGGAAAGACAAGAACAAGAAGAACTAGGTGCAAATCAACACAAGATGTTCATGGAGAAGAAAGATTTCATTGCATAGAAGTTGGGGATTACAAGCCACACTCCTTGTGGCCACAAGCACTCTAAGTTCCATCCTTACACACCCAACTCACCCTCTCTATTTCTGAAATTTTCCGCTCTAAGGGGATTAGGGGACGTGCCACCCCTTCCCCTCCTTATATAGCCCAAGGGTGAGATGCCCTAAACCCTAGAGCCCATCTCCACCCTTCATTTGAGGATGAGTGGTGTACAACCCACACACTATAAGTCACACTCCCAAGAGGGAATATTCTCCACATATTCCATCGGGATATATCTTCGCAGCTTCCTCGGTAGCCAGCCCACGCCTGGGCCCACCGGACAGATCAACTTCGCCACCAAGTAACCGACGCCACACCCTTCAGCTGCGTCGGATCCCTAGCCATGGTCGAAACTTCTCGAGTACACCACCTCATGTGACCGCCAGGTCATCGAGCCCGGTCGCCTGCACGCCTCCGGACGCACTAGCCTCCAGCTGTCTCCGCTCAGCGTCAGCCACGTACCCGCCGATACCTGCATCACTGAGGTGAACATACACGAAACCAACACACCTTAGCTCTCCTGCAAGGTTAGTCCATCACAAAATTACCAACATCATAATCCATTCGTGACACCACAATTAGCATGCCCTAACACACCACGTGTCAGCTTAACAAATTCCACCGGACCACGTCTGTTCAAAACTTTTACTTAGCCCAAACTCAGCACAATGGTCTGGTCCCAATTCCACGGCAATTTCCACAAATGCACCATTAAAAATTCTTCAAAACACTTCAAAGTCCATCTTGTCACATATATTCATCATCAAACCGGGGTACCCTCCACATGGGTCTCAACATGAGGGAAATACGAGCGCGAATACGGTCTACACGGTTTGTCCCGCCTGTGGGTCCCTCTTGTCATACTCTTCCCCATTCTTCTTCTTCCTCCGTCCTTATCTCTTTCTCTCTCTCTCCAGGGCCGACCAGCCGCCTCCTCCCCCAACTCCGACGGCCTCCTCCCCAACTCCAGCGACGACGATGACGGCGCCGCCTCCTCCCCCAACTCCGACGGCCCCCACCCCAACTCCGGCAACGACGGCGGCGGCGGCCAGCTTCATAGAGTCGCAGGGCGGCGGTGGCTTCGACGACGAGGTAGCGAGCGGCGTCGCGCAGACAGCGGTGAGGTCACCAGGTGCACACACGGCGGCAAGCTCCCACCGCACGCGCCTCCTCCCCCAACTCAGGCGCGCACCCTCCCCCAACTCTGGCTGCCTCATCTCGCAACTCCAGTGACGGCGGCGCGTAGTCGGCTGCGACGTCGGCGAGCTCCCCCCGCACGCGCCTCCTCCCCCAACTGCAGCCGCCTCCTCCCCCAACTCCGGTGACGACGACGGCGGCGATGGGCGCAGGGCGATAGCGGAGGTCGTCGACGGCCCAGAGCTAGCGATTGGGCGGCGGTGGAGCTCGACGGCGGCTCGGAGCTTGCAATTGGGCGGCGGCGGAGGTCGACGCGAGCTCGGGAGCAGTGCGACAGCGGCGGAGGTCGAGGGAGCTCAGGGGCATAGCGACGGTGCCGTGAGCAGAGCTGTGGCGGACCGGCGGCGGTGGAGATCGCCGCCGGCGACGTTGGTCCACCTCGATGGTAGCGTCTCGGCTGGGAGAGAGGATTAGGGGAGGGAGGGAGAGAGAGAGAGAGAGAGGAGGATGAGGATGGAGAAAGAAGAAGAGGTAGTGTCTGACATGCTGGACCCATGCTTCAGACCGTATTCCTCTCGTATTCGCGCTTGTATTGCCCTGAAAACCCTAATAATGGCACGTTTGAGATGGAAAAACTGTTAAAATGGCATCTGTGCCAGGGTCGGATTTGAAATGGCAGGCGTGGTCCGAGGGTGTTTCAAAATGGCAACAGTGAAATTTACCCTACAAATTTTGTTGCCTGGTGGTAGGAAAACTCATTTCCCACCATCCGACAGTATTCCTATTTTGATTCTAGGGTTTACTCCCATGGTCTTAGTATTAGCCAACATAATGATTGGATGAACTTTTTTTTTTGTTTTCCAAAATAAATAAATATTTTTTTATTTAATAAATAGACTTCTTTTGCCTAACCAACGGACGGGCAATAAGATCTGACTAATGTTCTGTTCTTTTGGGCTAATATGAACGACTGAATAGCTGAACGACTGAAATGACTAAATTTGGAGAGCTTCTCGAGGAAGTCTCGAGATTCGGATCCATTTCGTTTGACTTGCTTTTTGAAGCGTTAGTACCCATCTTCAAGACAGCGAAAAAACGGACTGAAAAAAACCCAAAACATATGTTTTTTCAAAACGTTGATAAACCGTTAAGCTGTTAAGCCATTAAGCCGTTAAGTTGAAAAGAACAGAGCCTAAATCACGCCAGATGAAACGATGGATAATAGTTGAAACCCAAATCCCAACGAATGAGAAGGCGGATAATAGACGCGACGACAAGAAGGAAACCCGTCATTTCAATGGGCGGGATTTTTCCCTTTTACACAGCACGTCGGCCTCCTATAGATAGGGGTGACAACGGGGACATTCCTCGTCGGGGAATGCCTCCCCGTCCTCGTCCCCGCGACCCAAAATTTTCCCCGTCCCCGTTCCCCATTTTGGGGATCAAAATTCCCCGTCCCCATCCACGTTCGGGTGGCAGGGCCTCGTCGAGGACCCATCCCTGCGAAAATTACACACAAGAGAAAAACACTTATCACCATTTTTACCCTAAAATCATGTCAAGAGAGAAGAAATATGCTTTGGAGATTTGATTGATGCATATATGAAAATATGGATATAATGGGCTAGATGACATGTTTGCGGCCTAACGATTCAAATAGAGTAAACTAATTTTGGGTCTCCAACCGAGTCCCCGTGGGAAATTTTTTTCCCCTTCCCCGTCCCCACCATCCCCGACGGGGAATGGTTTTTCCTCATTTACATTCCCACGAGGGTTAACTTCTCCCCATACCCGTCCCCTAATAGAGGAATTCCCCATCGGGGATCGGGGAAGGGTCCCCATTGCCACCCTACCTATAGCTCATTTGAGAGGAGACGGTAGGTGAGGTGAGAAGAGTGGAGAGAGGGTGCGGTGGTCGTGGTTGTCCCACGATGTGACATACCTAATTTTCCCACCATTTTAACACTCACAAATCGTCCCATATTTTTGAGAATTTTTTACACTAATGTCCTAAATTATCCTATTACGGGAACACCTCCTACTAATTTTCTCCAAGAGATTAAATCCCATAAAATAATAAATATTATTCCATATTTAGGTTCCCCTCTTTTCTTGGATTTTTAGAAACTTATCCCATACTTTTCTCAATTTCCTATCATCTCCTATGAATTTTCAAAGCTAAAATCAATTTCTGGAAATTCATTCATCCATTTCTTGAACCCTTTCCTTTTTCGGAATTTTCCTCAGAGTATGCCTTCCATTTCTAGATTATGCCTTTAACTTCACTCCCTCTCCCCATGGCTGTAACTCGGCCCAACTTCCAAAGCTCCCTTCTCTTTCCTAAGAGGCCTGAACTAGGATAAACTCTGTGTCTATGCCTTGCTTTTGCGCTTGCTATTCGGTGGAGTATTTGGCTTCTCTTCTCGCCACCTTTCAAAAACCTCGATTGACTTGGGACCGATATCCCGATCGTCGACAACACCGACCTGTCGCAAATCGTGATGAGGACATACCCATCTCCACCTCTCCTGCACCAACTCCTACACCCATCTCTACTGCTCCAACTCCTACACCAGCTTATGAAGGCCCCGTCACTAGCGCACGTGCCAAGAAACTTACTGAACAGGTGAATTCGCTTCTTAGCACCTATGGTGATATAACTGCGAACTGTTTACTACCTAATGGTAGTGTGTTCACTATTGTCAGGTATGACGGGACAGAGACGCCGGACGACGATGGAGAGACGAAAATGTATCCACGTGGGATTCCAGATCTGAAGACCCGAGCTAGGCGGCTAGAGGGGGGGTGAATAGACGCCACAACATTTTTTGACGTTTCCACCAAAAAACCCGAACAACTTGACAACTATGTGTACCCTTCACTTGGGTGCATGAGAGCCATGAAATATTTAGGATTTTGGAATCACAATCCTGGTTGTCAAGTGTTCAAAAGAGAGGAATCAATTCAAAACTTGCTTTAGGAAAGGAGATCAAGCCAAATGACCAAAGTGACTTTCAGAAAAGCAAAAACAGATTTGTTCTCACTTGGAGGAGATGGATGGTGGCTTTCTGGTGCTCTTCAATTTTTGGGAATTTTTGTCCCTATTTCATAATGGTCCATGAGCAACTCAGCCGAAAATCTCCTCAAAAATCTATGTAGAAAAAAATATGAAAATTCAAACAACACAAGCTGCTTTCTGGAAAGCAAAAGCAGATTCTCCAGAGACTTGTTTTGCAAGAAGAGGAAAGTTCCTGCCCTTATGAGGCTCCACGATTTTTCAAACTTTTTCAACACCCAGGTGGGCGAGTTGTGATGCTTCCATCCAAATGTTAGCCTCAAATTCCTCTCACAGAAAATACGAAAAATGAAACACCACGAGCTGTCAAGAACTTCGAGCAGAAAGTTTGGGGCTCGGTTTTCACCTCATAGCTCCCAAACGGGGTAACCAGTGGATTTAAAATTTTTACCACAGATGGCTATATGAGTCACGCATCTTTTTCAACTGGAATCATCCCAAAATGATTTTTCTAGATTTTTCTAAAAATCGTTGACTGACTGCTGTGCGGAGGAAAGTTTCTGAACAGATTTGCAACAAGTCAAGAACTTGATCTCTTGCCTCTCGTATGGTTGCAAAGAGTGTGGCAACTCATATTAGCAACCTCAAGGCATCATAGACCATCAAGAACCAGCAAGAAATCATCAAGATTCATCTCCAAACAAGAGCTCCAAAACGGAAAACAAAACCAAGAAGAACTAGGAGCAAATCAACACAAGATGTTCATGGAGAAGAAGGATTTCATTGCATAGAAGTTGGGGGATTACAAGCCACACTCCTTGTGGCCACAAGCACTCTAAGTGCCACCCTTACATACCCAACTCACCCTCTCTATTTCTGAAATTTTCAGCTCTAAGGGGATGAAGGGAAGGGCTACCCCTTCCCCTCCTTATATAGCCCAAGGGTGAGATGCCCTGAACCCTAGAGCCCATCTCCACCCTTCATTTGAGAATGAGTGGTGTACAACATACACACTACAAGACACACTCCCGAGAGGGAATATTCTCCACATATTCCTTCGGGAAATATCTTCGCAGCTTCCTCGGTCGCCAGCCCACGCCTGGGCCCACCGGTCAGAACAGCTTTGCCATCATGGTTACCGACGCCGCAGCCTCCAGCTGCCTCGGATCCCTTGCCATGGCTAAGCTTCTCGAGTACACCACCTCATGTGACCGCCAGGTCATCGAACCCGGTCGCCTACACGCCTCCGGACGGACCAGCCTCCAGCTGTCCCCGCTCAGCGTCA
>SPJY01031289.1:2602648-2645971 GCA_005191435.1 Raddia distichophylla
CACAAAATTACCAACATCATAATCCATTCGTGACACCACAATTAGCAAGCCCTAACACACCACGTGTCAGCTTAACAAATTCCACCGGACCACGTCCGTTCAAAACTATTACCTAGCCCAAGCTCAGCACAATGGTCCGGTTCCAATTCAACGGCAATTTCCACAAATGCACCATTAAAAATTCTTCAAAACACTTCAAATTCATCCTTGTCACATATATTCATCATCAATCCGGGGTACCCTCCACATGGGTCTCGACAAGATCAAGCACGGACCAGCCAAGGAAAGCCAACCCGCGCACCCCATGGTCCAACTCGCGGGTTCGGCCATCTATGCGCAGCTCACCTTCAAACAAACGCCCAGGCCACATACGACATCGGAATTCGACGTTCTTGGACTCTACGGAAAGATAACGACGAGATATTTCCAACGGATCCGACCGCACCTCAACATTCATTCTAAATCCTTGAGAATCTTCAAAACAAGTTGTTGCACCAACCAGTGGGCCAAATTCGGGCCTTTCAGGCGTGCCGGGTCGAGGCCCATGTGGTGGGCGCCCCATGGGAACCCTAACTTGACCAGAATTCACCCCTCTCTCCCTCCTAGCCGTCACCACTTCCTCCATATATTAGATTGCATCTTGTATTCAGAAATCAAGACCACTTTTGATATTGAGATTAAAACTCTTGTTTCTACGGATTGATAGCTTTGCTACCCGTTGGAAATTGGGAGTTCTCTTCCGCCGTTGTTCTTGTGTGCTTGCATCTCATCATCTTGCAGGAACGCGTGTCTACTCTTGTGGTCTTGTAGACGTGCTGGTCGCATCGTGTGGTTGGGCGAATTCTCTTGTCGCAGGCTTCCGTTAACCAGCATGGTTGTTGGCGCCATCGGTTCGTCTGGTTGCACGGATCAAGATTATCCCGCTGATCCTACGTCGTGAAGATCGGGCAGCCCCCGTATCAAATCGTCCAACCGTCCACCAAGGGGCCAGAAGGCCAGACCAGGACGCACCAGCTTGCCACCACACCGATAGAGCCGATGAAGCTGCGTCGCCCAACCATTGTCAGGACTGGTCGCTGTCGCAGAGCCAACAAAGCTGTCGCGCCGCTTGTCCTTTGACACCATGGAGCTAGAAATCCAGATCTAGGAGAATGTCAAGGTGGAAATGCCCACACCACACTGGGAGGACACGAGGGAAGACGACGGTGCCGCTCAAGCAACCCGCGTCTCCGCTGCTCACGTAACAACGCAGCACCTGCTACCACCGCCCACCGCCATCGGCAGCCACCACCAAACTGCACCGCTCGAGCTCCGACATGAGGGGCCACCAGGTTGGTCGCGAGCAAGACGAGCCGCATACTGCGCCACTATCGCTCGCCCACCGTGCTGCCAAGCTGAGCGATAGGGAGAGCATCACCGCCACGTCGCCAGCCCTCCGCGTCGCTGACAGCACACTGCGCCGCCGTCGCCGAACGCTAGCACACCGCACCAGATCCAGGCGTGCCACCACCGAATCCGGCCGGTCCGCCGAATCTGGCTGACCCAGCAGCGGGGAGGCCTACTAGCCCACCGAGCAAGCTGCCTGCAGAAGAAGGGACAATAGCCAAAGAGGGAGGGAGAAGAGAGGGTCCCACGCCGCCGCGGGGTGGGGAGCAGAGGCGGCGGCGGCGAGGTGGGGTAGTGGCAGCGGGAATCTCTTGTGGCGAGGTGGTGAGTTGCCCCTCGCAATTCGCCTAGGGGGTATGAGACCGGCTGCCCTCTACCCCGAAGTTGATGAACTAGTGTCTCACAACACGTACTTTGATTCCAAGCACATGCTGAAAATTAGCATTGCAACAATTAAGAGGACTTTATTTTCTATTCCCATGAAATTGGATTTCCCTTTGTTCTTTGGCCGCACAACAAAGAAAATATAGGTGCCTTTTAATTTCCCTTAATATAGTAGAGAGAGAAATGTAGATTAATAGTGAAAAGGTGGTTTAAATAGTGAATGGGTCCTAAGTTAGGACGTCATACCACCACCGGAGTTAATTCCGAAATCAACTAAAGCAAGCTTGAGTCAGAAGAGATAGCCGGAGTCTAACAGAGCCAAAGCCAAGAAGGGGAAGTTGAGTTTGCGGTGTCGAATCTGGTGTCCAAGCCAGAGCTAAGAGCGTAGGAAAAAGGGGAGGAGCCAAGTTCGCGGAGTCCAAGCCAAAGCCAAAGAGAAGGACGGGGGAGCCGAGCCAAAGCTAAGAGCGAAGGAAAAAGGAAGGAGCCGAGTTCGGCATCTAGGCCAGAGCCAAGAGAGAAGGTGGGGGAGCCGAGTCCGTGGTGTCCAAGCCCAGGGACAAGCCAAGAGAGAAGGAGGGGGGAGCCGAGTACGCGGTATTGAGTTCGGTCCCGAGTCTGCGGTGTCCAAGCCCAGGGAGAAGCCAAGAGAGAAGAAGGGGGAGCCGAGTACGCAGTCTCGAGTCCGGCTTCCAATCCAAAGCCAAAGAAAAGGACGGGGGAGCTGAGCCAAATCCAAGAGCAAATGAAAAAGGGAGGAGTCAAGTTTGGCGCCAAGGTAGAGAAAAGAGAGAACGAGGAGGGAGCCGAGTTCGCGGCGTCCAAACCCAGGGAGGGAACCACAGCGAGAGAGAAGGAGGGGGAGCCGAGTCCGCGATGTCCAAGCCTAGGGAGAAGTCAGGAAGATAGAGTTTGGAGTGTGATGGGTAGAGAGTTCTGTAAAAGAGTGTGTAGTGTGATGCCGAGTGCGGCATCCAATCATGTAATGATGTTTTCGTTCCAATGAATGAAAATCGGGGATTCACCTCCCGTTGCAAAAAAGTTAGGACGTTATTGGTGATGACCTTAACTAAGAGCTAGCCTCTATCCCTTCCCTCTCCTTCTGTCCTCTATATAAGTAAAAAGATCGAGGTGAACTCCTTATATTAGCTGATTTAACATCATTGGAGATGTGCTGACGGTGGCTTAAAGAAATAGTTTTACGTCTTTAACCGCAAATTACTGTTATAACTTATTTATAAGAAATACAATAAAATTATAAACTACATTTTGAAACTCATGTACTAATCTATTTTTTTTATCCTATCAAAAATTTGAAAAGCTTACATATGGATAGCACCTTTGAGAAGGAAGTATCTTTCATGTTAGTTTCAACCATCAATACCCTAGCATGAACATATGCACAAAAGCCATACTAGGAACTTTCCTAGTCTGGATTTTTACTTTTCATTTCCGGTCTCTAGAAAAACATACAAGAGACAAGCATATCTTTCTACATGAGAAGGACAGCAAACGCGGCCAGAGATGACAGAGGAGAAGACGACTGGAAGGCGTGGCCCCACCGCGTCAGTGACCCGGCGGTCTCGAGCCGGAAGAGGAGGGCATCTTGGCTAGCTAAGCTGGCCGTGAATGATTGACGGGCATTTGTGGACAACCAGATCCTCGCTCGCTGCTTTACAAATCCCCCAATTCCGTAGCATGCTCCTGCCTGCCGTCCTCCTCCATCGCGCGCACCGCCTCCGCCTCCACGTCGCGCTGCCCGGCTCGCCGGCGGCGTCCTCGCTGCCGCGGGTGCCGCCCACCGCCGCCGCCTTCACCCTGCTGCTGGAGCGGAGATCCGTGCAGTTCGAGGTTGGTTCCGCTTCTTGGCCAGCTCCAACTTGGCTTGGATTGACTTGGCCTCCTCACCGTAGTACTAGTCTGCGGCTGCGAGCACCCGAATTCAAACCTTCGCTGCGAGATTCCATCCCGTGCCTGCAGACGCGTCGGCTGATTGACGGGAGGCGGTTGTAGCTTAGTGATTTTGCTGCTCCGTTTCTTTCTTGAATTTTTCCATACTGTGATCTATAATTGGGGGGTTCGTCTCCACCACAACCGGGTTGGTTAGCAACGAATTCGCTGATACCAAGAAGCTCTGATTTGTTCTTTTGTTTTCTTGTGGATCCACAGCTGCAGGACTACAGGTTTTCTGAGAGCCGCTGAAGAAGAAGATCCGCAGTGCTGCCATGGCAAAGCCTGCCAATGGCATTGCTCGTAGGTGTGTTCAATACCACAGTTCCAGCTTCTTCCTGAGCGAGCAGCTTTTGTTCCATTTTTAGCACTGACTGCCAGTCCTTGTGCTACCCAGTATAACAAAAAATAGCTATTTGCTGGTGCTCGTAGTCACGCATCGTAATTTTGTTCTAAATATTCCTCAGCAGCGGCACGCCTAGATCGAACGAGGGCTTGAGGCTCGTATTTTCCGCTGTTGTCGGTGTTATGCTGGGCTACTTGTTTGGGGTTTCCTTTCCTACCGTAAACATAACCAAGGTAAAGTGGATGGATCATATGCTTGTTTTTTGTTCTGTCATGTCCTTTGTTCAGAGAACAATCTTAACTGATTGCGTTTCACAGCTTCACTTCCCTTCCAGTATTATCTCCTATATTGAAGATAGAAATTCTGGCATCACAACCCAGACATTATTGAACCATGCGTGGGCGTCTGCAAATAGTCGCAAAAAGAACAGCTCTGATTCAAGTTCTGAGGAAATTCCTAAGGTACTTTTGCACAGTACTTTATAATTTCATGCCTTGGGCCCTTTTCTGTTTATATTTGTTACACTGTTATTTCATATAGCATGCCTGCTGGGTCTGTTATTGCTCCTGTTTGATTTGCTGTGTAAAAATTTAGGCTCTAGGGCCTTGTTTATTTCAGCTTAAAGTCGAGTTGAGTTTTACTGTAGCAAATTTGTGACCCCTCGAAAGACGTTTTAAAGAATTCAAAAAATTAAGAAAAAATTATTTTACTAACTCTAAAAAGAATTATTTAAAACCCCAGAAAAATGACTACAAAATATTACATCATTTGGCTTATACAAAAATGACAAATTTTTATTTCATATAATTTAATTTAAGCTGAAACAAACAAGGCCTAAGATTCTTGTGCCAAGGCTGTAAATACAGGGTATTCTGTCCATGTTAGAATAGCCTGATGCATTTATGAATGTGAGATAGCTGATAAGTGAATCTTGGAGTCCTGATATCACTATCAGGGATTATTTATTGCCCATTACTTGTTAACTTAATAATAGAAGGTTAATGCTTATAGATTGCAACTTATTTTTATTTTTATTCTTTTTTTAAAAATATTTCTGCACTTTTTTTTTTTGTAGATTTATGTTCCTACAAACCCAAAAGGTGCTGAAAGACTTCCACCAGGCATTGTTGTGTCTGAAACAGATCTTTATCTCCGAAGATTATGGGGTGAACCAAGTGAGGTTGGTGATTGTTTCTGTTTGTAACTTTGCTCAATCTTCCCTTGAAATGGAGGCTTTCATAGCCGTCTTAACCTTTGTTTTTTCCTCTGATCTATAAACTGAAATGCATGGACATATCATCAGGACCTTACTAGCCAGCCGAGGTACCTTGTTACTTTTACAGTTGGAATCACACAAAAAGCAAATATTGATGCAGCGGTAAAAAAGGTAACTGACTGATCCAGGCATATTACATGCTTAAACTCATGCGTTCAGCAAATAGTATCTGAAACTGATGCACAATTAATAATGCATCACAGTCTAATAGTAGCCACGCTATTCAAATTTGAATGCAGATGTATTGCTTCCAAAATCCTGAATGCTTTTTTTTTTGTATAGTTTTCAGATAAGTTCACTATTATGTTGTTCCATTACGATGGTCGGACTACTGAATGGGATGAATTTGAGTGGTCTAAAAGAGCCATCCATGTGAGTGCCAGAAAACAGACGAAATGGTATGTTATTACTATTCTTCTATGTATTTGCACTGTTGCAGTCCCTAGTCTCTTGAATGTTTGGCTAGAATATTTTTAACAACGCACTTCTCTTCTTTACCTAAGGTGGTATGCAAAACGGTTTTTGCATCCTGATGTTGTTGCTCGATATGACTACATATTCATCTGGGATGAGGATCTAGGTGTTGAGCATTTCAATGCAGAGGCGTAAGCGTTACACTGTTGTTTCATTTGTGAGGTGTTCAGCTATTTTCCTCTTATGTGAGGTAGTCTCACATCTTAATGCTATTCCTTTAGGTACATTGAGCTTGTAAGGAAGCATGGGCTGGAGATCTCTCAGCCTGGTTTGGAACCTGATAGAGGACTCACATGGCAAATGACTAAACGGAGAGGTGATCAAGAAGTTCACAAGTAAGTCACTGAATCCATATTTTTTGAATACACAATCATTGCCCACCTATATTAATTACACATTTTTTTTCTAAATACAGAGTTACAGAGGAAAGGCCAGGCTGGTGTACTGATCCCCATCTGCCACCATGTGCAGCGTAGGGGCCCAATTTTTTTTTGGTTTTTGTATTTATAATTTTTCTTTGCTCAAAGAGCTCACCTTCATGTTCAATTTAATGTGCAGATTTGTTGAAATTATGGCAACCGTATTCTCCAGGGATGCATGGCGTTGTGTGTGGCATATGATTCAGGTGGAGTGAGATTATATTTTGATCGATTAGCTTTGTATATAATGGTAGGCTAACACACTGTTTTGTGCAGAATGATTTGGTCCATGGATGGGGTCTCGATTTCGCTCTTAGGAAATGTGTGGAGGTATTATTTGTCGTTATCAATTAGATATCACTCATATGAAGTGGTTTCTTACTACAAAGGGCTGCTGCAGGGTGCTGACTATATGGGGTGCTTTTGTTTTTTGTGTTGGGCTGGGAGTGGGCCGTGCAAGAGGGTAGAGGTAGGGTTGTTGGGTTGGTCAGGGTGGATGAGACATGTAAGGAAATAGAGTTTTGATGGTACCAAATTTTAAATATAATTAGTATATTTGAAAATATTTATGAAGCAGTTTTGACTAGTTAAGACCCATCTGGACACACAACTTTCCTATTCTTTTCCAGGAATCGAATTATTTACTATGAAATCCATGTGTTTCAAAACAGGTGTAAACGTGCAAGATGCATAACAACATCGAATTGTGACACTGGAGTGAAAAATATTGAAAAGCATTGTGTGTGTCGAAACCATATCTCAAATCATTCTAGTACTCAAACACCAAAATAGCAAAATACCTCTGTTAGCTGATGCCCATAGGAATACACCTACTGCATCTTGCTGGTGATGATGCAAAGGAGCTTCTGGGTCTGCCTCTGTAGGCTGTGGGAAACCTATCCGAAATAGAATGTAGAGAACTTCACAGAACCCTATCCTTTGGCTAGTTCAGAGGATTAACCCAACTCTGAAGCAGTTTAACAGAATCAGTAATTATATTGAGTGCCAACTTCATATCTTCTCGCACTTAACATGTTCTCCAAATCATTCATGTTTTGATGAGCTGGAGCTATTTACTTATTTTACATGGCCTTCAATTAAATAGCCTGCTCATGAGAAGATTGGAGTTGTTGATGCACAATGGATTGTCCACCAAGCTGTTCCGTCGCTTGGAAACCAGGTTTAGCCACTAGCCAACTATTCATTGCACCTCATTTTGGACAATATAATTGTGTTGACTGATCCTGTAACATCTATATCTTTCAGGGCAACTCAGATAATGGAAGAGCACCATGGGAAGGGGTAAGGCAATACTTACTAATCTTATTGGTCTAGGCTTTTTATAGTGATTTTTTTTGAACGCATGAATTCCCAGCTGCGTTTTTCGTTCTCTGTCTGTTATCCGCACACTGCTATATGGACCTGCTCTTACTGTTTTACTTGGTTGTGTATCACAGGTGAGAGCACGCTGTAGGAAAGAATGGGGAATATTTCAAACAAGGTTGGCTGATGCCGAGAAGGAATATTACTTGTCACAAGGGATCACACCACCCAATTCAACGGTAGTTTAGATTAATACGGGTGCACCCACTTGTCATGGCGAGGTTTCTGTTTTGGTAACCTGGTCCTTGCGTGCACATTATGCTCATCAAAGCAGATCCTTTATAGAGCTGCAGTTCCACGGCCAGATTTGTACATGGGACCTCCGTGAGAATCACCACTGTCACTCTGAGCTTTGCTCTGCATGGCTTTAATCTTATTTTTTAGGTAGTGAGACTAGTTATGTGATGTAAGTAGGCGATATAACAGAGATCATGAGGTCGAGCACTTCGTTGATAATCATTTGTGCATTGTTGACCTGAAGCAATTGTTGCTACGTTCTTGTTTCAACATGTAAATTGTTTATCTGAATAAATACTTCTGGGTATAGTCTGTATTGCGCCATTAGGACACGGGATAAATTCAATCATTTCCCCTAACAGGGCGTAAATTTGCTATAGTATATTAACACCAAACATGACAGCATAGTTATATTCTATGGCAGCAAAGGTACCCAGAAGCATTACATTCTATGGTCGCTCTTGTGCTTTAGAGCATTTTAATACTAGTAGATTTGGTGCTGCAGATGGTGGATATAGTTCCGTCAATAGTGAAACATGGGGCTGTGAATAGCACTGGAGCTTGATATAGGGCTAGCACAGAACATACCATTAGTGCATCATTAACTATTAAGCCGTCTGATAGTTTGGATCCTAAATTTCAAATACTTTTAAGCAGTAAAACTCCGAATACTTTCAAATACGAACCGAATGATGTTGCATCGCAAAATTTAAATATTGTTGAATAAATTATTGGTAAAAAATTTGAATATTCAAATGCGGGTGCGCCTTATATTTTTGGGCTAATAAAGCGCCGTTAGATCAAATATGTATAGCGAAGATATCATGAGCATCAAATATGTATCTAGATAGGTTCATTATCTAAGTAAAATGATTGAATGAATGGCCACAACAGTTCCAGTACATTAAAAAAAATCCAATATAAAAATATCTCTGCGACATCCATGACCATTATGCTTGACTCTATTCCTTCTGGTCAGATATTCCAACAAACCAGTAACACGCACAAGCTAGTATTTCTTTAGCAGTTGTTCAACGAGATGACAAAGTCAGAATGAGCCCCCATCAACATCTCACCCAAACGATCTTTTAGACCTATTCAATTCAGCGCCAAAATGAAAAGCAGATCGCGCTAATTTTTCGGCGGTGGACACGGCATATGCAGAGACTTGGAAATTTCAACCTTTTGAAATAAGAAAAGGTCTTCAAATTGGTTAGAAAATAGTGCGTAGTGTCGTACGGAAAAGTGTAGTTTAGCTTAGTCGAGGGGCATGAGCAATGATTGTGCTGCATAAAAATGTTTAAGCAAGGCGGCTCCCAAGTTCTAGGAGGATCATCATCGGCACTTAACCTTGAAAAGGCAAAAATGGAAAATCAAAAACAGTGATTAAAAAGGTTGTTGGAATGAAAATGAGAAATTTCATGTAGCTTGGCTGAGACTTGAGAACCGAGCATTTTCTGAAACATCTAGTTTCAGTTGGAAATTCTCCTGGTTTTGTTTTTATAAAATATATTGTTTGATTCGTCATTTATAAGCACAAAATAACTGATAAACCAGACGGTAAAAGTACCGTTCAGCTCAAACTAGACGGTAAAAGGATGGAACAAATGACATCCCGACAAACTTACCGTAGCCATATGTTAGAAACTAGGGCGGTAGGCGCGCCTCGGCGCGCTGTAGTTAGATAACCATCAACCGCGAGTGTGGGCTTCAAATGGAATTACTGGTGCTTAGCCATCATGTGGGGGAAGCAGGTGAGGTGCACCCTGATGGCACCGTCATGTGGAGCAAACTAATGGACAACAACAGGCAGAAGCAAAACCTTGGAAAAAGACAGATGGGGTGTGAGCTTCAAACCGTGTGCTGCGCCCTGGAAGCTAGTGCTGCAAACCAATGCAGCAAGCATCCCGACCTGTTGAGACTTGCATGGGAAAAATTGCTTTATGTATAAAGCATAATCGGACGATCGGATGCGCACGACTGCGATGATCAGACGGTTGCGGTTTGGCCGGATGACCTGGGCACGCCACAAAGCGACATGGGAGGAAAGACAAGTGTCGCAAGTGTGTTTTCTGCCGTTAGCGTGTTGTATAGGTAGATAGATAGATGTATATACATTTTTCGATGAGGTTCAAACCGGTAGACCATTAAAATGCGAAGGCTAAAACTCAGAAATTTTTCGAAGAAAGGATCAATGAGGAGAGTAATGTACTAAAATATTTGTTAACTTGTTTTTTGTGAATCTTCAAAATTTTAGAAATGCTTACTCTTTTTTGTTAATCATAAAATTTTGGAAGCGGCTAAATTTTTTTAATAAACTCTTAGAACAAAATTTCTTTCGTTTACATTATTCTTAATGCATTTTTATAAAACTTATTTATCTTTAACGCTTATTTTTTTAATGGGCGCTTATCATAAAACTATAGTCAAGACTCCATGTTTTCAAGCTTTTTTTAGTTTTTGTTCTGATACGTAAATATTTTTATGACCCTTACCATAAAATCGTGACTCTGTTTTGTAAAGGTTTGGCCTTATTTTTTCTCTCAAAAAAGTTAGAACAAAAGAAAAGAACGTGTTGTTTTTTAATTGATTAGTAAAGGTTTGGTTTTAAAAAAAACTTTTTAGTTGGCAGCAAAAATATGAAACAAAAAGAAATAATGTGTCATTTCTTAATCCTTTTTATAGACTCTTACTGTGATATTAGGACCTATTTTCAGTTTTCCTGCCTTTTTAGGGGATTTTGCGTCAGAAAAAATCTGAAAAGGAGGGAAAGAAATGATGGATTAACTTTCTCGGCATAAATTATGGCCTATTATTTTTTTTGCATCCAAAAAAACTCAACAGTGGTAGCCTTTTTCTATTTTTCACATCGTAGAAAAACCAGGGGAAAGTTTGAAAATTCAGATGAAATATGCCATAAATAAGAAAGAGCAAACTACTTGTAAATTTCGACTTCTAAATAATTTGAATAACATTAGACTTTTTATGGATGTTCATTGTGCAACAATGGTTAAATTTTGGAAACTTTCTATTTTCAGGAATTTTTTGCTACTTATTAAAAAATTTCGTAGTTATGAAAACTTTAAACTTTTGAAAACTTTTGATTTTTCATGTTCTTTGTACAAACATGGTTCGAAAACTTTTAATTTTAATGTTTTTGTACGACATACCATAAATAAACGGAAATGTGGGAAACCGAGGAAAAAAAAACACGCCTTTCATAAGAAAGAGGAAACTTTTTTTGAAATTTTGGACTTCAAAAACTTTTAAATAACATCAAACTTTCTATGGATGTTCTTTTTCCATCCATAGTTTATTTTTTTTTGGAAACTTTCAAGTTTTCATTAATGTTTTGTGACCTACGAAAAATAAAATCCGCATTTGGAAGCCTTTGTAACGAAAACTTTTATTTTTTAAAAAATTTAATTTTGGATGTTATTTGTGCAAACATAGTTTGGAAGTTTTTGATTTTAATGATTTTGTGTGGCCTAATATAAATAAAACCGCGAAGCGGAAAATCGGGAGGAAATATGCCCTTGTAAAGAAAGAGCTAAAGTTTTATGAATTTGTATATTCTCTATGCAGACATGATTTAAATTTTGAAAGCTTTCAATTTTTTATTTTTTTTGTGACCTAAAAAATTTTAAATAGTAAAAGGTTTAAAAAAACTGCGTAGCCAATAAAATCAAGCCGGCTCGCTAGGGCATCGAAGCCTGCTCTCCAGCGTGACAGCAAGCGGTGCCAACCAGCTGATCATGGACAGCAAGCTGAAGTCTTGCAGGTGGAATGTTTATCTATTTAATAAATGGCACTGGAAAAAATAAGCAAGAAATACGACGCACGCGGGATCCAAACCGTTGTCTCCACATTGAAAGCTAGCCCACCTAGCCAACCGGGCAAGATGCCCGCCTTGCTCACGGCTGTGCGAACGAAATGTTTTTATATTGAAAGTATAAATGGACGGTTGGATGTACCTCTCCCTCTCGATCGGACGACTGCAAAGAGCTCCACGCGTCAACGCGCGAGGATGGACAAGCGTCGTGACGAGGTGTTCTGTTGCTAGCGCAATGTATAACAGATAGATGAGGCTGAGCCGAGCCAGGACAAGCTAGTTTGGCTCGTTCGATAATGAGAATGCCAGACCGAGCTACCTATCTTGGGCAAGCTCGAAACAAGGTTAACTGGCTCCAAACTCGCTCGTGAGTCGTGAGCCACCCATGACAGTTGCATGAACAAGCAAGAATTGGTGATTTTTAGAGCAATGCAGTTGATGACAAAGCTGCAAGGATAACATTATCCAGAATGAGATTGGGTATGATAAGGTAACTATATAAGAATAGGGTCGGTCCTAACATTTTGAGGACCTAGTCTTAAATTATGACAAATATTTTCTTAAAAATTATAATACTATAAAAGATACAAAAGTTAAATAGAACCTAAAAATTGAATTTTAAAATTGGCAAGAATACGATCCTTCCTGATGAAGGGTAGCTACCTTCTTTTCTCCATTTCGTGTTTGAAAAGTTCTTATGTAACTTTTATAATCACCTTGTTTTGACAATATAGTATTTGCCAGTCTGTCAGATACGAGATTATTCTGAACTCCGAAGGACCATCACCGGAACATAAAAAAAATATAACAGAATATTCCGAAGAACATGGTGGATTTTCTTACTAATTACTTGGGATTTTTATTACTCAGGATTTCTATTATTTATATAAAGGAGGGGGAAAAAAGCCACCACGTTCGTCCATATCATCCAGATTATTTGAACCGTTTGATCAATAGTGGGACCAGATTATAACGGTTTCGAATAAAAAGAAGGATTCGTTTTCAATACGATAAATAATAGGAAAGAGTTCCTATCCAATACGACGGATGTTTGAAAAGAGTCTGTAAATATAAAAAATAAAGGATCCGTATCCAATACGATTAATAATAGAAAAGAGTTCGTATCCAATATGACAATAATAGAAAAGAGTTCGTAAATATAACAAATAAAAAATTGGAAAAAAATAATAGAAAAGTAGAGTTCATACTCAATACGATAGGTAATAGGAAAGAGTTAATAAATCTAGCCGTGCAATTGCGCGGGTCATCATGTTAGTTTTTTTTATCAGCTTGGTGTTAATTATGGCATTGGAACTGTGAATGTTCTCCTTGCGTGAATTAATATGTGTTTATTATAACGGTGTGTTTCACCGAAGGACCATCACCAGAACATGAATATGATATAACAGAATATTCCGGAGAACACGGTGGATTTTCTTACTATGGTGGTGGATTGGTGATCGATGCGTGGACGTTTTTATCTATTGCAAAAGTTTTTCATAATCCATTATCGACACGTTGAAGTTCCTTGTCATCTAGATGTTCCTCCGCGGAGGAGCGATTTGTAGTCATCTCGCACCACGCGTTGCGTCGGCCGTCGGCATCGTCTCTCATTCACTTTCAGTTGCGCGTGATGGATGACATGGTCTAGGGTTTTTGTTTGGATCGGCGCACTTGCGAACCACGTTGACATAAAAATTTTGGAAGCTTTCAAATTTTTATTTTTTTTGCGAGTTAAAAAAATGAAATAGTGAAAGGAAAAGGTTTTAAAAAAATGCATAGCCAAAAAAAATCGAGAAGAAATATGCCCTTATAAAGAAAGAGCTACATTTTTTATGAATTTGTATGTTCTCTATGCAGACATGATTTAAATTTTGAAAGCTTTCAAATTTTTTTTGCGACCTAAAAAAATGAAATAGCGAAAGGAAAAGGTTTTTAAAAAATGCGTAGCCAAAAAACAAGCCGGCTCGCTAGGGCTTCGAACCCTGCTCTCCAGCGTGACAGCAAGCGATGCCAACCGAGCATGGACAGCAACCTACAGTCTTGCAGGTGGAATGTTTATCTATTTAATAAATGGCACTGGAAAAAATAAGCAAGAAATACGACGCACGCGGGATCCAAACCGTTGTCTCCACATTGAAAGCTAGCCCACCTAGCCAACCGGGCAAGATGCCCGCCTTGCTCACGGCTGTGCGAACGAAATGTTTTTATATTGAAAGTATAAATGGACGGTTGGATGTACCTCTCCCTCTCGATCGGACGACTGCAAAGAGCTCCACGCGTCAACGCGCGAGGATGGACAAGCGTCGTGACGAGGTGTTCTGTTGCTAGCGCAATGTATAACAGATAGATGAGGCTGAGCCGAGCCAGGACAAGCTAGTTTGGCTCGTTCGATAATGAGAATGCCAGACCGAGCTACCTATCTTGGGCAAGCTCGAAACAAGGTTAACTGGCTCCAAACTCGCTCGTGAGTCGTGAGCCACCCATGACAGTTGCATGAACAAGCAAGAATTGGTGATTTTTAGAGCAATGCAGTTGATGACAAAGCTGCAAGGATAACATTATCCAGAATGAGATTGGGTATGATAAGGTAACTATATAAGAATAGGGTCGGTCCTAACATTTTGAGGACCTAGTCTTAAATTATGACAAATATTTTCTTAAAAATTATAATACTATAAAAGATACAAAAGTTAAATAGAACCTAAAATTGTACAAAAGTAAAATGAAGTTAGAAATAATGAGCCAATGGAACATTGGAACATCCTATCCTTGGATAAGAATATGAGCCCTAGCTTTTACATCCTTTGGAACTATCTTACACTTCTAAGTGACCGTATTTAAATATAAAAAACACATACTTTAGCCTTTAATTATCCCCATTTCTTTTGTCTCCGCTACCAACAACTTGATACGCTGCCACATGCTTCCTATTGTACATAGCATACGCTTTGCTTGTGAGCACAGTTTTACTGCTTTAAAAACCTTACGTGAGAAACTACTATGAAAACTCACTTAAGAAAAAAGAATACATATCCACCCAACATTGCTTTAATGTTTTGCTTCTTAGTTGGGTACTCAAACCGCGTGTTTGAGATTATTACTTAATCTTGCATAATTGCTCCCTCTTACCAGTGCAAGTCTCTAAGCTTTGTCACCCATATGCCCTTTACACATCTCTCAAAAGAGGATGTTAGTGACTTAGTGAATAAATCCACCGGATTCTCACACAATTGATATGTTGTGTGTTAATTCATTCATCTTATGCAACTCATGTGCATAAAAATAATTTGGAGCTATATACTTAATCAAATTGTTTTTGATATATCCCTTTTGCAATTGTGTGACACATGCTGCATTATCCTTATAAATAATTATGGGGTGCTGCTCAATATTCAATCCACATGACCGCAAAATGTGGAGTGTCATTCTGCGAAGCCAAGCACACTCGCGTGTGGCCTCATATAATGCAATTATTTCTGAATGGTTTATCGATGACACAAGTGTCTGATTTGACGACTTCCATGGAATTACACTTCCACATAGAAACACATAACCCGTTTGTGATATTATTGTGTGTGGGTCAGAGAAATATCCTGCATCTGCTTATTCTACCAACGTCATATCTTGGTTCTTTCAGTAAAATAAACCCAGATGGACGGTTTCTTTGAGGTAACAAAAAATGTCCTTAACTCCTTGCCAATGTCTCTTAATGGGCCTTGCACTGTACCTTGATAATAAATTCACAGCAAATGATATATTAGGTCGCATGCTATTTGCTAAGTATATAAGCGCACCAATTTCCCTTAAGTATGGGAATTCCGACCCCATGACTTCCTTCCCTCTCCCTTAGGTCTGTATGGGCCTTGGTCTGCTCGCAATGACCTATAGACCATAGGGCTTCTTGATGCATATGCTTTATCAAAGATAAACCTTTCTAATACCTTTTTCGGTGTAGGCCACCTGATGCTACAAGATTCCATCTAGCAAATGCTCAATTTGTAGACCTAAGAAAAATTTTGTCTCACTTAGATCTTTCGTTTCAAATTCTGCTTTTAAATAGTTGCTTGCCACTTCAATTTCATTATTTGTGCCAATGATGTTCAAAATATTCACGTAAACCAAAATTATACAAAACCATCTTGTGAACTTTGTATAATGACGCATGGACAATCTTCGTTTTTCAAATAGCCTTTCTTGTAAAAATATTCCCTTAAGCGATTAAACCATATTCTTTTGGGCTGCTTTAATACATATAAGGACTTTTGCAATTTATGTTATATAATTGCTTGCATTCTCCTTTCGGTGTTGGTATGCCTCTGATACCTTCATATATTATTCTAAATCAAGGTTACCATAAAGGTATGTTGTTATAACATCCATTAATTTCATATTTAGATTCATGTTAACTGTCATTGAGATATCTAAAAGTGATACCACTCATGACTGGGGAGTAGGTTTCATTGTGGTAAATGCTCGGATGTTTAGTTAAACCTTGCACAACCAACCTTACTCTGCACCATACCACTTCATTCTCTTTATTTCTCTTGCGAACAGATACCCATTTATAACCAACAAGGCGTACATGGCCAAACACTACTCTTTTGTTTAAAGAAATAAGTTCTATGGTGATTGCCTCCTTCCATTTCCCCAATCTTCTTGGAACTTACACTCGGTGAGTGATGCTGGCTCCTGATTAGGTTCTATTTGTTTGGCAATCAAATTTGCAAAATACATGTTTGGTGGTTGTTCTATGCCTGATTTCTCTTGTGATTTCATAATTTATGGTCATTTCGTCATGAGATATAGAATCAGTATATCCTTACCATATCCCGCTATTTCTCATCACTGGAGCAAGGCCCTTTATTTGTTTGTAGCCAGTGCGCACTCACAATTGACTCGGCTACTGCTTCTTATTGCACCGCTGGAGGCGCTGTTTCTTGTGCTGCACGTTCTGCTTGTGCTTCTTGTATTGGTGGTGCTATTGATGCCACATTTACTACTTCTTCCACTGCTATGTTCAAATCCAAGAGTAACATGCCATCAGGTTTCTCTTTGGACATGCCAGGTCTCAACTTGCACCCCTTCTTGCTTTTTCGGGGCATGTTCATGACTGGTTGTGATGAGGCCTCATTTCCCTTTTTACTCCGACGTCTTTGGGTATTAGGAGTTTGAGGAACCTTTCCCCTGTTCTCTTTCTTTGAGGCCTGTGAACAGGTTGAAGGGTGTCTTTTATTTGTTTTGGCACTGCTACCCTCTCGGGTGCATTGTGTGCTAGAACATAAGACTTAGTCACATCCCACGGATCACAAAAATGATCAGGCAACCTTTTTGCCACTGCATGCAAGCCGAGGATCTTTTGAACTTCTTCATTTGCTTTTGCAGTTCAGGGGTCATGCGTTGGAATGCTTGTTGCCTGCCAAATTATTTCCTAACATTCTTCTATAATGGCTGCCTAGCTCCACCTAATGGTAGAAAATTATACTCGTCAAAGATGCAATCAGCAAACCAGACCATATGTGCAAGTTGCCTATAATGGGTTCTACATATAGGATTATGGACACAGTTCCATAACCAACATATGTTCCAGACTTCCTTAACGACCCCACCCAAGTTTGTTGTGGTGATGGAATTGGTACATAAACCATGTGGCGATGAAAGGATGACACACAAGGTGCCAGCTGGGGAAAGACTGAGAGTCTCCTTGGGTAATGCATTGCCATCTAGGTTGACTTGGTCGAAACATCTCGAGCAATACTTGCTGCTCGGGGATGCTCGAAAGAGTTACCCGGGCTATGGCTGCTCGAAAGGAGTCCACGAGTAGAAGTGCTTGGAAGGTTTTCCCAAGCGTAGAGCACTTGAAGGGGTTCCTGAGCAAAGGGTTGTTCGGGACCGATCTCAGCAGGACTTTGCTCAAGTCAGGAAAGCAAGGTGGACACGTGGGCGTGGCTTCCCCGTGATGCCAACACCATAACAACACCTCTTTGACAATAGGAATGATCCACTAGCATCGGGAGCTGCAATCCATGTATAACAGTGACAAGGTAGTGACTGAAGAGTGGCTAGCGCAGTGATGTAGTGATAAAAGTGGATTCGGGTTGGCGGAAAAAGATGGATGTCAACCTTGAGTAGTGGCACGTCTCAGTCAAGCCCCCGTGAGAACCGTTGATGCATTAAATAAGTGGGGCCGTATACGCTAGCAGCTCGGCTGCCTCGAACACGTCCCCAAGGGACTATAAAAGTTGTGCCCGGCTTCCAGAGAAGGGGGTTCCGTATCTGAAGTTAGCCAAGATTGGGGACACGTACAACTAGCAGCATACTCGACAACACAAACTCATAGTAGGAAGTAGCACATATGGGAAGCCCCGGAGCTTTTCCCGGCAACAGCCCTCTCTCCCTTGTACACCCTTGATTCCATCAAGTATGGATCCATTAGAGTAGGGTTGTTACCTTTCCGAAGGGGCTCGAATAAGTCTAAACCTCTCGGGTCTCTGGTCCAGTTCCTCCCAGTGACTGTCTTGATCTTCTTACTCCTCCCGTTGTCGTGTAGTGGTCCGAACCCGTAGGGTTTGGGCGGTCCGCTCACCCCCCCTCTATAAATCTCTGTGGTCCGACCCTCGAGGCCACGCGGTCCTAGGAGTCGACACGATGCATCCAAATCTTCTATAATGGAAAAACTTTTAGGTGGTATTCCTTGTGCTAGTTGTATTGGTGAATGGATATTGGTTACTGACGGTATTAAATTAATTAATGTGGAAGCATGAAGGACCACGTGTCCTCAACAAGTGTTTGGTTAATTACAACCCTATAAGAATGGTCATGCAATGTACTTAATGCATTTGGTCAATTCTTTTGCTCGCCCGTTTTGCGTAAGGGCATGAGGGCAGATGCTCAACTTCAATTCTCGTTGCTGTGCAATAATCATTAAACACCTTTGAAGTAAATTCTTCGACGTTGTCCATACAGATGGACTTCACTTGATGGTCAAGAAATATAATCTTAATTCTTAACATACAAAGTCTTCTTGTTTAGGATAATTTTTAACACTATGCTATGACCCTGATAGTTGTTAATTATATCTCTCATTTTTCTTAACGAGATGACCTAGTATGCTATATATGCTAGAGAGTGAAGAGTTCATCATTCCTAAAGGTGGTATTTAGGGCAGTATAGTTGTCAAGTGATTTAATGCTTGTGTGGTATAGCCCATATGCATATGAAGGAAAGTTTTCTAGAATTATTTTCTCATATCCGTCATGCTGCACAATGTTTAAATATTCTTGGCCATTTGCTTCATTGGTTTCTATATGAAAACCATTTTCACGGACATCTTTGAAACTTAAGAGAGATATGGTGGATTCAGGTTATAACATGGTTTCTTCAATTGCCAGTGTTGTGCTATTGGGAAAAATACGGTGTCTCGTCCAGTGCCTACTACACATGAATCATTTCCTGCAATAGTGGTAATTTTACCGGTGTTTTTTACAATCAACTAAAAATACTTAGTCTCTCTAAAGATGCTATTAGTTGTACCCCTATCAACAATGCCTATTTCCTCCATAACATGAGCACTACAATATATAGAATATAGTAGTAATTAGACATTAATTGCAAACATGCTCAAATATACTGAAAAATAAAAGTTATGACTGATCAGAAGAATCAAGGTATTGCTCCCCCTAAAGTTTACAATGCTATATGCTAAGATCACAAATATCTACCGTCAACCACTGAACATAAATAAACTACTAATGATAAAGCTGAATTGCTAATAATAAAATACTAAATAGAGTCCACGAATAGGGCATTTATGTTGACTCTAGTGTCTTGCACCGCTTTGGTGTTAGTTCTTCATCATCCACAAGTACAATAGGGGGCTTCTTATTGATTTTCATTGCCTGCATATCCTCTCTAAGGAGATCAATCTCCTCCTCAGAGTTTGCTTTGTTCAAGATGACGAAATGAGTCTCATACCTTGCTTTTTCTTGTTTGCTTGATATTCTGCAATTGCCTCCTTGGATGTTTGGAAAACTATAGACCAATTTCCTCATTCACCACACCTAAAGCATGTCTGGTTCTGCTTTCCATACATCATATGTGTGGATTTGTACTTAATTGGTTCATCATACTTTTTCTTTTTCTAGGCCTGCTTATCACTCTTGTTGTCATTGCCTTTTTTTTCCTTCTTGCAACTAGGTTTCTCAACCTAGTATTTGGCTGCATTAACTTCAACGGCTTTAACAGGTGCCTAAGAGACATAGTTCTTTTTAAGAACGTTGTCCTAAGATTCCTCAACTGGCATCACGTCGATGAGGTCACTATAGGTATTATATTTCTTTTAACTATAGTTTTAGACACTCTGTACTGCACTCGGATTAAGGGTAGATATTGTCTTCTAAATCTTTTCTTCATCCTTGATTTTATTGCCATAGAGTGTAACATTTGTGACAATAGAATGCAATGCTGAGTTATACTCGGCCACAGTTTTATAATCTGCAAACCTCAAACACGATTAGTCTTGTTGTGCTTGTGGCAGTATAGTGTATTTGAGCTTTTTAAACCGCTGCTGGAGTGCAGTCCAAAGCTCAACATCATTTTTTAGCCATGTATTCATTCTTTAAAGTAAGGGACAGATGGTGCCTAATGAAGTGCAGTGCTTGATTGTTTTACTCAGGGTGAAGGACCCTATTGAAATTCCAATGGCTAGCCCTAGACCATTCCCACCAAGTACAATTTTCGCAAGCGAGGTAGTTCTGGGCATTGGGGTCTAGTGATTCAAACACACAGCTGACGTTGTCTAAAATTTGCATGATGTAAATGCTTTGCATTAGATTACTAGCACGTAATCCGAACAGTGCTGCATGACATGGATCACTCATAAATTCTCAGATTTTTCAATATATTAATGCTAAATTAATTATAGGAGTAACTAACAAAGTTAATTGTAGCACTACTACTAAACACAAGAATAAACAACAATTCCCTAGATGCTAAATAGCCAAAATATGCAAATTCATGATTTCCACAATTTTCAGGGGTCTCTGCATAACATTCTTTATTTAGAATATGCTTAAATAATTTTAAAAAAGTTAGTGGTTTATTTTGGAAATTGTGAAGCTCAAATTATTTTCTTTCTTATCTTCTCCCCCTCAAACCCTCACCCGCCGGCCTAGGCCATTCGGCCTGCTTCGACCCGCCCTGTCACAAGACCTTTGGGAAAATACGGCTCATGGCCATTGTCCTGCATCCCTGTGCCTGTCTGGCCCACACAATTGCTGCTGGGGAAAAGGGGTGGAGCTAGGGTTTCCCCTTGCTGCCGTCATCAAGGCACGAGTTGCGAGCTTCTCAGGCTCGCCACATTTAGAAACGAGCACGAGCTGAGCACTATTTTCAGCTTGTGCAACCAACCGAGCCGAGTCGAGTCGAGCCAGATATTGGCTCGCTTGGGCTCGGCTCGTGACTCACAAGCTCGGCTTTGCTCGGGCTCGGGCTCAGGCTTGGCTCGTGACTCGTAAATCATCATTAATCAACCATCGAGCCTATTTTTCACTCGAGATCGGGTTCGTGGCTTATGCGGACTTGTGAACAGCTCGCGAGCTACCACCGAGCCAAGCGGAGCCTGTTTTTCAGCTCGGATCCCTTGTTTAGTTCGTCTCGGGCTCGGCTAGGTAGCTAACGAGACAAGCCAAGGGCTGGCTCTGGCTCGCTTGTGCTTGGCTCGTTTCTACCCCTATTCTTAGGCATGACATGATACGATCGGGGCTGTAGTGCAGCACAGATCGAGCATGCACGTGCGGTGGCAGCGGGCTGGTGGGTGCAAAGGACGAAAATGACTTGTAGTGACGGCGGCCGACGCATACGTATGGGGCGTGGTGCCTTGCGGGAGGCGGTGCGGCCTGCTAGGTCCGGCGACAGCATGACCTGCCGCCACCAGCAGCTTGCAAGACTGGCCGTGGCATGGTGTCTGCGAAGCGGTGGCGACACGGTGTTTGGTGGTGGCTACGGCGGCAGAGTAGGTTGTGGTACCGGTTGGCGCGGAGGTGGCCCGTTGATGCGAGGTTGCACAATGCCTACAACGGTGGCGTCGATGCGGGGTGCAAGGCGGTGGCGCATAGACCCTGCAATGGCAGAGATGTGCGGGCGGCGGCGTTGCGGGTATGCGTTGGCGGTGCGCTGCGGGGGGTGCGAGGGTGACCAGGTTGCGGGTGTCTGCCGACAATTTGCTGTGGGGATACGCGGGCGGCGGCGCAGATGCTTGCACGTGGTTGCTATGCGGTGTTGGTTGTCGTGTAGGACAAATCGACATATCCTGACTTCGCCTGCAAGAAGGCGATTCGATGATGTTCGTCATGCTTGCGATCCAACCTTCGAGAGTTTCGTGATTATAACGTATTGTACAACATTGTTATTGGGTGTTGTTCAAAGCATTAATCATACATAAATAGGAGAAACACAAAGAACACAGAGACGTGGCTGCATGTATACAATACATCAAAATATCTCTAATATGCATAGTAGTGCATATGCTAGAATCCAGCTTATTTAATCCACAAGTCCCGAATCCTAGGTTGCCCAGCCCGACCAGGGGTGGACCGGGCTGTACGTATCGGTAAGTCACGCCACCACGCGCTCTGCCAGCTGCGCCTTGCGCGTCACCGCTGCTGCGACCGTGTGCCGTCGCTGTGGTGCTGCCACTCGCGCCGCAGCTTCGCAAATTATCGCTTACAAGCAGCCAGACACAGACATAGCACACAAGTCTTAGAGAAACACTATAACACCAAAAAAGATGCAGAACTATCCGAGAGAGGGCCATCAGTCCTTATTCTCATCCATCCTCCTTTTCTTGGGCTGTCTGTCTCTGTTATCCTGGTAATCTTTGATGACTTGAAAGATTTTTGCTACTCCCATTTCGACTAGCTCCTTGTCATCTGATTTTAGAAGACCTGTCCAAAGATTAACAAAAGCAAGCATCTTGTAAATTAACATCAAAGGATCTTTGATGCGACTTCTCTCAAAATAGCTATCATTTCTGGTTAGCCAGGTGGACCGGATAATAGCAGCGGTACAGAACCCACTAAGTTTCATGTACTTTCCATTCCACTTTTGAAACCAATGCCTAACTTGCTCAAAGCTCTTGGGGGTTGTATCAGCACCCAGAATGTTGGCAATAACCCCCACAAAGTTTTTGTCAGCTTACAATCAAAAAATAAGTGATTGCAAGTTTCAACCTCTTGACAGAATTCACAAGTTTGATTACCAGACCATCCCCTCCTATACAGGTTTTTTTGGTCAAAACTGCATTCTTTTGACAAAGCCAGAGAAAAATTTTGATTTTATGAGGAATTTTGGCTTCCCAAATTCTTCTTAGATTTCTATTGCTTTTGGCGCAATGAAATGTTTTATACATTGATGCCACTGTGAAAATTCCTTTCTTCTCAGGAATCCATTTATAAACATCATTTTTTCAGGGTTATGGATTAATGAAAGAGCCTTCATCATATCCTTCCAGCAAGGATTATTCTCCCCATCAAAGTCTCTCCTGAAACTTAAAGTCATTTCATTATCAAGGACTTCTGACACAGAACAATTTGTATTCTGACAAATGCCAATCAACACAGGGAATTGATCACTTAGTGATTTGTCACCATACCATTTATCATACCAAAAATTGGTTGATCTACCATCCCCAATCTCCACTCTTCTATTATTCAAATAAAAGTGCTTAATTTTCATCAGATCTTTCCAGCAGGGAGAATCAGTTTGTCTTGTTTTTAAAAAGGCCAGACCCTGCCCCTTGCAGTACCTAGCCCTAACAAGATCTTGCCACATGCCTTGTCCTGTTTCTAGCTTCCAAAGCCATTTGCAGAGCAGACTAATATTTAATTGCCTAATATCTTGAATACCTAGACCCCCTTTATCTCTAGGCATAGTAACTTCTCCCCACTTAGTTAGGTGATATTTTTTCCTTCCATCAATCTCACCCCAAAGAAATTTCCTTCTGATTTTATCAATTCTGTGACAAATTGTTTTGGGAAGCAGATTCATTGACATAGTATATATAGGCATACTGGAAAGACAGGCATTAATCAAGGTAAGCCTACCACCTATGGAAAGAAATCTCCCCTTCCAAGAGCTCAACCTCTTTGAAATTTTCTCCACCAAAGCTTCCCAATTGCCAACATTAATTCTCCTATGGCTAATTAACTCTCCCAAATACTTGATGGGAAAACACCCCACCACACATGTAAACAGCTCAGCAAAACCTTTGTCTTTGTCAACATCTCCATTGACAGAGATGATCTCACTCTTAAGAAAATTAATTTTGAGACCTGACATTTTTTAAAAAATTGACAGCATGAATTTAACATTAACTGCAGATTCAATATCATCTTGGAGGCATAGAATGGTATCATTAGCATACTGGAAAATAGGAGTTCCATTCCTGATTAAATCATCAGCCAATCCTTTTATCCTCCCATTTTTTGAGCAAAAGTTATCATTCTACTAAGGCAATCCACAGACCACAGCAATGTTGAATAACAGGGGAGACAAAGGATCTCCCTGTCTAACCCCTTTGCAACTTTTAAAATATGGCCCTTTAAAACCATTGACATTTACTGAGAGGGTTCCATTTTTAATTACTTTTTCCATCCACTTGCACCATTTTTCCTCAAAACCCCTCCATTTTAAGCATTTCATCAGAAATTCCTGATTTATCTTGTCATAAGCTTTTTCAAAGTCAATTTTTAGGAAAATCCCACATTTTTTACTTTGCTTGGTATAATGTATTACCTCATTAAGAGCCATAACCCCATCCATAATAAATCTTTCAGGGATAAAAGCATTATGGGATTTGCTAATAAGCTTGTCCATCACACCTTGAACCCTATATTAGTCAAAACTTTGGTGAACCATTTGTATATAACATTCAAAAGATAAATCGGCCTAAATTGCCTCACAGCCTCAGCCTCAGGACATTTTGGGATGAGCACAATAGAACCATAGTTTAATCTTTCAATATCTAAATCACCCCTATAGAAGCAATCAAAAAGCTTCAAAATATCATATTTGATAATCCCCCAACAATTATGATAGAACTCAGCTGGGATACCATCAGGTCCTGGTGCTTTATTTTTCCCCATTTCATCAATTGCTTTCTTGATTTCTTTCTCAGTAAAAGGGCAGATCAGATCATAATTATCCCACTTGGATAGCACACTACCCTTCTCCCACACAGCATTATTAACATTAAAACTGGTTGATTCATAAGAACCAAACAGATTCTTATAAAACTCTGTAGCATGATTTGCTAGTATATCATCATCCTTGATCATCCTGTCATCATCCATAAAGTGAGTGATTGTTTTTTCCTTTTTTTTCCACTAGCAGTCATATGGAAATATTTAGTGTTTAGGTCACCATTCAGCAGCCAGTTAGCCTGAGCTTTTTGATGCGAAATTTTTTCCTCTTCTTTTAGCATCTCATTAATGGTGTTAATAATCTCTATTTTCTCTTCACATTCCTTCATCGAGATATCAGAAAGACCTTCCTTTTTTTCCAATATACATAGTCTTCTCTGAAGGATCAGTCTTTGTTTTTTCCTATGGCCATATAGGTTGGCACCCCAACCTTTAAGGAACTTTTTAACTCTTTTCAACTTAATAATAAAAGAGCTAAGTGCATCCAAGGATGCCACCTCAATATTCCACACCTTCTCAATCTCCTCACCAAAGGTCTCCTCTTTTAACCAGGATACATTAAATCTAAAGCCCTGAGACTTTCTGGTACCTTTCTCACCATTATCAATAACTATTGGATTATGGTCTGAAAGGATTCTAGGCAACTTATAAATATTGGTCATGGGGCAAAGTAAACCCCAATTAGGATTAACAAAAAATCTATCTAATTTCTCCAAAGTGGGGGGAATTTGATTGTTAGACCAAGTGAAATGATTCCCAACTACATTCAACTCTTTTAAAGACATTGCATCCAGAATACTATTGAAAAGCTGAGACACTCTACAGCTTCTTCATCTCTTATTTTTATCTTCAGGGAATCTAAGAATATTGAAATCCCCACCCATCAACATAGGATGATCAACCTTACTGCAAATCCTCCATAATTCCTCCAGGAAGGATTTTTTATATTCAGGCTGAGTTGGCCCATAAACCACAACAAGAGAGCACTTAACTTTTAACTTTTTATCCCAAAGACAAAGTAAAGTCAAGAAATCACCTATCACACAGGGGCCCATGTCAAATATTTCAGATTTGACCCCAACAAGAATCCCACCTAATTTCCCTTTTGCCAGATTGAATTTCCAGAAAAAATTATCACCTTGTTGACACCCAAATTTGGCAGAAAAATCGGATATAGTGAAATGGTAAAATGCATCGGAATTATTGGGCTAAATCTAATAATGGGCTTTATCAGCAAAGAATAAAAGTTTATCGAAGAATACTGATAGATCTGAGACTCCGGAAGAAATACGTTCAGATCGGAAGATGTCTTTTGCGACGCGGTAAAATAGGTCGTATCGGTATCGACTTTGTAATACTATAAATAGGACTTTAGGTCTCGAGAATGGGGGACACATCATACACAAAACACAACTACTTTCTCGAATCCGATCGACCTCGTTGAAAGGCTTCAACTTGCAGGTAGAGCTATCTCGATGGGATAATCGATTCTCTTCTTGTAACCCGTATGCATGGCTGTATCATCTTGATCTCATGTATGCAAAGCATGTTAAACTGTCTTGGGATTTACCGATCTTTAATGTGTTCTCGCATATTGCACTGTCTCGATTTAATCGATCTGTAATGTGTGTTTATCTTGCAATGCCGATTGCCAAGTATCTCATATGTTTTTTCCTGAATCCGATATATGCGACTGTCTCGTTCAATCGATCTTGCGTATGACTTATTTAGGATTTTGCATGTGTAGATGATTGCCGATTAACATTGTATTTATCCGTATTGGTTTTATACCTCCAAATCGATTTATTAGTTTATATCTATGTTTAGATCTGAATACTGTCTTGGCCTGACCAATCTGTTAAATCTATTCTTTGGTTTAATCTGATGTATTGATGCAAAGGTTTACTGCTAATATTATATAAAAATACCAAAAAGAAATATAAGATTTGCAATTGGAAGAACATTTATATTTAGTTGCTTTATCACGCATTAAGCCGATAGATCTTGTAATCGGGTTCTTTATAGCCGATTACGAATAACCTGATCTGGCTATATTGAAAAGCCGATTTGGGCTATATTACTGACGATTTTCTCCTTGTCAATTTACAGGTCAAATTGACTGGCACGCTTGGTCTTTGGTTGCGACGCAATCCCAGAATTGACGCTTCTGCACGTGTGTTCATAGAAATCCACTTTTTTGTGTCAACATACTTTTTGGCACGCTCGATGGGACCCAAAGAATAAAAACCAACAGGATGACGCGTACCGATGCCGAGGCGGCATTGGAGGCGCTCAAGCTCGCTGCTGAGGCAGTGATGTTTGAAGAATTGAGCCCTGATCAGAAAAGAGAAGTTGAAGATAGGCTCGCCGAGATCCATGAAGAAAACAAGAAAAGAATGCTTACTGGATATCGGAAAACTCGCAGTGGCCAAATCACGAAGACTTCTATTGGAGATCCATTGCTCACTGGAGATTTTTCCGAAGTAATAAGAGATCAGATCAATTGCTCTGTTTACCGATCGATGCTAGATCATTTATTTTCTCTATTTAGACTAAGACTTGCTAGTTAATTTGGGTAACAAACTGCTAAGACACAGAACTTAATTGAAAATGTTTTAAATGTTGCCTATTCACCTCCCTGTAGGCCAACTAGATCCTTTCAGTATTACAACACAATTTGGATGACCTTATTAGCTAGCATTGATAATGTTCAAGTTGAATCTCAGCTTGTTCAAAGTGTTGCTTTATTCAAGAAGAAGAAGAAAAAGAAGACGATGAAAAAGAAGATGATTAAGAAGAACCGAGTATGCAGAGGTGACTTGAATAACAAGTTTGGGCTGCAATATGTTAATGATGTGAACACGTTAGATAGACGTGAGGACTATGCGAGGAGACATATTTATCAAGACATTGGATTGCGTCAAGTTCATGGAGACATGATAGGATATTTGGATAAAGAATAGGGGTGGTTGTTGGATCTAATCTTGATATGGTAATAATATGTTTGTCTAGTTTAAGTAGGACTAGGTTCATTTGAAAGTAGAAGTATTACAGATGGAGTTTGTTTAAAATTAGTAGTTCTAATTTGAGTAAGAGTCTTGTAATTTATCTAATATAAATAGATGGCCAAGGGCTAAGGAAAGGTGCAAGTATAGCATTGAAACAATATGTAAGGTTGTCGTGTGCTGCATCGCGGGCTATGTCGGGGAGGCGTGATTTTTACTGAACACGGGCTCGGTGGCATGCTCTTAATGTTCGTCGGTCTAGGCGACGATCAGTTCAGTTTGAGGGTATTCCAAAAGATGGATCTTAGGGTATTTGCGATGGGCGCGGACGCGGGTCCCGATCTTCTGGTGAGAGATGACGAGGATAATTTGGTAGGTGTCATGGAGACCTAAACGATCCGGCTTCCAACCCCACAAGGAACTGGAAATCCCGGCGATCGCTAAATCACCACGATGAGTATTACCGACCGAACCAGAGGCACAATCGACCTGTCCACGAAGAACGGTTCCTGCAAGCAACCGAAGAACGAGTAAAAACACAACATAAGCATTCACAATTGCGAATATAGATTAAGATCAACTGGGGTTCAGAAACTTGATCTTGTTGGTCTGTCTGACATAAAAAGAATAAGGCAATATCTCACACAACCGTGACGAAATCAACTAAACAAAACCCAACTAAAACGAAGCACGGCGGGGGACTTATATAGAGCGGCAGCCAGAGGAGAGGCGGCGCCCAAACAGGTGCCCACTCACGCACAACCCTAACCCTAGAAAATACGGCAACACAGCGCCGGAAAGTTTCTGTCTGTCAACTTATTTTCATGATTTCCAATGGCTCGGATAGAATTTGGTGGCGTGGCTAGATCCGTTAGAAAACTTATCTCGTAAGCTTTCCGTAGAATCCTTATTTGCCTCATTTGGACTTCGTACGTGATCTGGATGTCTGTTTGAAGGTGCATTGGTTATGGATGGCTAAACCGAACTCGGCAGCTACTTTGACTTCCTCTCGACTTGGGCCCGGTGGTCGGGGACTTATTGAACTTTGTAACCAACTTGCTGAACTTTCGTTGATGAAAGATTGAATGGCATGGCATGAGGATTTATACCGTCTTGTCGCTATCCTACTTCATCAGCAAGCTCGTGAATGATGTCCTCGTTAATTTGCAACATCCGATGTAGAGTAATCAAAACATTTTCCTGGAGAGCGCCAGGCGCCGGACTTCCGGATGGACGCGCCAGCGTCGGACCAGCGCCGTCCGTCAGATCGTCTGGCAACCGCGCGCATCCAACGCGCCCGCACGCCCCGCGTGATCAGATCAGTACGAGCGCTTGTTAGCTGCAGTTGATTAAATTTCCAATTAAACTTCTGATTTTTGTATAAAATTCAAATAGTGTTCAAAATACGTGGAATAAATTTCATAATTCTTCTAAAATCGAGAGCAACCCATTTTAAATACTTTTAAATTTTTTGTTTTTTCACTTTTTCAATTTTTTATGTGAAACTAGGAGAAGGCACTTATGAAACTTACGTCTATACTAGCGAAACTTGACCGTGTGCTGATGAAATCTAATTAAACTTGGATGAAACTTCGATGTGACCTGATGAAACTTGGATGAAACCTGTTGAAACTTGAATTGACCTGATGAAACTTAAAGAAACTTGTATGAGACCTGTTGAAACTTGATGAAACTTGCATTAAACCTGATGAAACTTGACAGTTCAGCAAGTTTAACGAATATGAAATCCATGTTTCAGTAAGCGAAACCTAAGTTTCACCAAGTAAGTTTGAAGAGTTATATGTCAACATATATCTTGTTTTGTTCTAAAAATACGAGGAGCACGTTGGTGCAAATGGTTTGTGGATTAGCGCACCCAGTAAAAAATTATGGTCACCAAAAGAAAAAAATTAGGTGGGACCCACCTGCATGCCAGCACAGCGTATCCGTCAAGGCCGTCCGCGCCGGCCCTCCGGCCTCTAGCGTTTCCGCATTTTCTTTAGATGTACCTGAAATATGGACGCTGCAATACTGCGAACGAATCCTCTCCCAAAATACGCACCAGGTCCATGAACGGAAACATGACCGTTTCCATGATTTCTTGACTTCATTTCCATCACCCGTTCATTTCACACATCTTCATCACGCCATGAATGCATGCTTGGAAGTTGAAATTAGAACTGGACTTTTAACTCCGATAGTCCAACCTTTATTTTATCATGCCGATACGGTCGTATTTTGGGAACTAGAAAGTACAAACAACCTCCACTCCAGCATTGGTCATTTGCTACATGCTGTACCGGTACTTCAGTACTTGCAGGTGATCATATCGTCGCGCGATTATCACACAGAGATCGATCGAGCCATACATACTGAACCATGTTCCAAACCAAGTGCACGTCCTCCTCGTTGTGTCTACCACTCTTCCTCTTCATCTCCGGCCTTCATTTTTCAGTGGCGGCGGGCAACGGCGACCGGTTTCTCTATCCCGGCTTCGCCGGCGCGAACCTCACCCTCTACGGCATGGCCAAGATCTTGCCGGGCGGCCTGCTTAAGCTGACCAACGGCACGGTGCAGCGTACGGGCCACGCGTTCCACCCGGCGCCGCTGCGCCTCCGCAGGGGCAGGGCGGCGGCGCCGCCGAACGGCACGGTGAAGGCGGTAAGGTCCTTCTCGTCGTCCTTCGTGTTCGCCATCCAGACGGAGGCCACCCCCGGGCTGGGCGGCCACGGCATCGTCCTCGTCGTCGTCCCCGACAAGATCAACCTCTCCTCCGGGTTACCCAGCAGCTACATGGGCCTCTTCGACAAAGGCAGCCATGGCGTCCGGAACAACCTCTTCGCCGTGGAGCTCGACACCATCCAGAACCAGGACTTCGACGACAAGAACAACAACCACGTCGGCGTCAACATCAACAGCCTCGCCTCCAGAGACAGCGCCACCGCCGGCTACTACGACGACGAGAGTGGCCAGTTCCACGAACTGGCGCTGATCGGCGGCGAGGCCATCCAGGTGTGGGTGGACTACGATGGCGACGCCACGCAGATCAACGTGACACTGGCTCCCCTTGGAACGAACAAGCCGGCGAGGCCGCTGATCTCGGCGAGGCACGACCTCTCGGCGGTGATCACCGACCAATCGTATATCGGCTTTTCGTCGTCGACAGGCACACTGAGCACGCACCACTACGTCCTGGGCTGGAGCTTCGCCGCCGACGAGCCAGCTCCGGCCATCGACATGACCAAGCTTCCCAAGCTCCCATCCAAGAGCTCAGATCCCAAGACCAGCATCCTGGCCATAGCTCTACCAGTTGCCTTGGTGGTGCTCGTGCTCCTCGTCGTCACCTGCGTCGTGCTCATGCGGAGGCGGTACAGCTACGACGAGCTGCGCGAAGATTGGGAGGTTGAGTTCGGCCCGCATCGCATCTCCTACAAGGATCTGATTCAATCGACGGAGAGGTTCAAGAACAAGAACCTGCTCGGTGTAGGAGGATTCGGGAGGGTGTACAAGGGGGTGCTTCCCACCTCTAACCTAGAGGTAGCTGTAAAGAGGGTCTCGCATGAGTCGAGGCAAGGGATGAAGGAGTTCGTCGCCGAGGTAGCCACGATCGGCCGCCTCCGGCATCGCAACGTCGTGCAGCTGCACGGCTACTGCCGGCTCAGAGACGAGCTGCTCCTCGTCTACGAATACATGCCGAACGGCAGCCTCGACAAGCACCTGCACGGCCATGGCGGCAAATCAGCTCTGGGCTGGGCGCAGAGGTTCCGGATCATCAAGGGCGTCGCCGCCGGCCTGCTCTACCTCCACGAGGAGTGGGAGCAGGTGGTCGTCCACCGCGACGTCAAGGCCAGCAACGTGCTCCTCGACGCCGAGATGAACGCGCGGCTCGGCGACTTCGGCCTCGCCAAGCTGTACGACCACGGCGCCGAGCTGCAAACCACGGTGATCGCCGGCACCCTGGGGTACCTTGCCCCCGAGCTGTCCCGCACCGGGAAGGCCTCGCCGGCGACCGACGTGTTCGCCTTCGGCGCGTTCCTCCTAGAGGTCGCCGCCGGCCAGAGGCCCGTGGAGGAGAACTCCCGCGGCGACAGGCTGGTGCTGGTCGACTCGGTGTTCCAGCACTGGCGCCGGGGCTCGCTCGCCGAGGCGGTGGATCCGAAGCTCGCCGGAGACCACGACGCCGGCGAGGCGAGCCTGGTGTTCAAGCTGGGGCTCTTATGCTCTCAACCCTCGCCGGAGACGAGGCCGAGCATGAGGCAGGTGATGCAGTACCTCGACGGAAACCTGCCGCTCCCGGAGCTGAAGCCGGCGCGGATGACCAGCTTCGGCGTGCCGTTCATGACGACGGACAGCGGAGGGTTCAACTCGTGTGCCATGTTCGGCTCGGCGCGGTCGACGAGGAGCATCGGCACGCTGAGCAACTTCTCAAGCGGGAGATGAGATGACTCGCATTGGCCTCACCCGCCACCGCCAGTGCTCGAATCTTGAGTCCCTGCCTATCTTTGAATGCATACCTTCCTGAAAAAAAAAAATCTTTGAATGCATACGGCCTTGTCGTTTGTAAATGTGTGCTGTACATCCCATTGTAAACATTGATAAATCTTAGCTGAAGTATTTGGATGTACGCTCGTATATATGACATGCATGTTTGATTGTAAAACTTATGCGAAAAAAACATAGGTAGCGCCTCTAACCTAGGCGACTAGTGCCACGCACGCGCACCCATCGGGCTCACTCGTCGGCGAGCGCGCAGCGAGGTCTAGTCGCCTGGATTCATGTAAAACCAAAAAACATATCGTTGCTCATCCAAAAATACATCAGTCCATCTGCTCTATCTACCTGCTCTATCTATCTAATTATGTAAAGGGAACATATGCCGTGCAATCACGCTTGGTGCAATCGCGGTGCAATCTAACTTTCAAAAGTTATAAAAAAATGAAAAAATTGTAATGTGATTCATTGTTTACTCTACCTATGTATGAAGTTTCAAAACAAAATTCATTTTCTATTAAGAGTTATAAAAAAAAGAAAAAAGTCAGTTTTGATAAGTTCAAAATTTATAGGATTTTATTTTTTTATAACTTTCAATATAGAATGAATTTGAACTTAAAAATTTATATAGAGTTAGAGTAAGTTGAAGAGTACGTACATCTATAAATTGTTTCAAATTTTTTTACAACTTTTGATAGTTCGATTGCACGATGATTGCACCGTAACCTTGATTGCACATCATATGTTTCCTTATGTAAAACGTAGTCTAGCGGAGTCACCACTTTAGTCCTAAAATACTAGAAATTCCTATTTTAATTAGAGAATAAGAAGAAAGATCTACATCATCGATTGTTGTCACCCTAAATCATAACCTATTAGACTAAAAGAAAGAATTCATATCAACTACAATAAAAATAAAAGAAGAGAAATAAGAGCATGCTATATTGATAAATGAGTTTGTAATAGGTAGAAAACGAATAATAGAAATTCAGAATAAAAATTAATATGAATAAGAGACCATGCCATTTTAAGACTATCTACTATTATAAAACAGATTAAAACGGAGCCACCACATTAATTCTAAAATACTAGAAATTCTCATGCTAACAAAAAATAGTAGAAATATACACGTTATTCAAAGAAAGAAAAAAATCTACGCTGTCGATTATAATAATGGATTGGATTATAACTGCTTTGATTAAAAGAAAGAGAGATATGCATAACAGATTGTAGTGGATTGGATTATAATGTTTAAATTAAAAGAAAGAGTTCACGCCTGCTACCATTATAAAAGTAAAATAATAAAAATAAGAAAGAGGTCATGCCTACTACCATTACAAAACTAAAATAATAGAAATAATAGTCTGTAGGGAATATGTTCTGGATCAATCATGGTGATGATTGTAATGCGTCTTTATTCATGTATTTATGATAATATTGATTATTGGTTTCCTGAATAAAGGTCGCGGCTTTGTTCATTGGGTACAACTTGATTGTGAAGCACGTTGTTATAGTGACGTTATTCTAAACGGGTGCTTGATCCATATCATTATAAGGAGCGGTGATGATTTCATCGGCACATGTATTGGTTGATAGTAATGTTTCTCATACCATAGATATGGAGATATCGAACCAATAATGTGGACACCTGTTGGAGAACATGGGTGTCGAACAGGCCCACTTCGAGACGCTGTGAGATTGTTATTTTTTAAAACTGTCATCAGTGTATATTCTTGAGTGATACGCCTATATGTTACTTAGACCCGAGATCATCATGGATGCGCAGCATGTAGACTTATAGGCTTTGGTGTCATCAATTGCTACATCGTAACAGGGTAGTTATAAAGGTTATTACTGTGTATGTCACAATACATAGTCAGGGGTGTGATGATAAAGATGGAATTTACCTCTTCTAAATAACGAGAGAGATACCTCTGGCCCCTTGTGTAAATGGATAGGGAAAGTGCATGGCCGTGCTAATGTGACTATGGAGTTAGTCATGGTTTGTATGCATCACACTGTCGTGTGAAGTGGTCGAGCTATAAACAAGGGTGGCATGCATCTCACCTTGAGCTTGGCTGGTATTATGTTGCAAATGGATCAGTATGTGAGTATATTAAGGTTCAACCGGATATTGATTATTTGCATTCGGGGTCAATACATACTGCTAGGTGAATTTGTTGATCGGTGGATCGGAAACGGGTTTTTGGATCCATGGCCGACTTGCACTGAACCTAACGGGTCACACATTTAGCGGGTTAGTGCATGGATATAATCCGCATGAGAGATGGAACTCTAGTGGGCCGTGACCCACTAGCGCGTCTATATAAGGGGAGGCCGGGGGCGGCACACACGATGGCACCACCAAAGCCGCACTCCCCCTTTCCCTAGAAACCCTGGAAATGTAGCGAGGTGCTAGCAAACCCCGCACGTCGTTCCTTCTCGGTACGTGTGGATACCGGTAGAGGCGCTGTCGTACGCGGACATGCTATTCAGTTGGATCTTCGGCGACATCGACGACCACGTGGAGATCGTCCCCGAGAAGAATTGCGACTTGCCGACCAAGCAGAGTTTGTCTCTGATCATGACCGCAAGCTGCTCGGTGCTGATCGGGACGTCAACGACTACTTCCACTACATGCATGTATCTGCTTCCGCTGCAGTTTTGCGTCAAGGGTAACGATCCACGATTCCCTACTTGCATGAGATCTTGGGTGAATCGTCCTAGAAAATTTTGAATTTGTGCTCGCGTAGCCTACTTGTTTCCCATCAGAGTCCATGTCATATTAACAGAAAGGGCACATATCAGAGCCACCACGTTAATCCTAAAATACTAAAAATTCTCACATTTATGAAAAAAATACTATGGATTCTCACATTAATAAAAAAAGGAAAAATAGCTATACCGTCAATTATGGTGGATCATATTATAACAACGGTCTAGATTAAAAGAAAGATAGATCTACACCGTCGATTATAGCGGATCGGATTATAATGTCTTATATCAAAAGAAAGAGTGCACCCCTACTAGGATTATAAAAATAAAATAATAGAAATAAGAGTCCACATCATATTAAAAGAAACACCAAATATCAGCTATAACAAAAAGAATAAAGCTAGAAAAACATAATGTCCATGTTAGATTAAATATTGACATAAATCTACTCGTACAAATGCACAAAACACCCTGCTCATTGCATATATAAAACACAGTCTAACAGAGCCACCCGTTAATCCTAAAATATAAGAAATTAACACACTTAATAGGAGACAAAAGAAAGATCTATACTATCAATTGTTGTGGTCCTAAATCATAACAATTAGATTATAAGAAGGGATTCATACCAACTGCAAAAAAAATGAAGATCAAAAATAGTAGAAATAAGAGTCATGCTATATTGAAAAACAGTTTGTAATAGGAACAACAAAAAAGATTTTTTTTAAAAAAATAAGATTCCACGCCAGATTAAAATAAAGAGTTCATTGAGGATACAAAAATATTAATTCACAAATTAGATTATAATAAAGAGTTCATTTAGGATAATGTAAAAGGAAAAATTTCATAAATTAAGAGGCCATGCCAAATTAAAGATTGACACAAATTTAGCCACACAATGCATGGGACACCCCGCTTGTTTGTTATAAAAATTGGTTTTGCTAAAATGCAGGCATCTGTATTTGAACGAAATCCCCTATGATTTTGCTCATTCATGCAACGTTTGTTGTCCCCATGTCCGTCTTCTGATTCTCTAGCTCCAATCATTGTCGTCGTCGATTGAGTTAGGTCAAGTGTGATTTGGTGCCACAAGCATGGAAGGAGGTGGGTCGTGGTGGGATGAAGAGATGGTAGCTACTAAAAAATTGTGTCAGTTGCGGGAATTTAGGACATACGGTGAGCAAAGTTGATAGTAAGAGCTAGCACGGAGGATAAATGAAGGAGGTGAAAGTTAGGATGGGTAGTGTGACAGGATGATTGTGGGTGTTGGGGGCTGGGGAGGGGAGGCGGTCGACCGTAGGAAGGTGGACCGACGAGGGTGTGGGAAACGGCGAGGGTGTTGGGCATGTTTGGTATGCCTACCGGCTTGGCTAGGCCAGGCCGTGGAAAACGGCCGCGAACAGAGTTTCCTCTGCAGGAGCGCATGGGCGATTTTGTTTCTGGTTGTATTGCATGGGTCTGGCCAGCATCGCGCATAAAGGCAACCAAATACGTGCTCCCGCACGGTCAACGCACTCGCACGAGCCAGGCTCGTTCGTGCGGTTAACCAAACACACCCTTTGTGGTTGGAACCGGTCGATCTATTTGTTGAAAGCTAGACAGTTCATTGCCTATGTTGTTAGACCCGATAGATAACCCATTAGGTCTGGATCTAGTTTTATAGTTATGAATTAGATCAGGTCTAGACACGGTCTAACTTTTAGGCCTTGGATTTGGGTCTTTAATTGTTGGACTCGAAAGTACCTAACCCGATTACCATCCTTAGTTAATCTTTTGAGAAATATCCTTATAGTGCCAGTATGTTCATAGTTAAATTTTAAAACATCGACCATATATTTATTTTTTCAGAAAAATATTTTTGTCTCGGACTAGAATTTAGTTTTTTTCCTATACCTATTTTGTTTTCGGGCCTAAACTCCCTGGCTCATCTTTCCTCTCTTCTCTCTCTCACTCTCACACACAACCGAGCCAACCGACTCCCCTCCCTCTTATCTTTTTCCCTCCCGCACCAGCCCACCTCGGCCCATTCGGCTCACCCGGCCATGTGCCCGTGCCTCCCTTGGCCGACCTTACCCCCTCCTCTCTAGTGCTGCATCCTGTCCCTGACCAGCCACACCTCCTCCATCTACCCCCTTTCCTTTCCCCTATTTCCTTTTCCCTACCGACGTAGCTTGGAAGCCAAGCCGAGTAAGCTTCCTCTCTCCTTCCTCATCTTGAAAACTCTCACCAATATGGAGCTTGGCGATTGCCTGCCAATTCCATATTCCTTTCCTAATTCTTTCACCATCTCCCCCTATAAAATCCCCGACGATCCCTCTCTCTCCCCCATTTGATGTCCATCGCAATTCCTCAGGAGTGAGCCTACTCGATCATCTCTCTCTCTCTCTCTCTCTCTCTCTCTCTCTTTGATTATTCATTGTTAACACCACATAACTCCGCTTTGCTGCTTTGCTGTAGGAGAATGTCAACGTACTGTCGAGAATCGCTCACTGAAGTCCTCCCCGTGATCGTTATTCTTCGTCGATTCGTCGCTGTCGAACAGTATACTTCATCCCTTGATGTTTTATTAGCTCCACTAGATGCCTAGGATTTTGTTTTGCTGCTTGTTGCCATCGGGTGCTTATCAGAGATCGCCGTCGGCATCGCCGTCCTTCTCCCCCTTGGTCGGCATGTCGACCGCTCTAGGGCTAATCCGAGAGCGCTACCGCCCTCCCCTCTTGTCCCTCAACCACGCCCCCCATTCCTTGGCACCGCCGGCGAGTGCGTCGCCATTACCTTTCTCTCCCCTCCTCTTTCTTCCCGACCCCCTCCTCCTCATGCCTCGCTGCTGGTGCCACCTCCCACCGTGTGCCATATCGCCCACCATCGCCGGCCACCAACCTGTGAATCAAGCTCACCCCTGAGACCCTCTCTATACCCTTTCCCTTACTTCGGTGGAACCCCACCGGAACGTCGCCGTCTTGGCCTCCCGCGCCACCTCCCCAGCCACAGGTCACTGATAGATGGGCCCCCATGTCGGCACAACAACAGTTCCCCCTCTAGGACAAGCAGTGCTAGGCCGCCCCAACCCATCATGCGCCTCCTCCCGGCTGGGGCAAGCCTCTAGGCCACCTCCCCCGTGCACCTCCTTTCCATCCTCCTCTAGGCCAAGCCACGCCTGGTCGTTGTCCCATCCACTTTATCCCGTTGGCTGAGCCTAGTCTTCCCACCCTATTTCATTCAATCTTTTTTTTAAGCAATAAACCATGCTAGTTTTATTATTTAATAATATAACTCCTAAAATCATAAATTTTTTAAAAATATTTCTAAATCCGTGCATACTTCTCTGAAAGTTTATAGAATTTTCTAAATAGTTGCATTTTATGTTATTAACTAGTTTTAGCAATAATAAATATTTATTCTTGTTGTCATCCTTGTTTAGTTTATTTCTAACTTGATTATAATTGCTATTAGTCAAGTATTCTTTCGTTGTGTCATATTATCTCGAATTAAACTCAATAGTACAAATACTCTTTTCATGATAATTGGGGGTTTGGGGCTATCATGTTGGAAAAAATGCTACATCAAGGTAGTGGGTGCTATCTGGTTTTTCCAAATGGTTTTCATCCCTGAGTTGGGTGGATGGTTGCAAGCAGGGTGCATAAACGCATGAAATTGAGCCCAATGTGAGAACCGCCCAAGTTGTTAAGGACCAACATCTTGTGGGTTGTCAAGACTAAGTACAACAGTATGACTATCGAGTGCTTGTATGGGCAAGCCCTATTTGAATAGCCTTCATACTCTCAGTCTGGGCATTTCAAAGGCGTTATAGGAAATAGAGATCACATACTACATGACATAAGAGGGGGGCTTCTGTTAACCGAACGCACCGGTACGATGGTGGAGTCCTTAGTGGGAATTCCTGAGATAGGAAAAGATTGGATAAAGATTTTGTGGTGTTCGTTCCGCTTTGGATGACTCCAGGGGATGTTCATCTCTCGTGGGTAAAGCATACAAACTCTGTAGGGTAGAAACTTTCATAAAAATCGTGCCCATAGTCAAGGGTGGATGATGGTGGCGTGATCACAATGGTAGTTTTATTCCATCTTCCCTCCAATTGTTTTTGAATGGGTTTTGCTATCCTAAAGTGGTGCTGTGAGGGTAACCCAGTTGGTACCTGAATTTCAAAGGAGAATATTAAAATGATTCAAAGGTCATTACTCTTTGTAAAACACATTCAAATAAATAAGAGTTTTTCTTCAAAACTTGAATTTATGCATATGAATCTAGCCACTCCATGGAACCCCTCTACATACATTAGTCAATTTCCTTGCAAGTGTTTTAAATATACTCAACCTCATGTTTTAACTGTGGGGCTGCTCAATCCAAAGAAGTACCTTAAGGAGTTTGCCGCTAGAGTCCAAAATGAAGGCATTGCCGACGCCTAGGAGCTCGCCCTACAGCTTGCTTGTGGGATAAGTTTAGCTGCGCTTTACATTGGAGTTGAACTTATATTCTATGTTTCCGTTGTTCTAAGCCTGCATTCCTAGCTATATGTAATAAGGTCCATATTGGCATGCACACTTTGATGTAATTATGTACTTTGATGATGGCATTTGATCCACCGATCTGGAATTTTTGTGCACTAGCCTACTTGGTCCAGGGACTAGTACATGTAAGGCTCAGAAGGAATCGACTGCATTCTTTGATCCTGGCAGGCAAGCGCCAAACGATGACAATTACCCGTGTTAAGGATACCCCGGGTCATCAGGACCTCCGAGACAAGGGTGGCTTGGGCCTAGAAACCATAGATCGGTTACCCACTGATGGGATAAACTAGGTTCCTCGCAGGCTTGGTGCCTAGGGTAAACCCTTGAGCCCATACAGCTATGGGATTGGATTAAAATCCAATCCCCGGCAAAAGTAATCTAAGTAATTCCAATATAGGGGAACTTCTTGTTTCAAGAGTTTCCCAAGCTAGGTCCGTTTTGTTTGAAAATTTTAAAAAGATTTGAGAAAATAATGGACTCAAACATGAATGTGTTTGTCTTCTCGAAATAGAGATGTGGCATAAGCAAACATGTCGCACAAGTTAAGCTTGGGGGAACCGGCAAACTAGCATCACATGAGTATAGTTTAACAAAGGATATATTGTATTCATGCCATTATTATGCTCCATTTTCACATTTCTACCATTATAACGATGAAGCTTAAAATCTCTTACATCCATATCATTTTTAGGGTTCGACAAGTTAAAGTAGACTTTTATAACCCTTTCACATATTAAAATTTACAATAAATGCTCCACTATGCCATTCCTTCTCTCCCAAATTCGATGGCTGACTGTAGTGAGCATAAGCAGGCGGCAACTACCTTCCTTCGCATGCGAGTTGGTTGTGTTGTCTCCTACTTCGGTGGCCCCTGTCGCTTCCATCTCCAACAGGCTGAATCTCCTCTGTCTCCCACTTTGGTGGCCTCCCGCTCTCGCTCCAGCGGTTCAAGACAACGTCCCCTCCCTGTGGAGCCTAGTGAGTAGCCCACGCCACCATCAATCTCAAGCGGAATGCTGCTTGCACAATCGTGAGAGATTGCCATAGGAAAATGGCTAGAGAGGTGCTCGCCGGAGGGATGCTCGTCGGAGAGATGCTCACTAGAGGAGAGAGAATGGAGAAGAAGGTGGGGGCATTTCTGTCATTTCGGCCGACAATGGAATGGATACAGGAGATTTTAAGTTATAAGGTACCAACAACATACCAGCTTTATTATGGCAAAAATGTGGAAATAGAACTTAGTTAAGACAACGATACAATTAACCCTTTAACTAATTATGCAGAACTGAAGTTACAAGTTAGGCCTCTCAAAACATAAAAGAATTAAAAGTTTATATGTTTTCTTATGGTACATGTTTTTTGATATGGTGTCATATGTATATACATTTCAGTTATATTCATTGTATATACATTTTATGATGTTATTCACTGTCTTATTATGAGCCTAAATGTTTTAGCATAAAGTGCACGCCGAGTCAAAGATGGATGCTGGATTTCCGTCCTCACCTTGACATCCAAGAGGGAAAGATGAAAGGAGGAGTCAAAGGGAAAATGTGTGTTGTTTTGTATCAAAGGAAACATACCTGTTATAGCATGTCAACCGAAAAATTGAAAGGATGAAAGGAGCTAAAAGATGGTGGAAAAGCCGATAAACGTAAGAACATGACCAATAAAAGTATAATTTAGGTCGTTCCTGTACTATAGTAAATAAAATAGTAAAAAAGAGTATAAATAATGACTAAATCGATCTAAGTTAGATCGGCTATCCGCAGCCTGTGTGTACACGATTATCGTCGTGGCTGGCTTTCGTCAGGCACTCTTTCAGAGGCTAGGCAGCAATTTACGAAGCTTCCACAGTGCTCCAATTCCACGACGTCAGGATCCCAATCCGTTGTGTCACGGCGACAAGACGTACAGTACAAGAGTTTTTGTCAAGGACAAGGACGATGACGCCTTCGTACGTGTGACGGTGTGAAGTGCGAACATTCCAGGGTGCACCAAGATGCACGTCTCCCGGTGAGTTCTAGAGCACGAACTGTTCAAGTCCATCGTGCCCTAGGCTCCGTCAATTTGGTGTCGAGGTTGATTTCTCTGACTCCACGCGAGAACCAACGACGACCCTGTGAAACTCGCTTTCCAGGCATCAACTGATAATCCGCTGGATCCTTCGAATCAATCAGAACGGTCCTAGACTAATTAGTCAATGAATATCTGTTGCTCCCTCCGTTCCAAATTGTAGTTCACTGTTGACTTTTGGATATTATATTTGACCATTTGTCTTATTCAAAAAATATATGTAAATATTATTTATTTTATTGTGATTTGTTTTATCATTAAACATATTTTAAGTATGATTTATATTTTTACATGTTTGCACTAATTTTTGAATAAGACGAATGGTCAAAAGACGTGTTTAAAAGTCAACAGTGAACTACCATTTGGAACAGACGGAGTACCTCATAGATCAAACGTCAGAGGAGTTTCGAGAAATCGAAAATTAAGATGTCTTAAAAAATATTTATATCTTTTTTTTTCTATTCATCATTTCACTTTCTTATAGTTTATTCACCACGGTATTAGTACATTCTAACGTTGAACCCATTGAAATGCTCTTAAAAAAATAAGGACATACTTCAGACATGAAAGCGCACGTACAATGAAAGGTTAATCCATGCATAAGTGCTTAAGGGGAGGCACTATTGTTGTCAGCCCTCAATTTTATACTTACCAGAGAGCGGCTGATCACATGCCCTAGACCCTGGATCAGTATTCTAGTGCGTGCAATACATAGCCGAATATCATACAGACATACGTTTCAATATTCAGAGTATTACATACTTGGTTGCATGACGCAAGCTGTCGGGGATAAAATCACGGCCCATTGCCATGGCCCATTCTCTGACGGCCCAATCGAACAGCCTACCAGGGCCCAGCTCCCTAGAAGGTTCTATCTGGCCCATAGGCACCTTGCCGGACAGCTTCCTGGCTGGCATGATGCGTAATGGCCAAGGAATCATGTTTAAGTCCGACTCGAACAGAGTTCTGCACGGCTACGTGAAGACCGGACGTTGGTTTCCCGGATTGGAGTAGGAGTCGTGATTCCCAAGACTAGGAGCATACCTTATCTGCCTCGGGATGTATTTGGCATGTACTGAGTTCGTTACGATCTCGTGGTTAGCCCGGCCCGATATTCCCTCGGCAGGTCGGTTCATCCACACTATATAAACCAAGCCTCTACGGCGTGTAGAGGAGGAGTTTTTTGACACATCTGGCATCTTGCAGACACTAGACCTTCACTTGTACACCCATAATCTCGCCGAGACTTGTTCGTCTCGTCGATCCACCTCTTGTAATGATCTTTGATATATAAGAAAGGCTGGACGTAGGGCTGTTATCTCTCCCGAGAGACCTGAACCAGGATAAAAACCCTTGTCTCCTGTTCGTTGTTGTTCGGCGTGTCTCCTATCTCAATCTTAAAGAACCTTAATCGACTTGAGGTCATATCTCAACCGTCGACAGTTGGCGCCGACCGTGGGGACTCGCAGATCGAGCATGTCGAACTCTATCAGCGATACGGAGATTCTTCCTGAGGGCTACGACTCAGAAGGACAGGGTGTCTCATCCCCTGTCAGTTCAGATCTATCTGTTCGGTCTCGAACACTTTCCGTATCTGGGACAGAGGTCTCTGCCTATCTGG
>SPJY01031289.1:2649498-2722598 GCA_005191435.1 Raddia distichophylla
TACCTTTTGAACCTATCCACCAAATGGTCCATAGCAAAGAGCTCCAGTTCCTTTTGATCCCTTGAAAAAAAGAAAAAGAAAAAGAGATATGGAGTTATTTCAAAAAAAAAAGAGAGAGTGAAAAATAGAAAAGAAAAAAAGAAGAAAAAAATAATAATGAAAGAGAGAAGGGTAGCTCCATGTTCTCAAAGGATTTCAAACTTTTAAAAGCGGGATTCATTAAAATAAGGAGTTCAAACAAGACCATCTTCCTCAAACACAAGATTCGATATGTTGGACTCATTAGTACCACATATCCTTGCACTTGTGTTTAATTCTATTCCTTTGGCATGAGTCCATTATCTCCCTTACCCCTGAGCATTTATTCTCTTAATGATCGGAATTTGGAGTAGCACGATCTTCATTAGGATTAAGTTTTGACTCAACAATATACACATCCTTAGACTAGCAAACATTTGCCCCTACCATGAGCTCCACATAAGACTTAGTTTGTAGGGAGAAGTTGGCCGCAGGCCTTGGTAAGGAACCACCCATGAGCGACTCGAGAGTATCACTCGAGGAATAGAAATGAGTTGGGAATTCTTTGAAAACTTCTAAAAACCCCGAGTATGTCTGAGGATAGGAAGGGACTTATTACCTTAATCAAGTTATTCCATCTATCAACTTCTAAAGGTAAGGTCTTTAGCCACTTCAAAATCTCACAAGTACGAGAAACGTTTTGGAATAACCTTTATGCTAGCTATTCATCTTGAGAAGTTGTGCATGAAGCCCACCTTAATCTTTTAACTCCTTGTTCATATTTCAATTCCTTTACTCGGGACGAGCAAAGATCTAGTGTGGGGGTGTGTTGACGGTCCCTATTTGTAATATTTTATACTTTTGACCGTCAACATATCTACAAAATAAATGAATTCAAACTACATTGAGGCTAACATTAATGAGTTCCACCAGTTTTGGTGTAGTCACATGTTTTGCAGGCATACACAAGAAAAGACGATTTATCGGCTGTATGCAAATGAGACGGAAGATGGAGTTTGAATTAAACATATTTTGAAAAGTCATCAAATGGTAAAATGGACTGCACCATCATGAAGAGCTCGTCGAGAGGATCGAAATGCATATATTATTTGCTATATTTGGAGCTCGGATGAGGGAGAAATGAGCTCCGGAAGACGACGGACCAGACCGGACCCAAACCCTGGGCCGGCCGACCCAAGCCAGGTCGGCTGGTCCCTTCTTTTGGCCAATTTGCCTCCGTTTCTTTCCCACACGCCAAGCAACACACCTAGAGGCCATCCCAACCATCCACGCAAGTCGGTTTGATCCAGAACATGGAGTATTTCACAAGACATGCATAGGATTCTAAAGGAACCCAATTCTACCGGTCTCCAACTGCCAAACCGACCTAGGGAGATGATCTACACCGCACAAGGAGTATCCCATGAGATTTGGAGGGCCGGGATCAACCGAAGCCGGGCCGGCCGACCCACTAGGCCGGCCGACCCACCCCCGGGCTCGCCTTGGATTCTCCTTCGGAGGGGGCTGAGTGACACTTGTCCCAACACGTGGCACTCGCTCACTCGCCCCGGCACACTATAAAAGGAGGTGTTCACCCTCATTTGTGATATGGAGAAGTGGAGAAGAGAAGAAAACAACTCTATGGTGTCCACTTACAAATGTAGAAGTAGGGAGAGAGGAGAGTTGAGTGTTGGGGAGATGCCGGAGGTGTCGGCTCTCTTCCACTTCGTGCTCCGGAGCAGACTGGGGTGTGAGTTCAGCTTCGCTCCAATGCTCGGTAACACATAGCCCAATTCATTGTTGAATATTCAAAGTTCTTTCATATACTTGGTTACTCTGTTGGTATTAGGCCCGTACTATTCTTGAGTGCTAAGATCTTTGTGCTTAATTGTCCACCTAGAGATTAGTATAAGAGGTAGTAAGGGTGCGTATCGAAGTAACGTTCTTGGTACGTATTACTGCTAGGTACAAACGTGGTGTTTGGACTAGTTAGTAGCCGGTAGGCACCTGCTTCAACGGATATGTGGTAGGTAATAGGTGGTGACAGCCCTATTATCCGGCTTAGACTTTGTGAAATCTGCCCCGTTAGTTGCAAACCAGTTGAGCCAGAATCAGGACGATCATAATCATTCGGGATTCTAATTCAGGATAGCGGGTGGTAGTGAGTGTCTGAGCTCCGATACAGAGTAGCAATTGTGAGTGATTTTGTATCTTCGGCTAAGTAAGAAACCATAGAGCCTCTCAACCCGAAATATCTTATCCCACTCCCATCATTACTGTTATTACCACCATTATCCATCCGATCAAGTTAGATTCTAGACTAGAGCACTTCTCGTTCCTCGTGGAAATCGATACCTTGGAATACTCCCGGGTGAAAGCTACAGTGATATCCGTGAGCTTGCGGATTAATTCCAAAAGGCATAAGAATCGCCAACAGAGGGCACGAGACACATTTTTTTCAAAACCAGCTTGCGTGGAGCATGCTGGAGTCCATCCAGACAAGAATAGTGCTAGGTGGCCCCTCAGTTCGCCCCGAGTCTTCTGGAATCGAGGTGATCACGTAAAACGCCCAACAAGCCAATATGAAGATAATAGCTATTTAGGGGCACAAAAGTAATTTTCTTTGAAACCGGCTAGCGTGGAGTATCATGGAGTCCAACCAAAAAAGAATAGTGGGGGGTGGCCCCTCAGTTCGCCCTGAGTCTTCTGAAATCAAGGAGATCACGTAGAATGCCTGAGAAGGGAACATGAAGATTATAGTTTTTCAGGAGCACAAAACTTATTTTCTTTCAAACCAACTTGCGTGGAGCATCATGGATTCCACCCACAGCAGAATAGAGGGGGTTGCCCCTCGGTTAGCCCAGAGTCTCCTGTAATCGAGGAGATCACGCATAACAGAATTTAGGGGGGTTAGCCCCGAGTCTCCTGTAATGCGAGAAGCACCGTGGGGTGCAACATCACCAGAATTGTGGGGGGTTGCCCGTCGGTTCGCACCGAGTCTCCAGTAATCCAGGAGATCACGCATAACACCTAAGAAGGCCATCCAGAGATAATGGGTATTCAGCGGCACAAAACTCATTTTCGTTCAATTCCAGCATGCGTGGAGTATGGTGTCGTCCAACAAGATAAGAATAGTGGGATGTGGCCCCACAGTTTGCCCTGAATCTTCTGGAATCGGGCAGATCACTTGGAACGCCGAAGAAGGCAATACGAACATAATAGCTATTCAGAGGCACAAAACTCATTTTCATTCAAAACCAGCATGCGTGGAGGATCGTGCAGTCCAACGACACCAGAATAGTGGAGGGTTGCTCATTCGTTCGCCCCGAGTCTCCTTGAATCGAGGAGAACACGTAGATCGCCTTAGAAGGAAATCCGGACATAATGGGAATAGTGCTGGGTGGCCCCTCAGTTCGCCCCGAGTCTTCTGGAATCAGGAGCTCATTGTCCACTTTGAGTCGAGTGAAGCTTGTCTCGGGGTTCTCGAGAAGTCTTTGAAATTAAAGTATTGGTATGACTCTTGTATCTTGTCTTTTTTTGTACGAGCTATGCAATATCAATATAGTCTTTGTTTATTTTACTCTAAGTTCAGCATTTACATTTTTGCATTTACTTTAAATATAATATCCTTGTTTCGGACATGCTTTAGTATAGAAGTAGATTCTTCTTATTCATCTGTGTTTGCAAGGTATCTCATCCAAAAGCTTACGTGAGACAAACTTCACTAAGAGAGGTAGTTTCTCCAATGACCTAGAGAAAATATTAGTGTTAGCAATGTGTGTAGTGCTTAGGGTTAGTTCTAACTTGATCGACACCGACCCCTCGGTTTGTGTGGTAGGTAGAAGGTGGTGATAGTGCCTATCTATCTCTCAAAATCCGCCATTTTCGGGTTGGTTCAGCAGAGCCCAATGTGAATGACCATAATCATCCGAAATTCTTTAGTGATAGCAGGTGGTGGTGGGTTTGCCAGCTCTGAAGTAAGTAGAGTTGAACAAATAAATCCATTCTTCACTAGAGTGACATTAGTTTAAAACCTTTTTGCTAAACCTTATTAATAAATATTGTTTTACCCTGTGAACCCAATCTCGTCTTGTTTTCCTCCCAACTTACTAAACCACTCTTTATCTTTTATATCTTTGGTGTTTGTCATTGTTTATCACTTCTATCATATTCTCACCCTCTTATATTTTAGCTGGTAAACCGCTCTTTATCTGATAAATGTTTTTCTAACTCAAATTTTAATTTTCAAGTTAAACATATCCAGGAGTAAATCTTCCGCAGGCTTTTCTTTTCCTAGAACAACATCACTGACATGACTGTACATCCTAAAAATTGTTCACCTATTATTATTTAGCAAATGTGATTTAAATATTGACAGGTAATGACGTGGAGCTAACAACATGAAATTCTTTTATAATATTTCAAAGGTCATGTGCAAGTAACACTTTAAACATATGTATGAAATCTACTGATTTTCTAATATATTAGTACTTTTAAAATCTTGATATATCCATTATTCCATTTTTTGCTTTACGCTCAGGAAAAAAAAAGAATTTCTACTGTTGTTGGTGTTCTTGTTTCTGCATATGTCCTCTTCTGTTTAGTAGAAAATGTAGACATGACTCTTAGTAATGGTTTTCTTTCCAGGTGGTCCTCTCGAGTGCACCCTCCCGAGAGCTCCCCCAACCAACCATAGCCCCCAGGTGGCGGCGCCGGCGTCAACTCTGCGGGCGAAGGAGCTAGGCAGCACCTCATCTCACCCCTTTCTTTGTCCCTTCCTCCCCCTTCCTATCGCCGACAGGGAGGCCAGACTCATCACTAGGACAGATCCGACTGCAGGCATACCACATCTAGCATGCGTCGATGCTGGCGGCCCAATGGAGGTTGTTAGAGTTGGTGTTGAATATGTGTCAAACTAGGTTACATGGAACGGGAGGGTCATGTTAGAGTCGGACTCTATGTTGTAATAGGCAGGGGAGGGTCGTGTTAGAGTCAGACACATACCCTGGCTCTTGTATAAATAGTGGGGCATCCCTGTTGTAACCTGTAACGACCAAGTAGTGGCATAGGCGCGCACATGGTCGTGGCCGGCTTGTGGTCATGGCCTGGACGGTCGTTATGCTAGGTTGATTGGGGAGTAGCGTCCATAATAATTGCCCCGCAGATGTATGCTGAGAACCGAAATGCGTTATCAAACATCGTGCCTCTGGTGTCATTTCTAGATGTAGTATGAACTTCTGTTTTTTTTTCCAAAAAGTGGTATAAGATTTGAGGTTGGTTATGCGGATGATCTAGAGGAGGTTTGAGGATTATATATGCATACACGCGTGTGCCGAAGGAAAACGTTAGATTCGGTGCAAGGTGGAGCATGTCGGCGATCGACGGATCGAACAATGGTGTCAGAAACTCTGGGTGAGGCCTGGATCGTCTGATGGTTACCAGTGACAAGGATAAGACCAAGCATGCTAATTGGGTCGATGATATAACCAACAAAGACAACACAAGTAGAGGCGGCATCGGTGCTCGCGATTAGACTGACCACCGAACATGGTGAGACGGCCGAAGGATCGGAGCAGCAGCGGTATCGCGGCATTGGTGATACTACTGGATGTTGCACAGGGGTGGCGTCACGGCACTGTTAACGGTTACCGTGTCGTGGATGTATAGACAGGGTGCAGCATGTTACCGTGTGCGGTGAGCGCACGATAGCCCGCATGGCACTTTTGACGGTTGTCGTGTTGTGTATAGACAGGGCGCAGCATGTTGCCGTGGGCGGAGAGCGCACGGTAGCGCACTGAGAGACGTGCTTGAGGGGTCATGGATAGGTTCCAAGAAGCAAAGGAGTAAAAGTAGAATAGAGTATTTGAAGAGTCCAAAAGAACTCAGATCTGCGGCTCAGTTCAGCCAAGTTTGAGCGGATGTCCTAGAACAAGGAAGGAGATGCTGGTTCTGAAGTAAGGGTGCTCATGCAAACTGTTGGTGGTTTGACCAGTGAGATCAGTCGAGCTAACTGAACAGCGATGTCAGCAACGATCTATGCCATGAGATGAATGGATCAAGCAGTCATGTCAGGAATTTGATCGAGAAGGTGAGCGGATAAGGCAACAAGACCGAGGATCTATGCCAGGGGCAAATGGATTGGTTGGTGAAACAGGCAGAGAGCTGGTCAAACCATGGTCGGTAAGATTGAGCCAACAAAGAAGGAAACAATCAGAGTCCGGTACACGAGTTTGCACAAGGCATTACGACCACTTCAAGGCTGTGGACGTCATATTCGCCAAGGTGGAGTTTCTTAGAGTTGGTGTCGAATATGTGTACAAGTAGGTTACATGGACTCTATGCTGTAATAGGAAGGGAAGTGTCATGTTAGAGTCGGACATGTACCTTGTCCCCTTAATAAATAAAGGGGCACCCCTGGTGTACCCTGTAACGACCAAGTAGTGGTTTAGGCACGCTCGTGGTCAGGGCCGGCTTGTGGCTGTGGCCTGGGAGGCTATGGATTAGGGAGGAGCGTGAAGGGAAACAGGTAGGCTACACGAGCAACAATTTCAAAAATTCTACCACGATTCAGAAGGGAAACGGGTACGCTATGCGACCAACAATTTCAAAAATTATACCACGAATCACCCAAGATCACATGCAAGTAGGGGATCACAGATCATTACTCTTGACGTGCAGGTGCAGTGGAAGCAGACTCGCGCGCATAGAGGAAGTAGATGTACATGTCCCACTCACCACCGAGCAGGTCTGAAGGATTGGGATATCGCCTAGAGGGGGGGAATAGGTGTTATAAATTTTTAACCATTTAAAACACAGCGGAAAAGGATATCGGATGTTCCGATGTTACTATCGGAGAGTCCGATATGGATCGGACTATCTGATGTTATATCAGACTATCCGATATCTACAGATTTAGGGTCTTTGAGAATCTTCCCCAAATCAAGGATACCACCTGCACCAAAATCAAATCCAGAGTAATAGCACACGACGGTGCTAGCCAACAACAAGAAAAACCACGAATCAAAGTAAATCAAGTTAGAGGGAGTGGGGGAAATCAAGAGTGAAGTGGAGACTCGTAGATTTGTTCCCGAAGTTCAAATCCTTGAGGGGGTCCTACGTCTCCGTTGAGGTAGGCTCGTTCACACTTGAGTCTAGGTCTCTTTCAACCCTTCCCTCACCGAGGTCGCACCAAGACCCTCCGGTTTTACTCCTTGATTCCTTCCCTTCCGGAGGCGGAATCGGCCTTCACAAACTTGCACGGCTCACCACACAAAGCACCAGTGGCTCGTGGTTGACTCCTAGCCGTCTAGGAGTCCTCAACCTCCAAGAGTAACAAATGCACACAAAGAACGAACTCGGAGATGAACTCAAGTACTCAAAGATCGATTTCTTCTCACTTAGCACTCACACCCTCTCCCAACTCTTCTCACAAAGAGGATCACTTAGATCTAGAGTGGAGAGGGCAAGAAGACCTAGGTTGCTTGGAAGTTCTGCTAAAAAAAGGTGTGGAAGGCAACCCTAACCTGTGGGGAAGAGGGAGGCCCTAAATAGCCTCACACAGAAACTAGCCGTTTGAAGCTGACAGATATCGGATAGTCCGATGTCAACATCGGATAGTTCCGATATTTTTGGAACTGGAGACAGAGAGGGGTCAATTGGACCTAACATCGGATAGTTTCGATCCATGTTGAAACATTCCGATCCAACATCGGATAGTCCGATACACAGCACACAGCCAATGACAAAAACGGGCATAACTTTTGACTCCGAACTTCGATTTCAGTGATCTTGTGCTCTACGGAAAGCTAAGAACAAGGGCTACATAACCCACAAGGTCTCACTACCTAAATTCCAAAGGATAGGAGCAGCAACCACAAACAAAGCCACGAAAGACCTAAATCTCCCACTTTCCGACACCACCAACACTCCTCTCCCTCGATCTCTCTCAAAGATTGATCACTTGAGCACCTGAGACATATCTAAGACATTAAACGTTGCATCCCTCTTAATAGTATGGCAATCCTTAGACTCAACTTATAAATAAAGCCATACAAGCTTTAGGATATATCACTTGCCGTCTTCTTTCTTCATGTTGAGGTTAAACGACTTTGGTAGTCTTGAGCACCCTTGATGTATTGTGCATGATGATCTTTACTAAATATTGATAACGTATTCGTCTTGTCAACCTTGACTTGATTACCTCATGAGAATCTTGTCCTATTCGACTTTGCCTCGATCATCCTCCTCGACGATCACCCCGCCAAATCGACCTTAACTTAGTACTCAACTCTTGGTGACATCGTCGTCTTGTTGACTTTGACTTAACCATCATCCTTTCATGAGACCATGCTCATCATCGATACGACCAGTGTTGCTACTTCTTCTACATGGCTCCATCGACGTCCACCTTGGCCACCGCCTCTGCACCCGAACATGGCACCTTCACCTCCAGCAATAAGACCGCCACCTTGTGATGAGGACATCGCTTCTATTGATGCAGCCATGCCTGCTGATCTGTTAACCTTTCAAGGACCAATGACTCGAGGTCATCGCTTATGTCATCACGGAAGATGAGGTCATCGCTTACATCACAAAAGAGATATCCAAGTTTAATTCTTCAACCAATACTTGTGATGCAAGAATACAATGTATCTAGCCACATGTACTGTAGCAGCACTGTAGCAAACTGACCTAAATGGCCTATAAATAGATAGACACCCCTCATCTGTAACTTGGGTTTTGTTTAGTTATGTTTTAGCCTTTGCTACATACCGGCATTCGCGCGTGTCAGTTAGACCGCCTGTTTTAACGTTACAGAACCCCACCATATTGCTTTCAGATCTGATTTTAATTCATATTTGCCAATTGAGTTGGTTGTTAATCTTGTTCTTGCTAGTTCCTCGATCGCTTGCAGGATCAAGGACCTTCGTGGTCAGGTTGATTGCGCTCCGGCGAGGTCAATAACCATCTGGAGTTGGTGTACCGGTTGTTAAGGCGCAACGTCCTTGACGGTTGTAGTCGGGCCGCCAATATCAACTCCAACCAGATCGTAGTTATCCTCCTCTCAACGAAAGATCGGGACCCCTGCCCCTATCATCTTTCAACGCTCCTTGGTCATCACACAAACTCATAGGACCTAATTCTTTCCAACTCTCTCATGTAACGCGTTAGTCCAAAAGCTCAATAAATATGGATCAATTTGATATTCATGAGGGATTAAGTGTCCAAGTGTTTCACGTAAATAAACACAACACAAGTGGAAACACTTGGCACAAGAAAGGCCTCTATTAAGTGCATCATGATGAATAAGTGTTTGATCTACATGCACTAGAGAGATGATTTAATAATCACAACTTCACTTAATGATGCACATGGGAATATATTCATTACTTACACATGTGCAAATTCATATTCGAATCAAGAGAGAAGTTGTGAACCAATTTAGATTAAACTTCATAAAAGAATCAACTCACAATATGGTGGGGTTCTGTAATGATAAAAGAGGCGGTCTAACCGACACGCGTGAATACCGGTATGCAGCAAAGGCTAAAACATAACTAAACAAAATCCAAGTCTAAAAACAATGACGGCTACCCTATTTATCATGAGGGAGGCGGCCAAGAGGGATCCCTGGTCGTTCTAGGGTTCCCTCGGGGCATGGTCCACCTGGGCTATGGCCCAACACGCTTACAAGGCCCAGGTTTGGCCCAATTGTTGATGCTGCAACTTGTTTTGACGATTGCTACTGATTCCGAATGAATTTTAAGGTGAGGCTGGATCCGTTGGAAAGATCTCATCGTGGGATTCTCCTTGGATACCAAGAACGTCCAAAACAGACTTTGTATGCGGCCTGGGCATCCATTTGAATGCTGGCTGCGCGATGATGGCCGAACCGGAGTAGAATTCAAGTTGAGCTCATAATTTGTTTTCCTTGCATGTCTTCCTTTGATCGACATGACATGCAGGATTTGTAGACATTATAGATATGGAGATACGCCTTTGTTGAATAAGCCATCATGTATGGGAGGCGGCCAAGGTGGCGGCCTAGTTGCTAGATGTGATGGTGGCATGTCCAGAAGCCGAGACAGCAGCCAATTGTGTGATCGACCGTGTGATCTATATGGCCAAGATGAATGTCAATGAAGCCATTTTAATGTAGCGTTGGACGTATCCTTGACAAACATGTTCTCAGCATGTACAACAACACCTTGCTCATCCTGCTGAGAACTAATTGGAGTTGAAACATTTTCATATGTTTTTTGAATTTCTTCGAGTTGCACCTTGCTCCCACTAGCTCTTTTGAAAAACTCTTTTTCCAAAAAGAAGCCAATCTGAGCGACAAACACTTTGCCTTCTTCCCGGTTATAGAAATAATACCCTTCGGTTTACCTCGAGTACCCCACAAATAAGCATTTATCCCATTTGGATCAGACATTATCAGACATCATACAGTTTACATAAGCCTCACAGCCCCAAGTTTTCAGAAAACACAAATCGGTACGTTTCCCTTTCCATACCTCATATGGCGTCTTGTCAACGGACTTAGATGGAACCCTGTTCAACGTGAACCTTTGATACATCCACGTATACCGATCCCTTTGCCACACGTTACCAGTTAAGCATAAGGCAAGATGCGCGCCACCCTTGTTAATAGCTCAACCATTTCACTCGACAGTGTTATGGATACAAACATGACTAACACCTTAGTCACATTAGCACGGCCATGCACTTTCCCTATTCATCCACACGAGGGCCCCAGAGGTATCTCTCCCGTTATCCAGAAGGGGCAAATTTCATCTTAATCATTACACCCCTAGTTATGTATCGTGGCATACCCAATAGTCATCTTTGTAACTACCCAGTTACGTTGTAGCGTTTGATGGCACCAAAGCATACGAGTCAACATGCTGGGCATCTATGACAGTCTCAGGTTTAAGAACCATATAGGTATACCACTGAAACTATACGCTGATGACGCTATAATAGATAACAACTCACAGCATCTCGGAGTAGGTCTGTCCAACTACCCATATTCTCCAACATGTGTCCATACTATTGGTTTGATATATCCATATCTATGATATGTGGAACATTACCATCAAGCAATACATATGCTGATCGAAACATAACCGCTCCTCGTGATGATATGGATCAGGGACCCGTTTAGAATAATGCCACTTAACAATATGTTTTACAATTAAGTTGTACCCAATAGACAAAGTCATGACATTTATTTAGGGAACTGATAAACAATGTTATCATAAGTACATGAACAAAGACGTGGTATAATTATCACTATGATTGATCTAGGGCATATCCCTTTCAGAGCGTCCATAATCATTGCACCGCAGATGTAGGCTTAGATCTGAACTACGTTACCAAACATCATGCCTTAGGTGTCGTTTCTATATCTACTATCGACATCCGGTTTTCTAACAGCGGTACCTACCGGTACGCTCCGCACCCTTGCACACTCGGGCACGTTGTTAGCGTCGGCGCTGGCTTGGGGCAGTAGTGGTACGGTTGTAGTGGCAGCACTGAGCGTGGTCGGCGTGTTGGCCATGGAAGGCCGTCAACACCGGCCAAGAGGTCGTGACAACAGTGGCATGGTGGTTGTGGCAGCGCTGAACGTGGCAGCGCTGAACATTGTGGTAACCAGGTAAGCCATCGGCGCCGGCAAGGAGGTCGCGGTAACGATGGCACGGTGGCTCTGGCGGCGCCGAGCGTGGCTGGTTTTCTTGCCAGGGAGCTACTAGGGCTCGTGTGCGCTTTGCAGCGATGACAGGAGTGGCGAGCAGGTAGCCCATGCACGAGTTGTAATTCTGTAATAATGTTTATGCGATGATGATTACATTCCAAGTCTGTTTATATGTGAGTTCTAACTACTTAATTTAGGGACTATAACAGGTATGGTATAGAAGGGATTCGACTTTGTTTTTGGGTCCCAACAAAATTTTAGATGATCGTGCACTAGCAATTTTGTTACATTTCGTTGGGTGGAAGTGATATCTCTTGCTTTGTGTACTTCCATACCAAGCCATTTTAATATTCTCCAGTAACATTTAATAGAAAATGTCCTAGATATGCTATGAATTAGGAATAGTTAAAATCTGGAACAAACAGCGCGCGACAATTGAACTAAAAAAGCCGTAAACCAGTACAGTACCGGTGCAGTTTTAAGGAGAGTGAGTGAGCAGAAAGAATAATATTTAGATTTTTGAAGTTTGTGAATGGTCTTGGAATATCGACATCGCTTGCATTTCACCTACAAACTATCTACTAGTTCTACGCCTCTACCTACGTTCTTCTGGCCCTCCATCAACTTGATCTCCATATTATCACAGATAGCATAATATATAGGAAGAGGAAGCTAACCGTCGCCTCCTCGATCGATCCACCGATTGCCGACATCGACTCCGGGCGGCGCTTCTCCGCCTCCCTGGCCGCCGCCGCCATGGCCATCCTAGGGGTATCCCGGCACGCAGCAGACACCGAGAACCGGCGCGTGTTCCTCGATTGGGAGGTGTCCTACGGCGTGCGCGCCCCGCTATGCGTGGCCAGGCGGGTGATTGTCATCAACGGCCGGCTCCCCGGGCAGCTGCTGAACCTCACCACCAACGACGTCGCGCACGTCAACATGGTCAACACCCTCGACGAGCCATTCCTCCTGACGTGGAACGGCCCCCAGATGCGGAGGAACTCGTGGAACGACGCCGTGGCGGGGACTGGCTGCGGGATCCCGCCATGGGGCAACTGGACATACGTGTTCCAGGCCAAGGACAAGGTCGGCAGCTTCTTCTACCGCCCGTCCTTGGGGCTCCACGCGGCCGCCGGCGGCCATGCCCCATCCGCATCAACAATCGCCCGATCATCGCCGTCCCGTTCGCCCAGCCCCACGCCGAGTTCGACGTCCTCATAGGGGACTGGTACAACATCGACGTCAAGGTCGTCAACAACAATTCTCCCATCCATATACATATGCTCCATCCAAGTCGTCTTTTTTCTCTCTCTCATTTGTGTTAGAATTGGCTTTTTTAACAATTTGTGTTTGGGAGAGAATACCTGGACAGAGGTCGTGACCTGCCTTCGCCGGATGGTATCTTGATCAATGGCTTGGGCCCTCACGGGGCCAACATTACGTTCAAGCCAGGTTGGTGACATTGGTGCATTTTGGTGTTCCGGCTGAACTATGCAGCATTACATTTTAACAAAATCAGCTTCCTAGCTAGCTAAATTTCATGGTTGCTTAGAGGATGCTCAATCAACTTTAAAAAAATATGTTGTGTTACTTCTATTGTGTAATACCCCCTCTGTTCTAAAATGTATGTCATAATTTTTTGATACAATGAACAAACGTAAATTTTAACCATTAATTTCTTTCATATTATATCATCAATAATTATAGAATTAACATCATATCAAAGTACATTCAAATACGAATTGAAATATATCACATGCATAACATTGAACATATATGTTCCTAGCATAATTATTAGTCAAACATTCTAAAGAATGACTTTTTAAAATACATACACACCTTACATTTTAAAACGGAGGGAGTACTAATTGCACGGAATCCTCGTTCTTATTTATAGTGACGACTATATGCCTCAAAAGGAAGGTTATTTCAGATTTTTTGTTTATAGTTCCAGTTTTATTCTCCGATCCATTTTTTTGGAAACTCGTAGGAATGTGTTCCTATTTGTGTAGTAATTTTTGGTCAGTGGTTGTGGTCGATCAGGACGCACATACCGGTTACGTGTGTCGAACGTGCACTACAGGAGACTGCCACACTCTCGACGGTTTATGGCGTCGAGAAAACTACCAAAACCGTCGAGATAAATTAATCTTGAACCGTCGACGATGCTTCGTCGAGAGAGAGTAACAGTCTCGACGGCCATAGATCGACCAGACGCCGATTGCCGTAAGGGCGCCCTAGTATCGACGACCCCAAAATAGCCGTTGATAGAGAGAAAGTGGGTCCCACCACCTAGGCAGGCTCGTGGTGATGTGGCACGGGCAAAAGTGTCGACGGTTGACGCTATAGCCATCTACACTGTAATTGTGGGCCCACACAGTCCTGGGGTGTAGTCTCGACGGCCACACATTGGGCGTCGAGACAGTAGCAGAACAGGAAAAAAATAATTTTAAAACCCAAAAAATAACAAATTTTCGCGGCCCCAGCAGCAGCCGCACCTGCAAACCCAAACACCCCGGCATTGACATATACCCCACGTCGCCACGTCACTTATAATAGACCACAATTCATCAAATTTCATCAAAAGCACATAAATATATATAAATTTCATCACCACACATATATAACACATCAAAGTTCATCATAGTACACATCAAAGTTCAAATTTCAAACTGAATGCATTAAACTAGCAAGCTATTGATCCGGATTGCTCGGCCGGGGTTCGCTTGACGGGGTGGATTGGACGGCTAGGTAAACATCGGCGGAGCGCTCGCGAAGAGGTCAATAACCCAGGTGGGACCCTCCTGGCTTGCTGATGTGTCTCCTCCCCCCGTGCCGTGAAGTTCGCCGATAGCCGCTAAACCGGAACCCTGCATATATAACACATATGAGCGGTTTGAAACATTTATAAACAGTTTGCAACATGAATTAACCTGAGTTAATAACTTACCATCTCCGTAACGTATGGCAAGTCACCCTTGGGTGAGGTGGGCCCACGTAACCACCTGGCGGAGCAGTGTGCGCGCCATAGGTCATGTAGGGAGCAGGTGTCCCGTATCCACCTCGAAACGGTGGTGGACCCCCATAGAAGACCGGACCACCAGCGGTACCACTCGGGCCAGCCTAAAATTTAATTTACGACTAACTTATGTATTTAATTGCAATAAACGACATCTGGATGCATATTATAGGTTTAAGGACATTACCCCGCCCAGTCGAGAGAGAGACTCCAGATAGGCGAACCTTGGCTCGAACTCCGCTCGTTGCCTCGCCATCTCCACCTCTTGCCGCTGCCTTGCTTCGTCGTGGCTCCTCAGGCTTTCCCTCATCGCCTGCATCAGTTGCCTATTCTCCTCCATCAGCTTGTCCCTCTCCTCCCTCTTCCGCTGCCTCTCCCTCTCCATCCGGGCCTCGAAGGCACGTCGGCTCTCCGTTTGCGAGTGGGAAGCTCGCACCTCTAACATGTAATCCTCCGACCTGCAACAAAGCGGTGTCACTAGTTACAAAATATCACCTGAGCTAACTCGTACATAAATAAGACAATATGCTACCTCAGGTGGTCCTGTTCGAGCGCTAGCCTCCCATGGCCTTCCCACCCATAGCCTGGTGTATGACTATTGAGTCAAGTGGCTCCTCCTCTGTATCCTTATCTTGCCCATGCTTCTCAGTGTAAGCCTCTTTGTAGTGTGCCTGCATTGAAGTGAAGATGAATTAGATTGTATTAATGTGTAAGATGAAAGTGAAGATGAATTAGATTGTATTAATTTGTAAGAATCAAAAGTTGTTGAACAAGTACATACCTCTCGCTGCGCAGCTACCTGTTCCACAGGCCCGAATGAGCCATCTTTATTCTGGGAGGAGTGGCCCCTCCAGAACACTGACAGCCAAGACGGAAGCTGGCCGGTCGTGGCGCCCTGCATTGTACAAGTAGTGTTGACATATTTGTTATCACGAAAAGTGAAGTTCAAAATAGTAAAAGATACATTACCATCCTTTTCCTCAGCTATGCGAACGACGACTTCCCTATCGTAGTTTTGCTCGTCATAGCTGCCCGGTTATTCTTGGCCTTCATGGACGAACGCCTCGCTAGCCCAGTGCTTCTAGGGCGTTCGAAACCCAGTCCGGTCGAACCTGCGCATACTCTTGAGCATGCAGGTACAGCTTGCGCGCATCGGACTGAGTAATCTTCTAGCCCTTCACAATACTGACCAGACAAAACAAAAATAAATCAAGTGTTAAATTTGCACTGAAAACGTTAGATGCAATAAGTGCAATAAGTGAAAATCTTGCACAGCGGTGACCCGTGCACTGGACATCAGATCCTGCACCTTCTGCTTTGCATTCCTGCCCATGATAGAATCGATATCAGCCTACTCCAAGCCCGGACGAGGGCGGTACCTAAGCTGAAAACAAATGTAGCAAGAGTAAGCGGCGGTGGTGCTGGCACAAATGGAAAACAGAAAAGTAATCACGCACCCAGAACTCCCGTCTTATCTGCTCGGCGGCGGTGCGGTGCCACCTTGTAGTCATCCCAAGAATAAGCGAGATGCTGTGCCCCCTCCTCACCGACCATACCAGGGTAGACTTGCGGACGAGGATGCCTAGTGCATTACCTGGCTGGGTATTATATTTATTGTGGTGGACATTGGAAAAGTTGCTATAAAGAACGAAAGTTAGTTAGTTACTTTAATTGACAGTGAATTAAAGAATTACAATAAAATCTTCGAAATTACCTATCGCCATCCGGCTCAAGAACAATACGCTGATGAGCATGTCTCACTGCCTTGGGCAACTTGTTGTGCCCCCTTCTACCGCCCTGAGAGCTCCCAACATGGCTAGAACCCTCTATGGCCCCAGACTCTTGTGTCAGTGCCAGCTTATCCTGATTTGGCGTACCCTCCTGTCCAGAATCTGGAGTGCCCTCCTGGCCCCCTCGAGGTCACGGTCGTCGCCCTCGTCCTGCGAGGCGCTCCTCCTGAACTGTCGTCGTGGCATACTCCATTTAAAAGTAAATGTTAGTCCATATATTATTAAAAATAAAAAAAGAAAAATATTAACCATTATGAATACCATTGAATTAGAAGTATGTATCATCTACATCGAGAGAATCATCGATAAGCCCTTCTTGTTGTGCTTGCGGTGCTTGTTATGCTTGCTGATTAGATGGATTTATTTCTTCGTTTACTGTGAGCATCATTGAGCCCTAATTCTTTTAGTGGCATTGATGACGTATATATTTGCGCTAAGGAGTTCTTAGACCGTTCTTGGAACCCTAGCGAGGCTTCGGCGATCTTTTGAGCTGCTTCGAAATGATCTGAACATGACCAGGCGAATGAAGAGGTCATGTGTAGGTTTAGGAGTAGCTAGGTTTTACTTTTGTCGCCCATGCTTCAAGAGGGGTTAAATTGTTTCGATCGTGCCAAGTCTCTCTTTGATTTAGCCCTCAAGCCATCCACAAAATAGCTACAAATCTCAACCCGTGTTAAATCACCTGAAACCATGTTCTTTATGTGCACATCGGACCGGGTCCGGTCGCCATCAAACTGGGTCTGGCGAGCTGAACCCTAGAACCAGTACTTTGTCGCTGGTCGGACCAGGTCCGACGCCATCGGACCGGGTCCGGCCCCTCCGGACCGAGTCCAACAGTGCCTTTGTTCCAGCGCCGATAGCTCCGTCGGACCGGGTCCGACCACCGTCGGACCGGGACCGACAGCGTGTGTGTCAGCCGAGTCTGAGGCATAGCCATCGAACCGGGTCCGATGACCATTGGACTGGGTCCGACGGTACTGTAACGGCTAGTTTTTGGATTTTTCCCGAGCTCCAACGACTAGTTCCTCTCCAGGGGGTATTTATCGAGCTGGGTAGGCAGCCATTACTGAGGTTTGTTGCTCCACTTCACCTACAGCCAACATCTACACATCTTAGGGGTGTTTTAGAGCCATTCCACCACCAATTCATCAGTCACCTACCTTTCCCCAAACCGAGCGTCATGGAAGTCCTTCGATTTGGCATGATCGAGGCGATTCGGGCTTATTACTCTTGAAGACGGTGTTCTCGCTTGAATTGCTTGTTTATTTTGGTGAGATGAAATAGATTGCTAGTGCGTGCCGTTCATTTTGCTTCCGCTTCATAGGACACTAGAATCTAGCTTTGGGTCACTCTTAATCTTGTTGCTTAATCAAGTATAACTCAAAGAAATTAAAAATTGCCTTTTCACCCCCCCTCTAGGCTGTAAAGTTCTTTTCAAGTGGTATCAGAGCGTAGGTTCTCCCGTTGTAGCTTAACCGCTCGGAGATGGCTACTAAGGAGGGGGCCAAGATTGACATAGGAAAAGCTCCTACTTTCGATGGCACAAATTACTCCCATTAGAAAATTAGAATGCAATGTTATTTAGAAGCTCTTAGCTATGATGTTTGGATTGCTTGTGAGTCCGATTATCTGTCTTCCGTCAATCCTTTGTCTCTCACTCCCGTCGAGATAGAATATCGGCGATACAACGCCATAGCTAGAAATGCTTTACTTTTTAATGTGAGTGTTGATGTGTTCAATCGTATTAGCAATCTCACAAAAGCTAATGAAATTTAGAAAACTTTGAAAGAAATTCATATTGGTAGCTCGGAGCTAGTAGAGGAAAAATTAGCTCTTGCTAGGACACAATTTGATCATTTCAAGATGCTACCTAATAAGAGTGTGCATGACATGTTCTCTAGGTTGAACCCGATCACCAACGACATCGGCATGTGTGGCAAGCCCATGGAGGATATTGATATATGCCGAAAGATTCTTGATATCGTCCCGTTCGAGTTCAACCCACTTGTCACTATGCTCCAAAATAGCAAGAAGTTGAAGACTCTCACTCCAACTAAGCTTCTCGAAAAGCTTGCTTCATATGAGATGAGGATTAATGGTTATGAAGATTCTCCTCATGCCAAGAAAACTATTGCTCTTCCCGCTCAAGCAAAAGCAAAGAAGAAGAAGATTGAAGAAAGTGATAATGATTCCTCCGATGATGGGATTCCGGAAATAGATGAGCTAGCATTTCTAGTCAAGCGCTCAAGAAATCTAATCAAGAGGATGACATTTAGAAATGGAGGTTCATCATCAAGGCGTCAACCAATCTCCGAAATGCGATGTAACGAGTGTGGGGAGAAGGGTCACTTGGCGGCGGATTGTCCCATGAACAAGAAGAATAAAAGCAAGTTTAGAGATCAAGAGGGAGATGAAGATGACAAGAAGAAGTATAGACACTATCGCAAGAGCGAGAACAAGTTCAGGGATAAGAAGAAGGCTCTTGTGGTTGAGAAGTGATGCGCTCTCGGGTGGCCCGATCTTCTGGTGAGAAGGATAAATCGATTTGGGCGGAGAGGTGACTTTGACGAACCAGCTTCCAGCCCAAAGCATTTGTGGCATTGCACGTCACGTGTGCGACCGGTGCAAGCGACTGAAGTAGCACTCTTGGCAGGGGTTTGCATGGTCGCTGACTTACTTGTTTCTAGAACTCGAGTAGGAGTTGAAGAAGTGGTCGGGGCAGTAGAACGTCCATGATTGGTAGATGAAGTTGTACGTCCAGCGAAGGAAGTAGATGGTGCTTTGGATCGCTCTTGATTCGGCCGTGTGGACGAAGATCCTCCAAATTGGCTTCTCATTTTGGTTTGCCGACCCTGTACTTCCCTTTCAGCTTTACATGCAAGATGAAACAAACGAGTGATAGAGTTGTATTCTTTGTAATCAAGGATGTCCTGAATCTCTCGGTTAAGCCCTCCCAAGAACCTAGCCATTAAAGCATCACCATTCTCTTCTAAATTACAGCGTAGCATGCCAATTTGCAATTCTTGATAGTATTCTTCTACAGATTTATTGCCTTAGTTTAGACGCTGCAGTTTGTTCAGTAAATCACGAGCATAATATGAAGGGACAAATCTACTTCTCATTAGTTGTTTTAAGGCATCCCATGTTCTAGGTAGGTGGGCACGAGTTCTACGCGTCTCACTCCACCAAATTGAGGCAAAAGCAGTAAACTCACTAGTGGCAGCCCTAACTTTTCTATCTTCAGGAAATTCATAGCATGCAAACTTTTGTTCTACTGCCAGCTCCCAATCAAGATAAGCATTAGGGTTATATTTGCCATCAAACGGAGGTATTGTAAATTTAATGTTGGCCATATGCTCATTACGTACCTCTCGATGTTCTTGCTGATTTCTACCCATACCTTGCCGATTGTGTCGAAGTCGCCGATGGTCTCGATCATTGTTAATGTTGAACCCTTCATCATCTTCAGTGTCGGCAACGTAGTCTTCTTCTTCTTCTATCACATTTGCCCTTGCACGAGCAGCTTGAGCTTACTAGTTTAATTAATGATTTAAACAATGCTCTAGAGAAAGAAAAATCTAAGTGCAAAAAGTTGATGAAAGTGCATAAAGAGCTTTGCTAATGAATTTGAAACTTTACTTGAGAAACATGAATCTCTAGAAGATGATTATGAAGCTCTTAGTTGTCAACTTGAAACTCTAGAAAATGATCAAGCCATGACTAAGTGTAATCATGACAATGCCATTAATGATTGCTCAATTATTAGATGCGATGTTGGTCTGACTTGTGATTTGATTGACACCATTAATAGGCCCGTTAGCATGTCCCTTGACACATCCATGGCCTTGTCACCCATCATCATCTCTAATACTAGCTCTTCAACATCCACTAGTACCACACCCTTGTTTGAACATATATGTAATTTGGGTATTTGTGGCTTTGCTTCTTGTTCCAATGAGCTAGTTAAGGAAAATATGATTTTAAAGGATAGAATTGAGCAACTAGACACTAAATTGGCTAAATTAATTGTTGCGAGTTCAAACCTTGACAAGGTGCTTCGGGAGCAAAGGTATACCTTGGACAAGCATGGTTTGGGGTTTTACCCCGGGGATTTGCCCAAGGGTGGTTGGGGTAAGCCCAAGCTCACTTTTGTTAACAGTAGCACTCATTGTCATTTGTGTAAGGGTAAAGACCATAGAGCCGTTGCTTGCACTCTAACTAGATCATCAAAATTTATGTCTCAAACTCAAGTTTTAAATGCTAGCTTGGCCCAAAATTTATGTCATTTGTTTGGCCCAACCACCTATGCGAGCATAGGAGGTAATTCTTATTGTCTTGTGGTCGTTGACGATTTTTCTCGCTTTACTTGGGTGTTTTTCATTGCAAACAAATTTTTTACCGGTGACGTTTTCAAGCGTTTTGCCTTAAAAGTACAAAAGGAGTTCGACTCCTATATAAAGAAGGTAAGGAGTGATAACGGCACCGAGTTCACTAATTCAAATATTGAAGATTTTTGTGATGAGTTAGGTATTAAACATGAGTTCTCGGCGGCCTATACTCCTCAACAAAATGGAGTAGTGGAGAGGAAGAACCGGACGTTAATCGAGATGGCGAGGACGATGCTTGATGAGTACGGCATGCCACATGCCTTTTGGGCGGAAGCCATCAACACGGCGTGTCACGCAATCAACCGCATCTACCTCCATCGACTCCTTCACAAGACCTCATATGAACTCCTAGTGGGACGAAGACCCAACATTTCAAATTTTCGAGTCTTTGGGTGCAAGGTATACATTTATAGGAAGAGGATTCATTTGGGTAAGTTCCAAAAGAGGTGTGACACTGGAACCATGATAGGTTACTCTTCTCACTCTAAAGCATTTTGTGTTTACAATTCCTCCTCCGATCGTGTTGAAGAGGCCTATGATGTGAAATTTGATGAATCTAAAGGCTCACAAGATGAGCGAGATGTTTTGAGCAATGTAGGTGATGAGCCACTTCACGACGTCATGGATTTGATGTAGGTGGGTGAAGTTCGACCCTCACCGGAGCTAAAGGATGAAAACGAAGACAAACCCTCCATCTCTATCGATCCTCCATCACAAGCTCAACGCACCTCTCCAACAATAAGAGACGGAGAATTGGACGAGACTCAAATCGATCATATTGAGCAAGGTCAAGAAGATTGCGATGATCAACAAATATCCGTCCAACAACATCGATCAATTGCTAAGGATCAACCTATCGATCAAGTCATCGGCAATCTCATTCAAGGCGTAAGAACTCGTTCACATATTGTAAATTATTGTGAGCATCATGCGTTTGTTTCCATCGTTGAGCCTAGGAATATTGATGAGGCGTTGGTGCATGCGGATTGGATACTTGCCATGCACGAAGAATTGAACAACTTCACCCGCAATGAAGTTTGGAAGCTTGTGGAGAGACCAAGGGATCACAATGTAATTGGCACCAAATGGGTCTTCCGCAACAAGCAAGATAAAAACGGTGAAGTGGTTCGCAATAAGGCAAGATTAGTGGCGCAAGGATTCACTCAAGTTGAAGGTCTTGATTATGGAGAAGCATATGCGCCGGTTGCCCGACTCGAAGCTATACGGTTACTTTTAGCATTCGCCTCTCTTTACAACATCGTTCTTTATCAAATGGATGTTAAAAGTGCCTTTATTAATGGTTTTCTTAATGAGCTTGTATTTGTTGAGCAACCACCCGGTTTTGAAAACCTTGAATACCCTAACCATGTCTATAAGCTTACTAAGGCGCTATACGGTCTCAAGCAAGTTCCTAGAGCATGGTATGAGCGCCTTAGAGACTTCCTCTTACAAAAGGGATTCAAAACGGGAGCGATTGATTCCACTTTGTTCCTAAAAACGATTGACAATGATTTATTTATTTGTCAAATTTATGTGGATGATATTATATTTGGATGCACTAATCAAGCTCTTTGCAAAGATTTTGGAAATATGATGTCCAAGGAATTCGAGATGTCGATGATTGGAGAGCTCACATTTTTCCTTGGATTTCAAATTCAGCAACTCAAGGAGGGGACCTTTATGTGTCAAGAGAAATATACTAAGGATCTCCTCAAGCGCTTCTCGATGATGGATTGCAAACCGATCAAGACACCTATGGCCACAAATGGGCATCTAGATTTGAATGAAGGAGGAAAGCCCGTGGACCAAAAGCTATATCGCTCCATGATCGGCCTTGTGGAGTGGTTGGAGAACTTGGGATTCTAAGTTCACCGGAGTGGCACCATGTCTCGGCGTTTGAGAAATTTGGGCAAGTCAATCGCAAGGGCAATGGGCACTGGGGGCAGCGGTAGTCAAGGCGGCAGAGGTGTGACACTGCGTCTGTGGGCAGTTTTGCACCTCCTCACAATAGGAGGGGCACCCAGCAGCAGCGACAGAGACAGCGTGATGCCGTAGATTAGACTCAGCGGCTTGCGAGGGAGTCTTTCGTGACCATCGACGATGACAACGATGAGGACTACGTCGATGAGGCTCAACAGGAGGACACCACTGCATCTGAGAATTGGTTCCCTGAAGATGAGCTCGTAAATGACAATGTGCTTCTCCTAAGCATGGAAGTGTTGAGAAGAAACCAGATAGTTCAACGTGATAGATGGTTCCCTGAGAATAGAGAGGACACAAATGACTTTCGCTTCCATACCAAGTTTCAGAAGCAGCTCTTTATGTGTTTCCGTAGACAGCAGAAGAGCACAAGGGACCCACATTATATCGATTGGCTTGAGATCACCGCTTTCATGGGGCCCAGCATATACAACTATTTCCATACCACTCCTGGTCTGGCAGATCTTTTGTCCAATGCTCAACTGACATGGGGGAGGAGAGACATTGTGAGTTCTTCGCTACCGTGTTGCCTGCTAATGATCAATCAGAGTTCAATTATTATCATTCCATCGACGGCAGGGTTCACGGTCTATATTTTGCTGAGATGAAATACGCTCTTGGCACCCCTGACTCTGGAGCTGATCTGCACGGCTTAGCCTTTGACACTGGTATGTGGTCAGCTAGGTATCCACCAGAGGAGGACATTCGCTTTATGTATTTGGACCCAGAGGCAGATGACTACAGCATTGAGAAGTCGAATCACTTGAGGGCAGAGCCAGCTTTGATGCACGTTATACTGAGGCACACACTATTTGTGCGAGGGGGAAACAGAGATCGGATTCCCCCTATTATCAGCTGGTTTATGCTATACCTTTTCAAGGGGAGTTTAATCAACATTGGAGCTACCTTGTTTGGAGAATTTGATGATGCTATTTACAGGGAGGTTGACAGGTCATATATTGGACTTTTGCTTTCTAGAACTAGCCGAGTACCTGAGGAGAAAATTGGTCAGTGGGATAAGAAAATCAGAAAACACTAGATGAAGCAGTTCTTGTCCGCTTTTGTCAGCAGGCCAAAGGTTGGTGGGCCTGGCGATGCTCCTCCGGGTTCTCCTCCGGCACCGGCACCTGCATATGCACCTCCTCCTGCTCCTGCTGCTTCAGGTGTTCATATGGGAGGTCCTTCTGCTTCAGGTGCTTCTATGGGAGGATATGGCTACCCCGCAGCCCCTCCACCATGGTTCGATCTGAGTCCCCTGCTACATGAAGTGCAAGCCCTTCGAGCTGATCAAAGCAACTATCAGAGGGAAATGAGAGCTGATATGACTGCATTCAGAACTAATTTTACAGCAGAGATAGCTGCCACCCGACAACAGCTGGACACTATGGTTGGTCAGCAGACTTATTTGCAGGAAGCGCTTGGAATGATGAAGTCTGCGATGATGAATATGGGCACTCACTTTATGCATTATAATCCATCGGCAAAATCCCTATCAGTGGTATGATCAAGCTCAGAGCGACTATCATGAGTATCTACGACAATCTCAGCAGACCCCTCAGCCAGGATTTGCTCCAGCTTCAGCTCCTCCTCCTGTTGGTGGTTCTCCATCCCGCTCCGCTAGGTCTAAATCCAAGAGAGCGCGCTCCTCTCCTTCTAGCAGTCTGGGTGGGCATGGTGGTCAAGGCGGCGAGCGTGAAGATTAGGGTGCTTTTCCCTATGTGTAACTTGTTGACAAAGGGGGAGAAGAATAGAGCTCTCAGTTTGGCTTAGTGTTTGCTTGTTGAACTATTTATGTTGGCTTGTATCTTTTGTTATGCATGAACTTAGGGGAGTTTCCTTTCTTTTGTGCACCTTTTTGTCTAGCTGTGGTACTTAAATTTGTAATTGTGCTTTCCTGTTTATCTTTGTGCTCTGTATCTCTTGTTCCTGCACCTTTACACTAACCCTTTTGCAGCTCGAAAATATAAGATCTCCATTGGGTTGTCATCAAGCACCACAAAGGGGGAGATTGTGAGCATCATTGAGCCCTAATTCTTTTAGTGGCATTGATGACGTATACATTTACGCTAGGGAGTTCTTGGACCTTTCTTGGAACCCTAGCGAGGCTTCGGTGATCTTTTGAGCTGCTTCGAAATGATCTGAACATGACCGAGCGAGTAAAGAGGTCATGTGTAGGTTTAGGAGTAGCTAGGTTTTACTTTTGTCGCCCATGCTTCAAGAGGGGTCAAATTGTTTCGATCATGCCAAGTCTCTCTTTGTTTTAGCCCTCAAGCCATCCACAAATAGCTATAGATCTCAACCCGTGTTAAATCACTTGAAACCATGTTCTTTCTGTGCTCATCGGACCGGGTCCGGTCGCCTTCCGACCGGGTCTGGCAAGCCGAACCCTAGAACCAGTACTTCGTCGCTGGTCGGACCGAGTCCGAGGCCATCGGACCGGGTCCGGCCCCTCCGGACCGAGTCCGACAGTGCCTTTATTCCAGCGCCAATAGCTCCGTCGGACCGGGTCCGACCACCGTCGGACCGGGTCCGACCACCGTCGGACCGGGTCCGACAGCGTGTGTGTCAGCCGAGTCTGAGGCATGGTTGCAACCATCGGATAGGGTCCAATGACCATCGGACCGGGTTCGACGGTACTGTAACGGCTAGTTTTTGGAGTCTTCCCGAGCCCCAACGACTAGTTCCTCTCCGGGGGGTATTTATTGAGATTGGTAGGCAGCCATTACTGAGGTTTGTTGCTCCACTTCACCTATAGCCAACATCTAGACATCTTAGGGGTGTTTTAGAGCCATTCCTCCACCAATTCATCAGCCACCTACCTTCCCCCAAACCGAGCGTCATGGAAGTCCTTCGATTTTGGCATGATCGAGGCGATTCGGGCTTATTACTCTTGAAGACGGTGTTCTTCTTGGAGGTGTGGGCTTGGGAGTAGGCCTTGGCGTGTGCCTACTCTCGAGTCGGTGTGAAGGTGACGGAGTCCACCTCGCCGGAGTGGCGGAACGACTACCGGAGAGTAAGCGAGGCGTGTGGCTCAAGAGGGAGCCGGTCCTTATGCGCAAGGGCTAGCCTCAACGGAGAGTAGGAGTGGTGACTCCGAACTTCAGTGAAACAAATACCGTGTCACCTCTCTTGTCTCATTTACTTCCGCATTTACTTCTCGCTTGAATTTCTTGTTTGTTTTGGTGAGAAGAAATAGATTGCTAGTGCGTGCCGTTCATTTTGCTTCCGCTTCATGGGACACTAGAATCTAGCTTTAGGTCACTCTTAATCTTGTTGCTTAATCAAGTATAACTCAAAGAAATTAAAAATTGCCTATTCACCCCCTCTAGGTCGTAAAGTTCCTTTCATTTACATCGTCATCTATTGTGGCTACTAGGTTATCTAGTCCATTCCCAACATCAATCACGACATTCCCATTGAAATGTTGCTCTTGTGTTGGTTGATGGTAATCATCGGATGTCGGTGTAGCCAACCTTCCAGGTCTTCGAACTTTGTACACAACCCACCATGACCGAAGATCTTCCTCGTGGCGTTTAGTACTACCTTTAATTGCTTTGCAACATGGCTAAGACAGATAGTACACTTGCTCCGTCTGGTTGGGAAGTATGAACGGATCATACACTTGTAATCTTGATGTGTGATTAACCTCCACCAAACCTAACTCTGGTCGTCTAACCCCTTTGAAAGGATCGAACCAAATGTAACGAAAGAGAACAACCGATAGTTCCTTACTTCCTTCGAATACTAGTTCAATTATTTCCTCTATGATACCGTAGTACTCCGTACCATCTTTTTCGTAACACAGTACATAACTGTTGATTGATTCTAAATTAGATTTTGTTCTTTCGTGAGATGTCGATCTGAAACGAAACCCATTGACATCATAAGTTCCGTGCACCTTTTACGCTTGATCTGGGTCCACGCGACAAAATACGGAGATCGTTACGTACACTCGAATGAGTCGTGCACTGTTTTATACAAAAGAATAAAAGTTAAACACTGGTATGTTAAAAAGGTTATGAAGTTATGAAAAAAATTTTAAATAATCATACTTACATATTTTCAAAACCAAACTATGAAGTTAGGACGTCCAGGTCTAGCACCCTCTTTCACCAATTGAGTTCTTTCCTCCGAATTGGGGTCGTTCATCCCTGTCCATTCTCTTTGTATAAATTGATTCTACATGTCGCCCACTTCTTTCATATTGTCGAATACATATAAGAGTGCAACCAATCTTTCTTCCTGTGATAACTCTCGTCTTGTACTTTTTCCCACAGGATTGCCTTTCCCATGAAACAGTTTTAGGTCAGAATGGGGTTCGTTGCAAACTGTGTTGTATCTTGATAATTGAATGTTGACATTGTGCTCTCTCGCCTAATATTTGTTTTGAAAAATTGGTTATCTCTTGCATGTAATACGATACTGCTATGGAACCTTCAACACGAGCCATTATGTTGCCATCCTTCGTACATCCAACTCCTGTCTTCTTCCATCTCTGATTTGCCAGCCATCTTTGCATGTGAGGGTTTTATATTTGGCTTTGGAAGGCTTCTAAACCCACCTATGAATTACTGTTCGATCACACATCGCGCTGCGGTACCGGAGGTTCGAGACGAGATTTCGGCAGCATAACCCTACGGGTTCTCCCAGTGCAACGTTGGCTTGGGAGCCTACAAAAGCTCCGAAGCATTTATGTTATGCACAGGAGAAACTCTCATAAGGTTACACCGTCGAAAATCTCATCTCGAATCATCCGGTACCACAATGCGACGTGTGATCGAACGGTAATTCGTAGGCTGTCCACTGAGACGCCCATAAGGGGCTCCACTGGACAATTACAACACAACGAATCACCGTCCATGTTTCATATGAGATGTGCCGTTTCCGAACGGGTGACGTATGGTTAGGTAACATCCACTAAACTCATTCACGTACACTATCTAATCGCACGATAAATAATGAAAATCATCAACAACAGTCATAATAAATAAATTAATATATAGTTAGCAACAACCCTAAATTTTAAACTACATTTCCTACTATTTTTTAAATTTTTCAGTTTTATATTATTTAGTTCATGTTAATCATGATTGTACAACAATTAGTCTCGACTAAATATTAGTGGCCGTCGACACTACACTACCAACATTTTTAAAAAAAGACGAGAAAATACCTTGATGTAGGTGCGGAAGATGCGATGGGGTGACGGAGCCAGCGGGACAGCGGCGCGGCGTCGGTGCGGCCGGGCGGCAGCGCGGCGGTTCGGCGGCGCGTCAGGGCGAGGCAGTGGCGGCGCAACGGGGAGGCGAGAGGGCTCGGGACTTGGCATTTGCCAAGTTCCGAGCCCTAACGCGAGATCTAATGCGTCGCAGTCTCGACGGCCATGTGCTAGCGTTGAGACTATGCCCGTAACGGGCGCATCCAATGCGTCTATATCGACGGCCACGTGTAGGCCGTCGACACAGCCCTTGTCCGAGCTTATTACCGACGGCATAACTAAGCCGTCGATACTATGCCCGTATGTGTGTCTCGACGGCCATGTTCTAGCCATCGAGAGATCCCCTGTCCGAGCTTTGTATCGATGGCACGGGAAAGCTGTCAACACTGCGCCTCCCAACCTATCTCGACGGCATAGAGCCCAACCGCCGGTACTGTCATCGGGTGAGATTGTATCGACTGCTAGGTAGATAGCCGTCGAGACTATCTCTGCCGAGGGCAACTGTTGACTACTGTCGATGTAGCTACTTTGTCTTGACGGCTTTATAAGTAGCCGTCGAGAGAACTATTAGTCTCGAGGGTAGCACCCCCAAGGGCTTTATATTATTCGATTGTAACATAACAAAAAACACAGTAAAATACACTTCAATAACACGACATTCGCATCATTTAACTAGATATCATAAAAACCTCAAAGAAATTTGAAATGAACTTTAAATCACCAAAAATTTTAAAAAACAGGAATTAAATTGTTTTCAAGAATAGTTGTGTCGACGGTCACCATATTGCCATCGACACTAACTTTCCGGTGCTCCCTGTATCGACGGCTTAACGTCTGGCCGTCGACACAACGTAGACGATGTCATGCCTCTAACACTTCCGCGTGGCTACTCCAAGCACTGTCGACGGCTGATTGGTGGGCCGTCGAGGGTGTCTAATATGTATCGACGGTTAGTAAGTGGTCGTCGATACTAATGGATGTGTATCGACGGCTGTGTGGTGGCCGTCAAGACGATAACTAGCAGTCGACTCTCCTGCCAATTCCTGTAGTGGTGGGCACGGCGACGTCCCTGAGCTTCCGCATCCAGGGCCACAAGCTGTTGCTGGTTGTGGCGGAGGGCGCCTACACCGCTCAGAAGGGGAAAATTGACAAAATGCCCTGAAGTTCTTCGGCTCTCGTCAAAATGCCCAAAGTTCGTGGCCCTTTTATGTTTTGCCCTGTGAGGACCATGTTGCGATATTAATCTTTGAAACTAATCCCTCCCACTACAATCGACAATCCTACCCCTGAGAAGAAAACAAATAGATCGTTTTGATAGGGCACGAGGAAACAAATCGACGATAGGTGAGGCGACGCACGGCGAGTCGCCTTCTGCGGCAACGCGAGGAGGCCATCAAAGGTACGTGCTTGCTTACGGAATCTGTACGTGCTGAAACCAATCATTGATTCCTCGCAGTAAACCATATTTAGCTACCATAGCCGATTGCTATTTGTGTAAGTACAGTAAAGATGTATTTAACAGGTTGTATTTGATTGTTGTTTGTGTAGACCTATTGTTCAGGTTTATTTCTCCTTTAATATACTCTTGTGTATAACTATTGCATACAATGATCTTCTTGTTATAGGGAGTAAGAGATGGCTTCGATTGATTGGTCAAGTATTGTAATCGAGAAAGACATGGATGATCTAAATTTTCCCAATGATAAGGAAGACAGGGCACCCGAGAAAAAAGAGGATGATGTTGATGTTCCAATGGATGACGAGGAGATGTATGGATTGCTTGGTTTGAGGGAGGATGAACAAACTAATGCTATAGAGGATGAGAGTACTATGGATAATGCCATTGAAGGTGAAGATATACTGGTTGATGATGTAGAGGAGGAAGAGCACACTATCAATGATAGAGAAAATTCAACAGTTAATCTTGGCTCTACTTTTGCTTCCATGAGACAATTTAGATTGTCGATAAAGCATTTTGCCGTTTTAGGAGAGTTTGTCATAAAGACTAAAAAGTCCGATCCTACAAGGTTTCTTGGTGCTTGTAAAGAGATGCAATGCCCTTGGAGAATTGTTGCTAAAAAGATGCAGGGGCAAGAAACTATCATGGTAATTATCTTATGTATTACTATATTTTTTTTATTAAGTCTTTATTAATTTGTATTTTTTACTTTGTTTGTAATTGTAGGTGACAGAAATAGGACCTGATCATGTATGTGCTTCAAGCAGCAGAAGGAAAAGTAATATGACATCTAAGAACTGGGTGGCCAATAGGGCAATGCCTATATTGAGATTATCTCCTAACTTGGGTGCCAAGGAGCTACAAATCAAATTGGAAAATGATTACAATGTTACGATTGGTTATGACACTATATGGAAGGGGAGAGAAATATCAATCAATGAGCTTTATGGGACTTGGGCAGAAAGCTTTCAGTTGCTTTACAACTACAAGGCTGAGATTGAGTTGAGATCCCCAGGAAGTGTAGTTGAAATTGACACTGAAAATGTCAAAGGTAACATTTACTTTAAAACGTTCTTCATTGCATTTAGTTCCTGCATTCAGGACTTCTTGAATGGTTGTAGACCATACATAAGCATAGATTCAACTGCTTTAAATGGTAAGTGGTCTGGCCAGCTTGCTGTAGTAATAGCTTGTTATCTATTTGGTTGCCTAATTTGTGATATTTTTTGAGGGTAATTCCAGAGCTCGATCAGACGGCTTTCATGGTACCCAAAAGCATGGCCATCTATTTCCTACTTTCTATATCTAAATCTCGACTTGAACTGACGAGTGACGAGCTGATTAAACATTCGGTGTTTCAATTGAACGGAGATGCAAAATTAACTTCCATGCAGTGCGTGTGCATGAGGCGAGCATGAGCAGAACGTCGGAGACGCCGATGTCGCCGTGGAGCGCGTCGACTGAGCGAGGAAGCCCCAGCCCGTGAGGCAGAGCGAGGCGAGTGTCTGCGCGACGATGACCCTGACGAAACGATTTGTTTTCTTCTCAGGGATAGGATTGTCCATTGCAGTGGGAGGGATTAGTTTCAAAGATTAATATCACAGCATGGTCCTCACAGGGCAAAACATAAAAGAGACACGAACTTTGGGCATTTTGATGAGAGCCGATGAGCTTCAGGGCATTTTGTCAATTTTCCCGCAGAAGGAAGCGCTACGCGGCGCTGGACGTGCACGCCGGCCAGTCCCTATCCGTCCTCGTGATGGCGGACCAGGCGTCACGACCGTACCGCATGGTCGCCACCTCATTCTTTGTCCGCCTGGAGCTTGTCGGCGTCGCCACCGTACTCTACTCCGGCGCCTGCGGCCGGCCGCCGCCCGGCGACCCATCGCCCTAGCGGAGCAGCAGCAGCTACAACCGCTCCATGGAGCAGGCGAGGTCCATCCGGATGAACCTGACGTGCGGCGCCGCGCGGCCCAACCCGCAGGGGTCCTTCCACTACGGCCGCATGGACATCACCCGCACCGTCCTCCTCCGCAACGACGCCGTCGAGATAGGCGGCCGGCGGCGGTGCACGGTGAACGGCTTGTCCTTCGCAGACACCGCACGCTGCTAAAGCTGGCCGACCACTTCAGGATCAGGGGAGTCTTCACGGTCGTGTCCGGCCGACCGGAGAGGCGGCGGCGCCCCTCCCGCGGCACCGTGGCTATCGACACCCCGTACAGGGGGTTCCTGCAGATCGTGTTCGAGAACAGGCTGCAGTCCCTGCAGTCCTGGCACGTCGACGGCTACAGTCTCTTCGTTGCTGGGTAAGCTCATGTGCTTCCATCGACCTGCTTCCATCCTTAAGACTGTACCCTTTCTCAGATGACTCACCCAAAGCTAATTTCTGCATTAGAGCATTTGCCTTCGTATCCACCACATAAGAATTAAGCACTTCTTGCAACCAAATTGGTTGTCTACCTGAAATGGCTTGAATAGAGAAAAATTGCCCCACTCTGGACAAAGCATCTGCCACTCTATTATCAACCCCCTTCTTATATTGGAACTGAAACTGCAGACCAATCAATTTGGTCATAGCCTTCTTTTGCAGTTCAGAGCTGAGATGCTGCTCTTCTAGTTGACACAGGCTTTTGTGGTCTGTTCTAATGATAAAGGGGCCCCTGATTAAGTACTGACGCCACCTGTCCACTGCCATCATAATAGCCAAAAATTCCTTCTCATAAATAGATAATTTCTTATTAGTGTTGCCAAGAGCTTTGCTATAAAAGGCAACCGGATGACCATCTTGAAGTAACACAGCCCCAATACCTAAATCACAAGCATCTGTTTCAACAATGAAAGGCTTGGAAAAAGCAGGAAGGGCTAGCACTGGTGCCTGGGTCATTGCCTTTTTTTAATGTGAGAAATGCCTGTTGAGCCTCCATGGACCATGCAAATCCTTTCTTCTGTAACAGAACAGTCAAAGGTTTAGCCAACAACCCATAATGCTTGATAAACTTCCTGTAATACCCAGTTAATCCTAAGAAACCCCTTAGTTCAGTAACATTAGAAGGTGTTGGCCAGCTTTCCATAACTCGAGTTTTCTCAGGATCAGTTGCCACACCATGAACTGAAATGATATGACCGAGGTAACTCAGGCTAGTTGTAGCAAATTCACATTTGGAAAGCTTGGCATACAGCTTGTGTCCCCTCAATATGTCTAACACCTTTTGTAAATGGGCTATATGCTCCTCCCAAGATTTACTATAGATAAGAATGTCATCCATGAAGACCAATATAAATTTCCTAATATGAGTAGCAAATACCGAGTTCATCACACACTGAAATGTAGCAGGGGCATTAGTGAGCCCAAAGGGCATCACCTTAAACTGAAATAACCCATGATGTGTTTTGAAAGCTGTCTTAGCCTCATCAGCTTCAACCATTCTTATCTGATGATAACCTGCCCTTAAATCCAACTTAGAAAAGAATTTGGCTCCAGATAATTCATCCAAAAGCTCATCTACTATTGGCAAAGGAAATTTGCTTTTAATGGTCAGCACATTAAGCTTCCTGTAATCTACACAAAAGCGCCAACTCCCACCTTTTTTCTTGACCAGCAACACAGGTGAAGCAAAAGGGCTCATGCTTGGGACAATTAACCCTGCTTCTAACATGGTATGGACTTGTTTGTCTATTTCATCCTTCTGGAGAGGTGAATATCTGTAGGGTCTTGAATTAACCGGAGTTGCTTGAGGCAGTAATGGTATAGTATGGTCATACTGTCTGTGGGGTGGTAAGGATTTGGGTTCTTGAAATACATTAGGGTATTGCTGCAAGAGCAAAGAAATCTCCTCAGGAAGAACCCTCTCCTGGATTGATACCTGTTCGGGCATCCTAAGCAAAGCAGTTGCCCAAATATCATTTCCAGCTTGCCATTTCCGAATTTGTTGCACTGATAACTCCAGTAATTCCTCATTCCCTTTTTCAACCATCCCTTGCAATCTGACCCTCTGTCCTTTTATGTCCAACTCAATCCATTTTTCCTGCCAATTACACTTTATTGTGCCCCATTGGCTCAGCCAGTCAGTCCCTAAAATGGCATCATATCCTCCTAGAGGCAATACTTTCATATGATGTTTGAAAGTATGACCTTGAATCCACCAGGCCAAGTCAGCAATTTCTTGAGAGCATATCATTCTATCCCCATTAGCTACCCTTACTGCCATAGATAACGATGGAGTAGGATTGAGTTGCATGTGGTGTACTAATTTCTCATCAATAAAACTGTGAGTACTACCAGAATCAACCAGGACTAGCATAACTTTGTTCCCAATTAAAGCTCTCAGCCTAATAGTATTATGGCTCTCAGCTCCAGAAATAGCATGAATGGACAGATGGGCCATTGGAGCCTCTTCCTGATCTTCCTCTTGCACCAGAGCATCTAAAGCCTCATCATCAATGATCTCACTCGCTTGAAGAGCCTGTAAGTGTCCATTGCTGGTTTTGCATTGATGCTGTGGTGTATAAGTTTCCCCACATTTGAAACATAACCCATTAGCTCGTCTGTATTCCTTCAATTGCTTGGCCTTCCATAAATCTCCTCTCTCTTGCCTTACTCCTCCCCCCAACTTTGTAACTGACTCAGCAGTTGGAATAATGTGAGAGTTGGTTTTAGTGTAAGTCCCTTTATAACCAAGCTTCTTGGCCCCCGTCAAAAGCTGCTTGGCCCCCGTCAAAAGCTGCTCCTAAACATGAGCTAGCGTTGCTGCCTTCCATACACTATCTGGAAGCTGCATTTCGACTGCTGCTCTCAGTTCTTCCTTAAGGCCCATAACAAATTTGGTACTAGCATCAGCCCTCCTACACTATTATCATACAATCTTATCTGATACACCAAGGCTTCAAAACTTTTCTTATACTCTTCCACCGAGCCCACTTGTCTGAGTTGTAGCAACTCTCTTAGCTTGTTCCTATATTCATTTCCCTCAAATTCCAAAACCACCGCCTCCTTGAATTGACTCCAATCATGGTTCGGATTGCTCACTTTGTATGATTGGTACCAGTGTGCTGCTCCCTCCACCAAGTATATGGTTGCTGCAGCAACTTTGAACCCGACAGGAATCTGATACATTTCAAAAAATGTCTCACACTTGTCCACCCATATTCTCACATCCGTTCCATTAAACTTTGGAAAATCCATCTTGGGCATCCACCCCTTCCGACCATTTGTCTCTGATAAATCCAGCGTGACAGGAGTAGGGGGAGGGAATGTCACATGTGGTCGAGCGGGATCCCACACTCCATGCAATCCAGTTGCCAAGGTAGCAACAGGTGGTGGTCGTCCCACAGAGAATCCTTGAATTTCCCTCGCCGGAATTGCAATTTGGGGAAGCAACGGCCCTCGGACAGGTTTGATTGGTGGCGGCGCTTGATCTACCTGCAGCTTTCCCACCGAGCTCATCGTCAAATCCATTTTGACTTGAACTTGATCCAACTTCACTTGCTGTTCCTCCAACTTCTGTTCCATCGCCTCCAATTTCTCCCCCACCTTTTCGTCTACCGCCGCCAGCTTCGCCTCCAATCGCAACCCAATGGCTTCCAACTCTTGTTTCAGAAATTCCATCACTCGAGCCTCCGACTCTCCCATAGCCACGATCAACTGTCTCACCTGCGTGCTTGGCTTGGTCGGTGCCGTGGTGCTTCGCCTCTGAGCCGATCGAACCCGGTTTGGGATATTACAGCAGTCGCCCGAAGGTAGCCGCCAACCTGTTCCATGGGATTTCACCGATCAAGGACTCGAGAATGCGGAAGCAACCATCGGATCGATCAAGCTCTGATACCAAGTGTAAGGCACGCTCATCTAGGTTTGATCGCCATGGCGGCGCAAGAACACAAAGAAGAGAAAAGCAGAGTCGGAGGGAAGGAAGGTTGTTACGATTCTTCTTTTTCGATAATGTCTTACAGCTACAGTCTCTGCCTTTTAAAGGCTAACAACCCGACACTAGCCACCCAGGCCGTAGCCCACACACACCAGGCCCAAGGCCCACGCTTACACGCCCTTCTTCCCAATACCAGAGTCATTGTCTTCCTGAGTAGTGGTGACAGGGATTTATCGTATCGGCAATAATCTGCCTATAATAATACGATTAAAAAAACCCGGCTCTACGTTTGCTATATGCTAACAAATGTGGTTTGTGTTGTGATGAGTTGTCAGGATGGGCTGGGGGAAGTGGAGTCCAGACGCAAGATCAACGTATAACCTGGTTGATGCCATCTACCGCTCCACAGTACAGGTGTATCCGGGATCGTGGACCGCGGTGTTGGTGTATCTGGATAACGAGGGCATGTGGAACTTGAGGTCACAGGATCTGGGGAGGAGATACCTCATACCTAGGCCAAGAGCTGTACATGAGAGTGAGCCAAGGCGAGTAGAAAGACTCGAAAGTTCCTGATCCTAGAGACGAGCTGCCCATGCCTTCAAATGCTCTCTTATGCGGAAAAGCTAACAATTTCAGGCTAGTATGAGAGGCTGACAGACTACCATGTAAAATTAATCAAATGGTTCATCTATGGGCGAGCATGGCAAGCACATAATCCTCCACAATACCACGGCAGCAGAGATGAACGAACCATTCCGAACTTCGAAAATCAAAATATCAGTTCTAGATCGTCATTCAAGGTTGGCCTTGAGTCATTCCCGCGGTAATAGATGTTCCTAGTTAACCCCCAAAATAGAATCCGTATTAACGTCTTTTTATCCAACTCGCTGATACATAGAACTTGGGAAGCGCCTAAGATCCAGTTATACGGCAAAATTGTTTACTTCTGAACAGCGAGTAAACTCGGACCTACATCTGTTCATCTCAAGCTGCCCTCTCTGAGAATATCGATCATATCATATACTTTCTTATTCGCACCAGATTGTACCTGCAATAGCATGGCCGTTTTCAAAACCTCATTTCTCTGTACCAAATTCTTGGAAGCAATCACAAATGGCTTAAAATACTGACCTTCTTATGGAGAAACATGGTAGCATCAACGGTTCCCTCTGCATATATCGAACGTCCACATACATTGTGCTGAAACTCAAACGAAACCCTGCAATAATAGATGCAATTATGCACATCGCGCTACGCAAGGCCTTGAAAAAGTGCTAACCAAGGCCTTCAAAACAGAACCAGAAGGATAAAAACTTACGTATCATCAGGTGAAGTGAGATGGTACATGTGAAATGCATGCCCTGAGAGATGTTCTTCTGGGACACCAACCATGGTAATCTGCTCTTGGGGATCCCGAACCTGCTTCACCTACAATAAAGCCATGTGGGCCAGTGTTTGAAAACATGCCGTGCAAACAGCATTTTTCTCTGCGGTAAGATGATTTTATATTAAACGGAATACAGCAAGCTAAGATTGATGTGCTACATTTACAAAGAAATGTCTCTAGAAAGTTATGTTCATGAATGAAATAGCAAGCATGACTAGACCAAGACTACAGTGCGGAATATTTGTCTCAGAAAGGCATATAGAAAAATGGGATCAAAGTATCAAACACAAACCTCAAGCACAAATTAGTCTAATAACATAAATTAATCCAAATCAAAACAGGGCATTTAATCATCCAATCGGTAAATTGACATGGCTTGAATTCAACATAAAGCACCAATACTAATAGGCTTGAATACAACATCAAGCACCAATACTAATAGGTTCCTACATGTCATCTGTCCATGATTAAAACTTTAATTGCACAACATGAAGTTACACCTGAGACATGGGGACAAGTAACTTGCAATAAATAGATCCAATCCTGAGACATGGGGACAAGTAACTTGCACTAATCAGATCCAATGTCCAATACAGCTGTATGTTGAAATGGTACAAATAAAATGGTACCAAAAAATAGCAATATTCATAAATAGACAGAGCAAACAACAATCCTTCAAAACCAATAATTAATTCAACACCATGATTGCGGACTAAACAAAGTTTCCTATTAAGAATACCTGGTTCAAGTCAAATGAAACGCCCAACTTCTGAAAGCAAGAGATGACAGCTTTAGCAGTGCCAGAAATGTCCAACTTTGTTGCTTGATGAGACTCCATGACCTATTGAATTGTGACAATTTGATATTTAAAGAAATTACTGAGACAGCATTAATATGAATAAAACAATATGATTTTAGCATTCAGAAAAAAGAATAGAAGCATTCATAACAGGAGAGAAATCAGAGAACTCCAACCATCTAAGCCATCCTTATTGGTAAGGATATTTCTCAAATTGTACTTGTAATATAGGGTTTCGGCGTGTCCCTCGTCACAAGCATCCCTTCTTGCATCACCTTACCAGAAGGGAAAAGAAGGCTAGTTGGCTAGTTTCCATTGCCATCATTGGATTGTCAGCCTAACTAGGAAGGTAATAACCTAACTATGGAAGATACAGCCATACATAAGCTGGAGATAATATCTGATCTAGCATCTCTAAGGAATATCCTAATATATTCTAACAGCCAGGGGAATATTCTAATGTATTCTAGCATTTTCTTTTAAACTACTGCCATACCACCGCACTACTTGACACCGTGCGTTGCTGCCAACCTGCTACTAGTTGATCTAGATATTTAACAGAGCACATGACAGAGAAGGGAGAACGTTCGAAGTAAAATATAAGAGATATGTAGATATTGGGGGAAAAAAGATCAGGGTTGGAGATCGGATAAAATAGGGTTAGGTAAGGTAGGGAGGTGAAGAGCGAAATAGGGCCAGCGTTAGAGATGTGTCATGTACTGAAGTGGAGTGCGATTCAGCCATGAGCATTCGGATCGAACAGAAGAACGCAATCAAGCAAGAAGAATCAGAGAAGCAGAGCACGAGAGAAGAACAGAGAAGAGATCGGAAGGGGCAGGTAAGATTGATAGTTGTTAGAGAATCGTTATTACAGCCTGTCTGTGCCGGACGGTGAACAGGATATATATACCTGAACTCTAGTCTCTAACTGTAGGTCCCACACACGCACAAGCGCTCAGCGCGACACGGCCACGCAGGGCTCACCCATCAGTCGTGACAAGATGGTCTGATGGAATTATTCCAACACTCCTGTATGGTTAGTTTGGCGTACATTGGACTTGCACATCAACATCAAGAGAACGAATCACAGCAGATGGGTCAACTAATGAAATGCATACTCTTGGTTTGGGCCTTTATAGGCCTACTGGATTTTCATACCTTTTGTAAAATTTGTAAAGACCACAAGTTTTTGTATAACTATAAAGATGGGATGCAGATCCTCTATGGTTGAGTTCCCTGCATCTGTGCCACTACATTTGGCCCCATTAGACCATCTCCAACCATTTTTTATTCATTCCATGGTTGTTAAGGCGGTAAAGCGACCGGCGGCGTGCTAGGACCTTTTTACCTTTAAAGCACTTTAAGGCGTAAAGCGAGGCGCCCTCATAGACACATAAGTCAAATAAAAGTAACCAAACTTACAACATGATAAGATAGTTCACACCACATAAAAAGATTTAGTCCACCGCTTGCCCTGCACAACAGTAACAGCACTACACATTATAGCAGATAGTAACAGCAGCAATGCACTACACTACATAGTATTAGCAAATAACAGTAGGCCAACAGCACTACGGCAGAACTACAAGCCCAACACAGCACTACAGCAGCAGTTAGCACTACAAGCCCAATACACCACTACAAGGTCACATTGCAGCAGTGCAGCACACACTTTAGCACTTAGCACTAGAAGTTAGCTACACAGCTCACACACGCACACCGCACACAGCTCGCTCACAGTGTCACAGCAGAGTGGCACGGTGGCGCAGCTCAGGTGGACGCGCTAGGCGGCGGCACGCCGTGGCCGGCAGCGCAGATCGGGCAACGGCAGCGTAGAACGGGCGGCGGCGGGCGCAGATCGGGAGAAGGGGCTGCAGCTCGGTCGAAGAAGGTAAGGAAGAAGAGGAGGAAGGGACATGACGAACCTGTTGCTGGCCGTGCCGGCAGGGGCGGCGGACGGTGACTAGCCTCCTCGAGATCCCGGTGTGGTACTGCTTCTAGCTCTCCACTCGTTTATTTTGGGGCCACAACCACTAGGGTTTGGCTTTGGGGATTATTAAACCATCCCTACCTCACCTCCATGTATGGCGCCCGCCTCACCTTGCATGGCATCTAAGAGGACGCCCTAGACGCCATACCGACGCCTTGGACGCCTTAAGGACGCCATACTTTATTTGTAAGGCGTCTGATGAGGTGTCCAGGCAAAACCTAGTTACCGATTAAGCGACGCCTTAACAACGATGATTCATTCCATTACTTTTCCCATTTTCTTTCCCACATTCACTCCCTTTATTTCCCACCATCTCCAATAGCATCTCTTTAAACAAATTTGCTAAGAGAACGAGGAGAGAATTTCATTCTGAAGGTAATGGAAGGGTGAATTTCTTCCTAAATAGAATGGCGAAGAGAATTCCGTTGGGACTCTAAAGAGAACCAAGATCTCTTCGCCAAGGTTACCCTAGGCGGCGCTAGGCAGGCGACAGGGGACTAGGCGGTCAAACTAAATACAAGCAATTTCATCCAAGATCTCTTCGCCAAGGTTACCCTAGGCGGCGCTAGGCAGGTGATAGGGGACTTGGCGGTCAAACTAAATACAAGCAATTTAAGCTATTTAAAGACATGTATATGAGTATATTCGTAAGAAATAAAGTACAGATTAAGGAATACATTGATTTGGTGGCATTGATGTATGGCCGCCGGAAACTTTTTTGCGAAGAAAAAATGGGACAGGAAGAGATACAGCTGGAGATGGCCTTAGTGTTTTAAAAACCAGCCCTAGGCGGCCCTAGGCGCGAAGTGCTCGCCTTGGCGGCTAGTCATTTTTCTGCACCTAGGTGGCGCCTAGGTAGGATTAGGCATTGGGCCCAAGCCAACCGCTCGACTAGCTGCGCTAGTCAACGCCCAACTAGTGCCTAGCACCTTCCAAAACATTGCGTACAATTCTGGCTCCACCTATGTGGGTTGACCCTTTTATGTAAAGCAAGGACAAAAATGTAAGTATGGACATGAGTAGGCAATACCCACAAATCCGCAATGCTACATTAGTGTCATCTTGTCTCTAAACTTACTTTAAAGGCAAGATTTATTAGCATGATGGGTATCAAAATAGTTTCTCATAAATAAATATGTCCCCCAGATCCCTGTCCTCCAAGTTCAGTGATAAACCTACATCGGGAGTTAACTTCCCCCCTGCTAATGTAGAACGTGAGGTGAGATCCATTCTTACTGCAATGACTTGGTATATTTTGCACTGCATTGGCTTGTAAATGTTTTTCCTAGTTATTGCATTCACTTCCCAAGTTAAGCACCATTGTGGATTTCCAAAGATCAGATTGATCTCTATTTACAATTACTGATCTACAAATAAATACAAGTCATTGCAATCAAGTGTATCACCAAATATTTAAGGTTTAATATAAGAGAATAAACGAGGTGAATATAATTTTCAAAGGTAAGATCAAACTATACCTCCAGTTTGTAACCTGAAAATGCACCAGGGAATTGCTCTGCCATGATTTCCATAGCAGCAAGAAATGCAACAACCTAATAATAAGTTAAAGAGTTAGCGGCATCAATAAGGGAAAGGCCGTATGAGTTGGACATTTGATGGGAAAACTTGTACCTGCTTCCCCATTTGTGGGGATATCACAGCATAAACATTTGCATCCTGCACAGTTTTTTGCAACAGTTGCCTATTTCCACCCGTTGTGCCCATTACAAATGGCAAGCCAAGTTTGCAATAAAGTTCAGCATTAGCTGCATTGCAACCAAAGCAGCACTAAGAACACTGGACAAATAATACGCAAATGAAGAACGTCAAAGCATACTGCAGAAAATGACTTACCACCTAATCATTTTTAAATATAATTAAAATGTCAAAAGATGAAAGAGAACAGTATCAGTAATAGTAATAGTCTCTGGTTATCTCCCAAGCTAAAACTAATATTATAATAGTACACCAACTAAGAAATATCATATTCTAAACTCGATATATGGAGAATAGAATAATGGCATAACCAGACAAGAATATATATGCCCCTAGGATCCTCTTTAAACATCTTGATAATTTAGCATACTACTTAATATGATATGTGAGATTGTTGGCTATGATCTGGAAATTAGTAAAAACACCATGAAATTATTGACTGTGCTCACTTGCATTTAGAAGAATCTCAAGATCGAAAAGAGATGGGAAATGTTTGACACAATAAACCAATGTTTTTTGGCTAATGGAAAGGTATTTTAAGTATAAGAATTGACGACAGTACATATGGGACATAAACTTCTGTTTATAGTATAGAACCTAAGGCATAAGACATTCAGATTTCCAATAAAAATTACCAATGTACTCACCATTAACAGCATCAGGCACAGTGTAGTCAACAACTATCACATCTGGGTAGTCCTTAACAATGAAAGGGAGAATATTTTCACTTTCAGATCGGTCATGAATATCTATTTCTCTATCACAGATTTTGATCTTTCCATCAGGAACCTCCATGGCACTGAATGACACAGGAACTAATTGAAGGCCAGCAGATACAGCTGCTTCAGCAACAGCCTTCCCCATTTTCCCAGTGCAACTATTTACCTGCACATATCAATATAGGTTATAATAATTGAATACACATACTTCTCCAGAGTCCAGACATGTTATCATATTAGCAATCCAACTGGGCTTTATTGAAATATTGCAATTAATAACTGCTCATCAGTTTATCTTTAAATTCATGTACTTTATAATTTACAGCAGAAGTTAGGGCTTTATATATATAGGAAACAAATTGTGTCACATCTCGCTGATTAGGAAATTTTCCTAATCCCTTTCCAGATCTCGCTGGCCTTGCCTCACACACATGTAATTCAAATCCCCTCACAAGTATCTCCATCGAATCCCTAATCCCATCGCCACAATCCCCTCCGCCACCACGCCACTGGCCTCCCTGAAGCACGGTGTGGCATCGCAGACCATGTCATTTCCACGCATCTTCGCCGGGAGCGCTGCGAGACCCCTCTGCCACTCCACCGCCGGCTTGAAATCAGTCAGGACGCATCACTTCCCTACCCGCGGTGGGGACGAGGTCCACAACGATCGATTATGCTATTTGACGTTGTTTGGTGCCACTAAGAATTTTCCATTTGCTGGTGTGTGTTTATGCTCGTGGGATGACTTGTCACTGGTGGGAAACAAGACGCCGAACTACGAGGTGGAGGCCGTGTTCAACCAGGAGTTCTGTTCGACCAGGAGTTCATCAATGTTTGCTAATGGTGTATGTTCATTGTGAAATAATTAAATTCATAGTTAATTTTCTGGATGTATTGGCCCTGAAGCAATGACAGATACAAAATGGAAAAAAGGACCTCAAATTTGGTGTTTTCAAGTTGATCCAGTAATATCAAATCATGCATATATTTGCTCAAAAAACAAAAGATGCTCATGAAGGAACCAGTTGTGGGAAGTGGAGCCCTAGTGCATATATATACTGACGAGTTCTGTTTCTTTTGTGCTTGATTTTGTAGTTTGGTCGTGGGAGGGAGAATGCACTGCACCAAAACCTTCATCAGGTCATAGTCATCAATTTTGTGGTAAATATTTCTCTGGTCATCAATTTTATGTCATTGTCAATTTATCATTTAGATCATACATTGAATGATTTTGCAGTTTGGTTAACATGCTCCGATGGAATATTTTCATGGCAAAGCTCTAAGGCTTGATGCTAACCTTGGGTTCATATTTAAGTTGTCAGTCATTATATCTTCTTGAGGGCATTATGTTCATTCTTGAAGTTATTTAGGAGCTTATCAAGTGTAGTAGCTCCATTAATTTCACCACTCCATAGATTTTGAGGACAATAAAGTATTTGCCATCATTCAGAAACCAGAAATCATATTGTAAGGATCAGTCTTGGACAGTGCAGCTTATTGTAGCATGCATAGTTTGCAACTTGCATGCCATGATAACTATCATGCCTTTGTCCTTTATTTAATGCCTCATTTTCCAAGGTTATGCACAAACTATGTCAGGTTTGACAAGGATCTATGGTACCAGACGATTGCCAAGGACAGAAGAACACACTCACACAAAGAGGAACAAAAAACAGAGGATTTTGGTGCTGCTGTGAAGCTGCAGCATTTCAGGTTCTATCTCACTCCTTTTATTAGAGAAAACAAAGTACAAGGCTGATGCTCGCACTGAGTGCTTCTCACGCCGCACCTTAGCCGTGTCCATCCCCATGACCCATGCAGCGTGCATCACGTCCAGACGGAAGACTCGGACGTGGGAGCTATTCTCGCCACGACCAAAACGGCATACACAGCATGCGCAGCTTAACAGACCATGATCTTACACATGCCAACTGACTCCAACTAACTTGAACTAAAAATCTGGAATCAAAACTAAGAAGGACTCGACCAGGCACAAGACTTACAGGCGAACAAATCTCCCCCTAAATCTTGTGCCTAAGGTAAGAAATCAACCCAATTTTCCTTCGCAGTTCCAGAAACTTTTCCCTGGATAGAGCCTTGGTCAGGATGTCCGCGAATTGTTCTTCAGTCCTTACATATTCAGCCTTGATCACACCCCTTTCCACTGCATCACAAATGAAGTGGAACCTAGTCTCGATATGCTTGCTCCTGTCATGGTAGACAGGATTCTTGATCAAGGCCAGAGCTGATTTGTTGTCCACTCTCAGCTCTACCTCCTCTACAGCCATGTTCTGGAGATCACCAATAAGCCTTGCAAGCCAAATTCCTTGGCACAACAGCAGCAACATACTCAGCTTCACATGTCGAGAGCGCCACCACCCTCTGCTTTTGAGATTGCCATCTCACTAGGTTGTCACCCACAAAGCACAGCACACCGGTGGTACTCTTGCGAGTGTCAATATCCCCGGCGTAGTCACTGTCACTGAAGCAGATCAAGTCGTTGACTTTCTTCTGCACATAATGGCAACCAAACTGAATTGTTCCTGCCACATAGCGTATGATCCTCTTCACTGCTGCCATGTGCTCAGTTATTGGCTTCTCCATGAATTGGCTAACATAACCAACAGAATAAGCAAGATCAGGCCTTGTGTTTACCAAATACAGCAGGCTTCCCACTAGACTTCGATATTCAGTAGCATCAACCATAGGTGCAGTGCTATCTCTGCTGAGTTTGAGGCAAGGCTCCATGGGCACTGCACAAGCATTGCAGCCTGAAAGTCCTGCCTTCACTATCTGCTTCGCAAGCTTGGCTCAACACTATCTCCCCCTCACCTTGGTGCACTTCAATTCCTAGGTAGAAGCTCAATGATCCAAGATCACTCATCTTGAATTCTCTTTTCATCTGTGCTTTGAACTCCTTGATCTCATCACTGTCACCTCCAACAACAAGATAATCCACATAGACTCCAATCAGCAGACATGTCTTCCCTGCACCTCGTGCATACAAACCATGCTCAAGAGGACTCTGAACAAATCCCAGATTCTTCAGAGTGTGATCCAGCTTCATGTTCCACGCTCTTGGAGCTTGACGAAGCCCATACAGTGCCTTATCAAAACGATACACCTTGTGCTCCTGTCCATCAACAACAAATCCTGGTGGCTGAACAACATAGACCTCCTCAGCGAGCTCCCCATTCAGAAATGCGGATTTTACGTCCATGTGATGAACCATCCAGCCCTCTTGTGCGGCGAGTGCGAGCAGCAAACGAACTGAGTCGAGCCGCGCCACCGGAGCAAAGACCTCATCAAAGTCAATGCCAGCCCGCTGCACATATCCTTTCGCCACAAGCCGTGCCTTATGCTTCACCACATTTCCAGCCGCATCCTTCTTGAGCTTGTACACCCACTTCAGTCCAATTGGACGGTGACCTGGTGGAAGATCAACTAGCCGCCAAGTGTGGTTGTCTTCAATTGAAGTAATCTCATCAAGCATAGCACACCTCCATGCCTCCTCTTGCTCTGCTTCTGTAAAGGTAGCTGCCTCTCTCCACTCACCAGCAGCAGGTCTTCCTCCACCTCCCGCACCTCACGATTTGCCAAACCTGGAACAGAGCATGGCCCAAGTAGATTATTCATGGTGCGGAAGCGAAAAGAGCTCCGTCATGGTGTGCATCAAGAATCTCCTCTGCGTTTGAGGGCGGCGAAGTATATTCCACCTCTGTGCATCCTTGAGATGGTGTTCCGGGCTGTCCCGGACTTGCCACTGGAGTTCTAGGACTTGACGGTGATGGCGGTGCTGCAGATGATGGCTCGCCCACATGTGTGTCTGGCCAGTGTGTGGTGACCACACCCGACTGGCACACCACCCTGTGCTCGATCACGAAATCACTGTCATTTCCTCCACCTTGATCAGCACCCCACTGCCAGCTTGCTTCTTCCTCAAAGACAATGTCACGGGAGATGTGCACACGTTTTGCACTTGGATCACAAGCACGATAAGCCTTGGAGCCAGGCTCATATCCAACAAAGATCATCTTCCGGCTTCGATCTTCCAACTTCAAGTTTGGCCTTGTATCCTTGACATGTGCCACACACCCAAATGTCCTGAAATGGTGTACTGCTGGTGCCCTTCCATTCCAAAGCTCATACGGTGTTTTTCCCTCAATGCACTTGGATGACACTCTATTGAGTATGTAAACAGCAGTGCTCACAGCGTCCCCCCAGAACATTCCTGGCAATTTCTTCGCCTTCAGCATACTGCGTGCTGTCCCAACCACCATCTGATTCCGCCTCTCGACAACTCCATTTTGCTGGGGCGAGTAGGCCGCAGTCAGCTCACGCCAAACTCCCAGCTCGGCGCAGTACTTGTTGAACTCTCCTGCGGTGAATTCTCCCCCTCGATCCATGCGGAGTGCAACCAGCTTCTTCCCGCTCCTCCTTTCAGCTGCAGCCACAATGCGTTTGATTGCAGCGGCAGCGGCATCCTTCATGGGCAGCAGCGCCATCCACATGTACCAGTTGTAGTCATCGACAAGCAGCAGGAAGTAGCGGTTGCCACTTGGTGTTGCCGGTGTGATCGGGCCGCACAAATCGCCATGGATCAGCTGTAGTGGTTCAGTGGCGCGCTCCTGTGCGCGCTGAGGGAAGGATGTGTGATGCTGCTTGCCCGCAAGGCACGCATCGCACACCTGCTCAATCTGCATCAACTCCGGCATCCCGCGCACCAAGCCTTCTCTTCACATCTTCTTCAGAGCAGTGAAATTCGTGTGGCTGAACCGAGCATGCCAGCGCCACACATCCTCGCTGGCTCGCGCCGCCAAGCACACCGGACGCGCGATGTCAAGGTCGATGAGGTACAGCCTGCCGGAGTTTCGCTGAACCTTGATGAGACGTTGGTACTCGTCTCGAATCTTCATGACGCCGTCTTGGATCAGCACTTGGCACCTGCCCTCATCCAGCTGCCCATCACTAATGATGTTGGCAGTAAGACGCGGGATGTAGTAGACGTTGGGAAGTGTACGATGCTCCCCATTCTTGCACACGAAGAGTACCGTGCTGCAGCTTTCGATCCTGACGAGAGAGCCGTCGCCGAATCTCACAGTGCCTATGATGCCGGCGTCGATGTCGGAGAAGGCCGCGCGGCATCCCGTCATATGGTTGGTTGCGCCGGTGTACAGAACCCAGCGCCGTGACTCCCTCTCCTCTGCGCCACCAAAAGTCGCGAACGCCTCCGCCTCCACCAGCTCAACGACACCCGTATCAGGGCCTTTTGCTGACGCCGGTGAGGACAGGCGTGGCATGGTGAAGACCTCGCCGCCTTGCGCCAGCAGCAACGTGGCCTCATCCTCATGAGCCACATGAGCCTACTCCCCGCGCTTCCCCTTGCTGCGGTAGTCACGAGCCCAGTCGCCCAGCTTGCCGCAGTTTCGGCACTGGTCGCCGCTGCGGCTCGAAGCAGGGGAATCGGAGCTCCCCCGCCTTCGCCTCGACCGCCGCCGGGCCCACGCCCTCGTCCACTGCAGCGCCTGCCGTCGCCGAGGTTTTTGAAACCGCCGCCAGCTCCTCCGCGTCCCGCCTCCTGCTCCTTTTCTTGCTCCGCTCGATCCACTCTGCCTCGGTGAGGTAGAGTTTACCCCCACCAGCAGGCGGATCGTCTCCATCCTCCGCCGATTTCAGCGGGCCAGTGATGTCGTCCAACGTCAAGGTGGAGAGATCAAGTAAGGTTTCAATTGAGATGACAAGTTGGCGAAACCTTGGCTTGGCGGCGCGCAACAGCTTCTCGATGACCTTATCCTCCGGCTCGGGGTCGCCAAGAGTGGCCAACTGGGTGACCACTCCGGTGAGGTGCATGGCAAAGTCCTCCACCGTCTCATCATCACGGAATATGAGCGCCTCGTACTCTCTCCTCAGCCTCTGGACGCTCGCCTTGCGGATGCGGTCGTCACCCACCCGCAATGCCCAGATGCAGCTCCACGCCTCCTTCACCGATGATTTGGACGCCAGAGTGGAGATCATCTCCGGTGGCACCGCACTGCAGATGGCATCCAATGCCATGCGATCCTCATGGAGCTCGACGCCGCCAGACTCGAGCGCGCTCCAGAGACACCACGCCTGCAGCTTGATCTTCATCAGCAAGCTCCAGTCGTTGTAGTAGTTCTTCGTCAGCAGAGGATAGTTCGTCGTGCCGCCTCCCTCCTTGACCACGCGGTGGATCACCAGCCCGCGGTCGCTCCCGCCACTGCCCGAGGCATGGCCGCCAGATCTCAAAGAAGGGTTGCGTGCCGGCGAAACAAATCGCCCCCGAGGCATGAAGATGCCGTCGAGCGCGCGATCGCGCGTCCAGTACCGATATCTAGCTCTGATACCACTTCTCAGGTTTGACAAGGATCTACGGTACCGAACGATTGCCAAGGACAGAAGAACACACTCACACTAAGAGGAACAAAAAACATAGGATTTTGGTGCTGCTGTGAAGCTGCAGCTTTTCAGGTTCTATCTCACTCCTTTTATTAGAGAAAACAAAGTACATGGCTGATGCTCGCACTGAGCGCTTCTCACGCCGCACCTTACCCGTGTCCATCCCCACGACCCATGCAGCGTGCATCACGTCCAGACGGAAGACTCGGACGTGGGAGCTATTCTCGCCACGACCAAAACGGCATGCGCAGCATGCGCAGCTTAACAGGCCACGATCTTACACATGCCAACTAACTCCAACTAACTTGAACTAAAAATCTGGAATCAAAACTAAGTAGGACTCTACCAGGCACAAGACTTACAGGCTAACAAACTATTCTTCAGTGAGTTATTTCAGGTTGCTGTCTCAAATTGTTGACTACTTTTATGTATGAGTCACGGAGATCGCACACAAAATTAAAGATTTCATACAACAGTTAAACTCATTTAATGTGTTGCCTATAATTTTGACCAAATGTTGGTGGACATTAGACAAATGTGATGGACTTTGTTAGTGTGGCTATAATACTTTCAGGGACAATCTGCTCTGATTTTTTGTGAGAGAAAATTAATATTTATCACATAGTTTATAGTTTTGTTTATATTGACATATCTACCCAGCATCTCCTTAGTATTCCGTTGCAACACACTAGCACCATACTAGTAAACCATGAGAAGATACTACAGCCCTGTACATTTCAGCTTACCGTAGCGTAGCGTAGCGTTTTAGCAAAATTTAAAAACCTTTAAAGAGAGATTTAAATATTGTAAAAAAATAATTTAAAAATAGTTTAGTATCTTTAGGAGGACTACTAAAAACCTGAGAATTTGACCAAATGTTGGTGGGCATTAGACAAATGTGATGAACTTTGTTAGTGTGGCTATAATACTTTCAGGGACAACCTGCTCCGATTTTTTGTGAGTGAAAATTAATATTTATCACATAGTTTATAGTTTTGTTTATATTGACATATCTAAATTAAAACAGTGAACGCAAGGTCCAAATTGCCATTGACTAACCATACTACCATTAATTGAAAAAAGAATCAGTAGTCTAGTGTTGCTTCGCTTTTGTGGATTCATTGTTTTATCTTTATAAATAAAATATGAAAATTGGTTTAAGAGAATCTTAATTGTTTGTTTATTAAACGCAACAGTCAGCTTTTCTAGAGCTCTAAGCCGCTCAAACACAGGTCCTGCACTTGAAACCCTCTCTAGCATCTTCTTTCAAAGTATTGTTTGAGAAGGGAAGGCCTGACCCGGTCAATTTCATGCATCTCTACTATTGAAAAGAGGCTTGTGGTGGTGGTTAATGGTAGGGCCAACTTTCAATATCCACCATCCATCTCTACTCTCACGTTTCCGCTGAAATCGTAGCCAATCAATCTCTCTCAAAAAATTTCAAATCAAATCTACTCATTCGATAGTTCCACCTATCCAGTTTGCTCTTTCCTTCCATCCTATTAGCTGCACATTTCCTCTCCAACACCCTCTCTTTATTTATTAATTGGAAAATAATTTGACTTTAAATTCTTTAATTAATTTGGTATTTACTGGCCTGAGGAATATTCCTTCCCTATTCCTTTCCCTTTTTCTTTCTTTCCTGCAAGTGGGTCCCACTATTTCTTTACTTCTCTTCTCCTTTCCTTTCCCTCTCACCGACGCCCCCTCCTCAAGTCCTCTTCCTGGACGGTGCCCTCTCTTCTCTCTCATTTCTTCTCCTTAAAGAAAAGACTAGAGGCTCTCTCTTCCTCGTTTCTTTTGAAATTTTTCCAAAATCCAAATCACCATTGATGGCACATTGATTGCCCTACCATCTTAGTCAATTTTTTGTCGATTCTTTCCCGGACACCGTTCTCCCTCTCCCCTATATAAACCCATCCCAAGCCATCTCTCCTCCCATTTGCTTTCCTCTCCAATTTCGCGCGGGTAAACAACCATTCTCCAATTCCTTCAAGGACAATCCTATTTACCTTCCCCTTGATTTATTTTGTTATTCACCGTTAGTAGATCGCCGATAAACTTGCCGGGATAGGGTGTCATTGCCGCCAATCGTCAACCTCATCGTCACCACCGCCTCCCCATCGATCCGACATGGTGGACCTCCCTCTCTTCCCCTCTCAAACCTCCGTAGGTCTAGTAGGATCCATTCAAGGGTTAGCCTCGCCGGATCTCGCTCGAAACAGAACCATCGCCGCCCTCTTCTTCCCCACAGCAGGCTACGCGGCACCGCCACCTTGCCACACTCTCGCACACGCGTTGCCTCCACCATCTCCCCCGTGTCCCTCACACTCCTCAACGCCGTTGCCCCTTGGTTCTCACCATCGGCGATCTCCTGTGCCGTGATCCGCCTCTACCATTGCTACCATGCATCGTGGCCACCATCGCCGGTCTTCTCCTACCAAGCCGCACCCACCCCTATGTTCCCCCTCTATCTCCTCTACCTACGTCACGCATCTCCCCTGGCCGGAATTACCGGTGCATTTCCTCCAATGCTTCCTCTGCTACGCAGACCCCGCCATAGCCGGGTTGTGTACTACCTCACCATGCCTCTTTCTCTGTTCAGCTGGGCCGCTAGGCCACGGGCAGCCAGGCCACCGTGCTGGGTCGCGCCTCACCTCTAGGTCACGCTGCGCTCCCCCGCTGGCCCTCCTTCCCCGTGCCGTTGCTAGCAATCGGCCAGGACAAACTGTGCAAGGCGGCCAGAGTTAATTTTATGAACTATTCCAAGCTTAGTAAATTCATAAACTTTATAACCTTATTTTTGTAGCTCAAAAAATTATGAGATAAATTTTAAAGGGAAAAGTCTATTTTACAAACCTGAACTATTAAGAAAGTCCACTTAAACCCTCCAAACTATAAAATGATCCATTTTCACATACATCAACTATCAAAACCAGAACACACGTCAACATATGGTGGTTTTAAAGGTGGTTTTTCCATTTTTCTAATTTAAATAAAACCATTTCACAACCTTAAATTATTAATAAAATTCAATATAAGTCCAATGAACTTCCTAAATATCAAATAAAATCATAAACAAATGTATATTTTTCAATCAAGAATTTTTAATATTCTTTTATAGTTTTAAGGTTCATTCATATTTTTTAAAATTAATTCAGAAGTGGATCGAATTGTGGTATCCTTTTTATCGTTGCTTAAAAAAAAATTCAAAAGTGCACAATGGAGTTATTCAAATTATAAATGGCGAAACCACCTTTAAAACCACCATATGTTGATGTTTGCTCCGGTTTTCATAGTTAATATATGTGAAATAGTTCATTTTATAATTTGGGCGTTAAGTGGACTTCGTAGATAGTTCAAGTATGTAAAATGGACTTATTCCAATTTTAAAATGTTTTAGCGACCAAGGAATTTTTGCCGGCGTAGCAGAGGACCCATCTCGTTGTGCTGGTCAAGGGAAGTGTTGAACCTTTGCTACCTATTTTTATTAAATTCTTTGTTAGAATTTTCAACTTGCATGCCTATGTTAAATTTAAAATTGCTAACTAATTAGTAAGATAAACCCATGTGATATTGATCTTGCTAAAATATCCTTGTTGCCATAGGATTATTATATTGTTGAATTATTGCCATCTCTTGATTACGTTTTGCTCATACATAGAATTGCTTAGATTAGCAAATATTTTATTCTACAGGTATTATTTGCAATGTTGTTGAAATGCAAATTCTGAAAGACATTCCAAATGTATGTTTTCATTATACATATGTTTTCCTTTTCCACTTCTCACTTCCACACAAATTTCTATTTTTAGATGTTTGCTTGCACTATCAAGTGATATAATAGTGCAGTATATGTCGTTTTGCAACTAAGATATCATTTATATTTATTAGATGGATGTTAATTTCTACTATTTGCATGTTCCATTCTTTGTGTTCAAATCCTTAGGATGCACTATGTATAAATCAATAAAAATTTCAGATTTTTTGAGCAAGGTTCTATCTAAATCCATATATGTTGTTTCTGTTTTTAGTACTAGTTCATATTTCAGGTTTTGGATCATGCTAATAACAACCTCAAAGCTTAAACCCACTGAAATTTCCGATTGGTTAATTCATGCACTGCAACTGCTATGTATGTCATCACAATGCAATAGCTTTAGTGTCTTGTTGCCTTTAGGCTTAGAATCTTGCTGCTGCTATGAATGGGTGGAATTCTCATAGAATCAAGCTTTTTATTTGACTTCATCTTATTTTTATGCTTCTTTTATTGCACCATTAGTCAGATGTCATCATTCAACAAACTTTATGAATTTTTATTCTTATGACGACTGCTAGCTTAAATTTTCATGCCTTACCCTGTAAATCACCCTTTACGATTTTATAAATTGCTCTAATTTATATTTTTCTTTTTTCCCTTTATTATTCCGTTGCAACGCATGGGCATTTACAAGTTACATAGAAAGGGAGGGAGGCAACCATTTAGATAAGGCCCAGCATTTGAGCGGTTTGACAAATATCAGACAGCAAACAATAATTTATTTCATCAGCACAAAATAGCTCGGAGGAGCAAGTTCATTGTAGGACTGGACAGGAGTAGGCTCCAGTTCTGACTATTCCCAGCTGAACCACCCAGTGATCGTCCATAGAGTTTCAAGCGTAACTTGGCTGATTTCCAAATTATGAAGTAATCATCTACTGTCCTCCTCCATCAGAGTGCTATTAAATGTCTGGAATATCACGCTGTGCACTAATCAATCAACAGTGTACAGTTGGACATTGTTTATCAGTTCATTGACAGCATTGCCTCCCAATGTATGGTGTTGTGAGCCCAATTTGTGAGAACCACATATATATGTTTTTCCTATAAAACAGCAAATGTCATATTTCCCCATGGCTTCACCAAAATAGTAACATTCGATAGTTGGCATGGTTCTTAAGGCGTCGCCTAGGCGGTTCACCGGGCTATGCGTCCATGCCGCCACGACCGCGTAAAATATGGCGTCTGCCTTACGGAGTAAGGCGTCACATAGGCGTCGTTTTAGCGCCTAGAATATTGAGGCGGCCGCCGTATGCAGCGACGGGAAGGGAATTGGGGAGGGCAGGAAGGGAATTGAGGACGGCGGGAAGGAGTCTTGTGCCACCCGTCGCCCATGCGTGTAGAGAGGAGAGAAAACGCATCTGAGGTGTTCTGAGCCCACCTGTCCACCTCTCCTCCGGCGTTCCCTCCACCGCGGCGTCGCCCACCTCTTCCTCCATCCGCCGGCCACCTCTGGTGCCTCCGCCACCGAGCTCTGCTGCCCCCGCGGAGGCGCCGCCCACCTCTGCTCCCTCCCCCATCGAGCTCTGCTCCCTCCGCCGCCGAAAGGTACAATCACAATTGGATAGGGGAGAATGGGTTGTACACTTCAAGAATTGAGAGTAACAAGGTATGTATATCCTACTAATTTTGGGATTAGGATGTGTGTATGGTGTCGCCTCCCCGCGCACCTTAAGCGCCTAGGCGGCTAGAAGGTGGTGCAACGCCGCACCTCGCCTTGCCGCCGTAAGAACCTTGATAGTTGGTTATCCGAACTCGCAGATTCCATCCAGAAATAATGCATATTGAATAAATTAAGGAAAGAAATTACCTATTACGCAATGGTAATCCCCTTTTTTGACCAATCATTCGTTCTACCCCTCCAGTCCCAAGTATGCAACGCCAGCTGAGTTAATCAAACTAAAAACTAATATAAGATTTAGTCTACGCAAAGGAACCATTAGACCTCCCCCTCCAATACCAGTACACAGTTCCATCTAATTTAATCAAGCTAGAAACTAACAAACAAGATTTAATCATCAATGTAGGAAAGGAGACATTGCATAGCCAAGCTAAGCAAACATACCAATATCGGGAAGGAGAGCCTGGGAGGCGCCGCGGGGACGCTCTCTAGGCTCTGGCTAGCGTGGGCATTCTCAATGGAAAGCCTTCCCGTCCGAAATCGTCGCAAGGGCGTCGACCTGGAGATTGGAGCGAGGAATGGCTGGCACAGGCGGACCAACTGCCGTTGCCGCGCAGCGGCGGCAGAGGCAATGAGGTTTGTGGAGATGGTGGCTGAAGGCATTTGCGTCCGTCCCCGGGGAAGCTGCGTGGCAGGGGAAGAGCACCACCGTACGCGGCGGCGCTGGACCGGGGGACAAGATGGTGGCGGCTTCGCCCGAATCTACCTAGGGTTTAAGTGAAGTAGGGCGATATCCAGACGAGAGGTGACGCGTTGACGACGTTGTGTTGACGACGAACGATCGGCGGCTCAAAGTGAACCAAATTAACAGCTTAACAGCTTATCTACGTTTTATAAAAAAAAACGCTACTGTGCGACGCTGAGCGGTGTGGGCAGCTGCAGCCATGCAAGGTTGGTCCCACAAACATTTTTTTTTTATGGTCATAAATTTTGATTGAGTGCTCTAATCCATCAACCGTTTGCATCAACGTGTTCCTCAAATTTTTACGAACAAAACAAGACATATGTTGTCATATAAACTTTAATCTTACCCGGTGAAACTTAGGTTTCACATGGTGAAACTTGGGTTTCGCCTACAAAAACTTGGATTTTATACACATTAAACTTGCCAAACTTTCATGTTTCATCAGTTTTAATACAAGTATTATCAAGTTTAAACAGGTTTCATCCAAGTTTCATCAGATTAATCCAAGTTTCATCAACAGGTTTCATTCAAGTTTATCAGGTTACATCCAAGTTTCATCCAAGTTTCATCGGGTTTCATCTGGTGCTCGCCTTATCAATACGAGGGCCAAGGTTCATCAGCGCACGGCCAAGTTTCGCTAGTATACTGTCAAGTTTCATAAGTGGGTTCTACTGCGTTCACATTAAAAAAATTGAAAAAGTGAAAAAAAAATCAAAAAATTTAAGAAGAATTTAAAATAGGTTGCTCTCGATTTTAGAAGAATTATGAATTTTATTCAATACATTTTGAACACTGTTTGAATTTTATACAAAAATCAGAAGTTTTAATTGAAAATGATCAACCACACATCTAGCCAACGTCCGGGCGCGCGCAGATGGCTGATCGGACGGTCGCCGCAGGTCCGGTGCGTGTGCGTCCGGACGGACGTTGCCGTTGACTTTGGACACGCGTTTGAGCACTTTTTTGAATAAGGCGAATGGTCAAACGCGTGTCCAAAAGTCGACGGCGACTTCTTTTTGTGACCGGCAGGAGTATATGATTTAGATTTTTATGTTCTTTTTTTCGCTGTCTTGAAGGTGGGTCCTAAAGTTTTAAAAGATAAATTAAAAGAAAGGGTTAATTTCACTGGTGCCATTATGAAACACCCAGAAACCACGCTTGCCATTTTTCGATGCCCTCGAGCAGCAATGCCATTTCAACGAGTTTTTCCTCCCAAACGTGCCATTCTAGAGCTTTACAAGATAATACCTATCACAAATACATATAGAAATACCTTTATACAGTCGGTCCCACATGTCAAACTCTTTATCCCTTCTTCTTCCTCAATCCTCCTCTCTCTCTACTCCCGTCGCCGTAGCCCTGCGCCCCGCCAGCGAGCTGCTCCCCAGCGCGGCTGCTCCCTCTCAGCTCGGCCCCGCGCCACCGCCGCCTCCTCCTCCCCCACAAGCTCGCGCGGCGAGCTGCTCCCTCCACCGCCGCCTCCTCCTCTTCCCGCGCCACCGCCTCCCTCTCCTCTCTCTCCCCATACCGCCCCCTCCGACGAGCTTGCCCTCGCCGCCGTTGTTTCCCGTCGTGCTCCGGCGGCAAATCGAGCTCGGCCGCGGGGAATCGTGCTCCGGCGACGAATCGAGCGCGACATCGAAATCCTAAATTGAGCTTGCAAGAATCGAATTGATCCATTAGGCCGCGTCCTACAGCTAACTTGAGGTCTCCCTCACCTTCCCCGTGCGTCTCGCCAGCCAATTTGGCCTCTGTCTACCGCCGCCATGAGCGCCGCCGCTCACCTCCGCTATGCGCCGGCGCCAACTCGTCGCCGGCCGTCTCCTTCCCAGGCGCTCCCCTCTCTAGCTTCCGCGGCGGCGGAGGGAGCACCTCGCCGGCGAGCTTGTGGAGGAGGCGGCGGCGGCGCGGGGCCGAGCCGCTCGGGAGCAGCTCGGCGGGGCTCCGGCGACGGCGGCGGTGCGCAGGGGGCGGCGGCGGGGCTCCGGCGGGGCCGTGTTGGCGGCGCAGGGGTCGTCGCCGGAGAGATAGAGAAACAGGGGAGAAGAGAGAGGAGGAAGAAGGTGGAGGGGCTGACAGGTGGGACCCACCTGTCAGCCCCGTATTTCTTGCGTATTAACATGTATTTTACCCTGTAAAGTCCCATAACGGCACGTTTGGGAGAGAAAAACTATTAAAATGGCATCTCTGCTTGAGACAATCGAAAAATGGCATCCGTGGTTCTGGGCTGTTCAATAATGGCAACAGTGAAATTAACCCAAGAAATGGATCTGAATCTCGAGACTACATCGAAAAGCTCTTGAAAATTTAGTCATTTCAGCTGTTCAGCCATTCAGTTGTTTCGATCAGACCAAAAGAACAGGGCCTAAACCTGGTCGGCCCGATTATATTGGGTTGATCATTTTAGCCCAACAAAATATAAGAAAAATGATCATATGTGTGTTTTAAAGTAAAGAAAGAAATTAGACGAGGGCCACAGTTCAGGCGTCGGACAAATGATGTCATGACAATGCTATCGGATAAAGTTGAAAAATAACTAGTGAGGCTCGTGGAAACTATTGATAAAATTTGATAATATAATCATGAAACATAGGCAAAAAATTTATGAAATGCAATATTTTCAGAGTACCAATGAAGACCCCTTTTTTCAGCTTAACAGATTAATGACTTATTTATGTTTTGAGTAGTACGTTTTTCGTTGTTTTGAAGCTGGGTCATAACACTTTAAAAAGCAAGTCAAATGAAATGAATCTAAATCTCGAGACTATCGCGAGAAGCTCTTAAAATTCAGTCATTTCAGTCGTTCAGATCAGCTCAAAAGAACAGGATCGAAACTTGGCTAAACTAGTGATGAACTTTGAAGAATGGTCAACGAGTTTAGCTAAATTATTGACGAAACTCAAAGAAGGAGCAATGAAACTTGATCAAACCAATTAATGAAACCTAAATAAGAATAAATAAAACTTGAAGAGGTAATAATAAAACTTGGTTAAACTACTGAGAGAACCTTATGTTTCACTGTTGTTCAAAAATCCCCATGCAAAATAACAAGTTTTACAAGAACAAAACTAAAGTTTTGCATATGCATGGCCGAGTTTTCATGGTGAAAATGGAGGATGGACCTTCTCCTATCCATCTTCTTTCTAGATTCATCGAGCTTCCACGTCACACTCGTCGGAACTAGTCGCCAAAAGCTTGTAAAACTTGTTGCTTACTAGAGGGAGATGATATGGTGAAGAGAGAAACAAAGGTAAGAAAGTGTGGCACGAGAAAGAGGAAAGAATGAGGTTGTAGGGGACTGGAGCTAGAGAAAAACAGGTGATGGTCAGTCATACCATGCATGAAGGTAGTGAAGAACTTGAAGAAGGTGACCGTAGCGCACACTGGTGGTAGCTGCCATGAACTGGTTGAGGATGCGAACAGCTTGAAAGACATCTGTTGGGTGATACCAAGGTAGACACGCCTCCCAACAAGGTCATGGTAGTGAGTGGGATCCGCAAGGGGAACCCATCAGTGGTCCAAAGCTAAAGGTGTAGTTCTATTGGAGTGTCAGCAGTGCACTCGTCGTTGAGACAGGGGCATGAGTAAGAAGCCCCTGACTATCGTTAGTGAGGATGGAGATGAAGGTGTGTAAGTTCAAGGTACACTTTGTGTGATCTTGGTGATTAATGACAAACACACTTAATGACAATGCTTGGTTTAGTGATTGATTATATTGCTATGAGACTAACATGTTTATTGCCAAGTTGAACATTAGTCTCATCTATTTAGGGAAGAATCAAATATAACAAGTGGACAAGCTCTCCATCCTAGAAAGGTATGCTCATGTTTTATGTTGAGGCTAACACACTTGATTATAGATTTCCCTTAGTCTCATATATGCAAATAGGATGGATGACTAATTGAGGTATGCAATCTCGGTATGCTTGATCTACATTTGTTATTGCATTTCTCATATGTAAGTGCTCTTTATCTTATCAAGAATTAAACTTCATATTGCTATAAATGGAATTGGTGCATGCATGCCTAGTTTGTGTATATTCTCATGCATCTCACTTAGTGAAGTTTAATATAATTTAGTTCACATCTTCACTCTTACTCTAAATGTTGTTCGCACATATACAATTCTTGTATATCCTTTCATGTGCGTCATTTAAGTGAAGAATGTGTTCTTTGCCATGATTTAATTGGTTCATCATGTTGGCAATCACCTCTCTAGTGCATATAGATTAATTTTATATGTCATGATGCACTTAATAAATAACATTGTGTCAAGTGTTTTTATTCATATTGTGTCTCCTTGTATGAAACACTTAACGCACTTAATTGCTCACGAACATAACCTTATTCATATGTATTGAGCTTTCGGGACTAATGGATTTAATGAGTGATTTGGAAAGAATTAGGTCCCGTGCATGTGTGTGATGACTAAGGTATGTCAAGAGGATGACGGCTAAGCCGTAGTCAACAAGACGACGGTGTCACCAAGAGTTGAGGAACAAGTCGAGATCGATTTGACGTGAAGATCGTCGGGGGATGATCAAGTCAAAGTCAATAAGACAAGAGTCTCATGAGGTGAACCAAGTCAAGGTTGGCAAGGTGAAGACGTCATCAATCATTTGGTGAAGGTCATTATGCACATTGCTTCAAGTTTGCGACGGCATGAAGAAAAGAAGACGGCAAGTGCTTTTCCTAGACTTGTACTACCTTGCTTTCATTTGAGTCTAAGGATTGCCGTACTATTAAGGGGGATGCCATGGAGAATGGTTTTGATATGTCTCAGGTGCTCAATTGATCAATCCTTGTGAGGAGACAAAGAGAAGTGATTGGTGGGGGTTAGAGAGTGCAAAGATGTGGAGTTGGCTTTGGTTTTCCTTGATCTATGCATCACTCACTTGGGTTTGAGGTGGTGATACCTTGTGGATTAGATAGCCCTTGTTCTCAGCTTTCCGTAGAGCCCAAGATCACCTAAAACGGAGTTCGGAGTAAAAAGTTATGCATGTTTTGGTCGAGGCTATGATGCAGTCTCGGACTGTCCGAGCCAGTTCACGGACTGTCCGAAGGTTCGGACTGTCCGAAGGTTCGGACTGTCCGAAGGTTCGGACTGTCCGAAGGTTCGGACTGTCCGAAGGTTCGGACTGTCCGAAGGTTCGGACTGTCCGAAGGTTCGGACTGTCCGAAGGTTCGGACTGTCCGAAGGTTCGGACTGTCCGAAGGTTCGGACTGTCCGAAGGTTCGGACTGTCCGAAGGTTCGGACTGTCCGAGCCACCCTCCAGACGAGCTCTCTGTCTTGATTTATCTGATTTACCGGACTGTCCGAACAAAGCTCCGGACTGTCAGAACTCTGCGAGATCTGAACCCCAACGGCTAGTTTTCCAAGCCATCTATTTAAAGCCCCTCACTCCCCACTTGCACACAACGGCTAGATCACAAGTTTATTGACCTATCCTCTTGTTCTTTAGCCTCCCACACCTCCTAAACCCTAGATCTTAGTGATCCTCTTTGAAAGAAGAGTTGGGAAGGGATTAGGGTTAAATCTTAGTGATTCCCCTTGTGAGGAGTGTTGGGAAGAAGGATTGAATCTTTGTGATTCATCTAGTGGGAGAGAAGATTGGTGAAGAAACTGTGAATCCAAGCAAGCAAGCAAGCAAGATTTGATTGTTGAGCACTTGAGTACATCGTATAACTTCGTATAATGTATGCTATACGAAGTTATTACGTTGGTGATTAATGACAAACACACTTAATGGAACTAATATGGCATCTTTACTTCAACATACCAATATCCATGGCCACCTATTATTGATCCAAGGGCAATATAGAAGAACTCATACTTAGCCGAGTGCTTGCCTTCCCCATCGGTAATAGCATAGGATGGCCGAGTGTTCGGCTCACCCCCACGGTAAATGTGTTTTTTCGTCGGCTATTGGTTATGAATATCCGAGTGTGCTTCTTCCCCGTCGGTGATTTTATGCAATAGCCGAGTGTTACAACTGTACACATGGTAACATGTATTTCACCGTCGGTAACTGTTTGCAATGACCGAGGGTTGTACTTCCACACACGGTAAAGATTTCCCCCTGTCGGTGATTTCGTCAAATGGCCGAGAGCCACTAACGCACTCCAGGTAAATGGCATGCCCCGTCGGAGAAAGTAATAATTACCGAGCGTTCTCAACGTAACCGTCGAAAAACTACAAACCGTCGGCCACTTTTTTCTTTACCGAGGGTCCGTAGGATTTGCCTCTTTACGCTCGATAAATGTTACATTTCTAGTAGTGACTAGAGGGTGATGATATGGTGAAGAGAGAAACAAATGTAAGAAAGTGTGGCATGAGAAAGAGGAAAGAATGAGGTTGTAGGGGACTAGAGCTAGAGAAAAACAGGTGATGGTCAGTCGTACCATGAAGGCAGTGAAGAACTTGAAGAAGGTGACCGTAGTGCACACTGGTGGTAGCTGCCATGAACTGGTTGAGGATGTGAACAGCTTGAAAGACATCTGTTGGGTGATACCAAGGTAGACACGCCTCCCAACAAGGTCATGGTAGTGAGTGGGATCCGCAAGGGGAACCCATCAGTGGTCCAAAGCTAAAGGTGTAGTTCTATTGGAGTGTCAGCAGTGCACTCGTCGTTGAGACAGGGGCATGAGTAAGAAGCTCCTGACTATCGTTAGTGAGGATGGAGATGAAGGTGACAGCAAGTCACACTCTCAACAAGAAGGTGTTGCTGCTCAATACTCACCTTAGTCAGTTTGAAAGCCCCTTCTTTACTTCAAGTCCATCATTCCCTACTGAGCAAGGTCCTCATGTATCTTATGTACGAAAAGAGAGTGAACATACTCAAGTATTCACACAAGCTTAGGAACAACAAAAAGGACAAGTCTAAATGATGGCTCTAGGACCGAAGTGAGAGCCTTTGTCGGAACTGAAGAGGTACATCAATCTAGGGTGAGCAGCTTGAGAAGTAAAGAGAATTGTCGTAGCTTCTAGGTTTGTGAAGGGAATATGCCCTAGATCAATCATGATGATGATTGTAATATGTCTTTGTTCATTTACTTATGATAATATTGATTATCGGTTCTCTGAATAAATGTCACGACTTTGTTCATTGAGTACGACTTGATTGTGAAACACATTGTTATAGTGACGTTATTCTAAAGGGTCCCTGATCCATATCATTACGAGGGGCGGTGATGATTTTATCAGCACATGAATTGGCTGATGGTAATTTTTCACATAACATAGATATGGAGATATCAAACCAATAATGTGGAAACATGTTAGAGAACATGGATAGTCGGACAGACCCACTCCGAGACGTTGTGAGATTGTTATATCTTATAGTGCCACCAGCGTATAGTCTCGAGTGGTACGCCTATATGGTCCTTAGACCTGAGATTGTCATGGATGCCCAGCATGTTGACTCGTATGCTTGGGTGTCATCAAACGCTACACCGTAACAGAGTAGCAATAAAGGTGACTACTGGGTATGTCAAGATACAGTGTAATAGCCCAGCTGTTATTTTCAGTTAAGCATGCATATCATAGTTGTTTTCATTTGGATTTGTGTGGTTCTTTGAAACTTTCCATGAAGTTACATATAAGCACCAGGTACTGGTGGGAACATAGGACGTTAAACCTAAACAACTAGTACACTAATGAGCCAAGCCACCAGAATAGTGAGATATAAATCGGCCAAACCTTGGCGAGCAGTTGCATAGCTCGCCAAGTACCTTTCTTAGTTAGCTGAGCAAGTAGGTACCATGCCGAGCACTGCCGAGTGCTCCCTTGTACTCGCCGAGCTTCCCCAACCAGACCCAAGTGACGGGCGACCAGGACACGAAGCCTTCGGGCGAGCAGGATACCAGGTCGCCGGGCGACAACCAGGCGAGCAAGACACGTGGCCGCACGGCGAGCAGTCGGGCGACCACTCCCGACTGAACAACACCCAGCTCGGGGGAATTTAGCCAAGTACGGAGAAGCCCGAGTAGAGTTAGGGGGGCTATCTCTTAGATTAAAAGCTAATGGAGTAACCCGAATCCTTTTAGTTCCTTTATTCTTTTTGTCCCGGACAAAGACCCGATGACTTCCCTCTCATTAGATGAAGTGGGCGGTAGAACAAACAGCGAACCACGCGTCCCCAAGGGGTCTGCGTGCGGCAACCAGGTGACGCGCGCCAGTACGTAGTGTAAGGATCCTAGGCCGAGAGGGGGGTGAATCGGCTCTTTTTAAATTTTACTTCTCTCGATTCGCTTGTTTACTTAGTCAAATAAGGAACCCAAGCTATCGATTGATCTAGAGTCTAGTTGCGGAAGTGACCACAATAATGCACAAGCGACTATTAGGAGGCTCGATGGCACTCACATGCAAGCGATCAATTCAATATGCGGAAGTAAATGAGTGGGGCGAGGATACGCAAACCGAGTTGTTTACCGAAGTTCGGTGCTCAACACGTGAACACCTACGTCTCCGTTGAGGAAACTTCTCACACAGAGAAGTCGGGACTCTCTCGTCCCTAGCCCTCAATCCACTCGAGATATAAATCGGCCAAACCTTGGTGAGCAGTTGCATAGCTCGCCGTGTACCTTTCTTAGTTAGTCGAGCAAGTAGGTACCATGCCGAGCACTGCCGAGTGCTCCCTTGTACTCGCCGAGCTTCCCCAACCAGACCCAAGTGACGGGCGACCAGGACACGAAGCCTTCGGGCGAGCAGGATACCAGGTCACCTGGCGACCACCAGGCGAGCAGGACACGTGGCCGCACAGCGAGCAGTCGGGCGACCACTCCCGAGTGAACAACACCCAGCTCGGGGGAATTTAGCCAAGTACGGAGAAGCTCGAGGAGAGCTAGGCATGATTTCTTACAATTCTTAGGAACATATCAAATATTATTGCTAAAACAATAAAGGTAGTACTCAAGAAAAGCAATAAACTGACCTCATGTCCTAGTGCAAACTGAAAAGCATCATCCTTTCGGTATTCCTTGAAATGAAATCTTCAATTATATCTTCATACTTAATCTTCTCCAATACATCATTTTCAAGTGCTATTGTCACCAATCCATTGAGTCTTTTTTGTGCATTAGGCTGGTTAATTAGTAGTAGTACTTAAAGTATATTTGGGGCCCCTAATTTTTGGGGGCCCTGAACAACTGCATAGGTTGCACCCCCCCCACTGTACGGGCCTGCTAAGAAGGACAGCAGCAGTTCCTCCACTTCTCCATTCTAAAATCCACCTAAATGCTTGGAGAGAGTTTGTGCATGTCAAGATCCAATCTCTCCATCACCTGAGCTCCCCACACCTTCGAGGGCATTCACATGCACGAAGGATTTGGTGAGTTCCCTATCGTTTTCGTCACCTCCCATGTTCTGAACTTGCAGCAGCAAGAACTCATTTAGTTCTTCCTCATGCTGTCATTTCTTGTATTCCCAAACCTAGGGGAGTGTATTGGGAGCTTACTCAACACCCGAAGGAGTTGAGGAACACTAAGAGAAGCCACAAGAAGGAAGGAGGAGGCAGCAGTAAGGACCGAAATCGTACATCAGCAAACAAGGGAGGAGAAAGTCGCAGCCAAGCTTCCATCTCTCGGATCTGCTTGTTCTTGGGGCGTCCATCCATAAGCAAGGCATCCATTGCTTGGTAAGAGCCTTAGAACATACCTTCCTCATGATTTGCATCACCTAAGCTCCATTCATAAGTTCATCTTTGAGCTAAACTGAGCCTAAGTATAGCAGTCCCAAACTCAGTTAGTTTCATCCATCCTCGGGAACAGTCACTCAGTATATAATTTCTATAAAACCGACTGTAGCTCGGATAAATAAGCTGTCTACATGAAAATTGTGAGCTAGTAAATTCTCTACAACTTTCATGTTGATCCCAAGCTCAGCTGAGCGGTTATTCTACCCCAAAAGCTGCTCGCACCGAGCAGCAGACAAGCTGACTGGTTTATCCCGAGTGATCTTTGGCACCCCAACTTTACATGACCATATCTTCCTCACCCAAACTCGGATTTAGGTGACTCTTTTTGTAAAACTTGCATTATCTCATGAACTTTCTGAATATTATGTTATTCCATGCTTCTCTGCGTTTGGCATTTTCTTTGCATTTTACTTGATGTGCTTGTTACCGAAACGATAGGAAATGACGTTCCGAATGAGCCCGGACTTGAGCAAGCCGCTCTCCCTCTCAACAATCAGCACCAAGGCACATATTACTCCCCTCATTTGGCTCAATCATATTGAACTCTATTTACTTACGCTGCTTTGATTATATTCAATCAACAATTGCATGCTAGTTTCTAAATATGATATTTGATGGGCAGAAAGTAGTTATGACCTATTAGTTTTCAGTTTATTAATATGATTGGCATATCCATTTCCTTGATAGCCTAGGTGGGTACTATTTATCTATGTTTGTGTCACGAATGCTTAGACTTGCTTAGAGTCCTTGTGGTTGAGAGCAAAACTTGATTATAATATCTTGATGATGATTGGATGCGAGGATTTGGAGTTGTGCCGGAACGGGTGATAGGAGATGACGGGAGGAAGGATCCCGGTCATGCTGCCCAGTTCGGGCGATTAAGAACTGAACATGGTGCCATCATTTAAAGCTACTATACGTATGACCACACGTGTATCATGGGGACACTTAGCCAACTTTATGTGCGTGTTTGTACCATTGGTGATCATTGGGGCTACCGTTGCTTATTCGCTTGTGTTTTGTGGGTGGGGACTGCCCAGGGGCCGCTTCTTAGCCATGGGTAGCTTCCGTGGGGGTTCAGGGACGGCTGGATAGAAGGCCTAAGTAACGTCCACAACAACAGTTAACTCCATTGAACCACAACACGGCATGTGGAACATTGGGCTACAGTTACCAGGCGATCCAATGATCTAACATGTACATCTAGGAAGCTTCGGCATGGCTTACTGTGTCGTGTGGGTAAAGTCGTACACCTCTGCAGAGTTATAAACTGTTCGAACAGCCGCGTCCCATGGTTAGGGATGAAAACTTGTTAAATCGAGACACTTCGGTTAGCACTTGGGTTTTGGGATGGTTATGGTTTTTGTTGGGCAATGTTTCCGAGCAATGGGTTACTCGTGGTGATCGGTTGGATAGAAACCGAGGACAGATAGAGTCCCGATGTTGGTATGGTCTAATAGAGACCTTGGGCTGACAAAGCCCCGTGGATTGATCTTGAATGAATTGACAATGTTACACTTTATGATGTTACTGCTGGTTCACAAGTCTTTATATGTTTTCTCAAATGCCGTTTACAGTCTATTTATGTTTACGTCTTGCAAATTCCTTTTATGCTGAAATTGTCATGCTAACCCTCCATTTGATATTTATTATGCATGAACAAGGCTATAAGTACCTTATAGTGCTGAGTACCATCTGTACTCAATCGATGTGCTGCTAATTGTTTCCGGTGATAGTGACCCCACGCTTGAATACTATTATCAAGCGGGGAATGATGACGCTAGCGAGCACGGTGCCGAGTTCTAGCTTCCGGTGGGTTGCCCTTGGGCTGGGAGGCATACCATGCTAGCCTTTTGTTCTTCTAGACAATGATCTTCCGCTGATTTTGTGAACCAATTATCCATTCCGTTGCGAACAACTCTGAACTATGTTAAACTTACTTGTATGGACCGCAATTCATACCCCTTTTGTAATATATAGTTATGACTATTTGCCTATGTGTAGTGCTATCGATCCAAATAAGGATATGTGTGTGATGGTAGCAGATCTTGGGAGCCGTCGCCGAGCACATATCCGGCACCCGAGTTCGCACTCGTTTTAATAGAGATTGCTTGTGCTGTGCAATCAGATTGAGTGTTAACATACTCGGCTCACCTCTAGTTGGCCTGTATGTTAGTATTCAATCAGTGCATGTCTCAATCAAGTTATATCTCTAATAAGCCGAGCGAAAACTAAGGGGGTACTGACACATAGTCAGGGGTGTGTCATGATCAAGATGGAATTTGCTCGTCCTCAATAACAGGAGAGATACCTCTAGGCCCCTCGTGTGGATGGATAGGGAAAGCGCACGGCCGTGCTAATATGACTAAGGAGTTGGTCATGGTTTGTATCCGTCGCATTGTCGAGTGAAGTGGTCGGGCTATCAACAAGGATGGCATGCATCTCGCCTTGAGCTTGACTAGTATCGTGTGGCAAAGGGATCGGTATGTGAGTGTATCAAGGTTCAACGGAATATCAATTCTATGCATTCGGGGGTCAATACGTACTGCTAGGTGCCGCTGCTGATCGGTGGATCGGAAAAGGGTTTCCGGATACACGGCCGACTTGCACTGAACCTAACGGATCACACATTTAACGAGTTGGAGCAGTTTAAACGGTTAGTGCGTGGATATGATCCGCATAGAAGTGGAACCCTAGTGTGCCTCGGCCCACTAGCGTGTCTATAAAAGGTGGGGGTAGGGGCGGTCGCAGCAATGAGTTGAACCTTTACCATGCCCAGCTGTCGCACGCCCCTCCTACTCCCTAGAAACCCTAGCCGCACGGCAAGGTGCTAGCACACCCCACGCGGTGTTCCTGCTCGGTACGTGTGGACGCGTTGTTGTACGTGGACGCGTTGTTTGGTTGGATCACCGGCGACCAGCTTCAACAAGTCGGCGAGCAGCTCCGACCAGATAGCGACCAGTTTCAACCAGTCGGCGAGTAGCTCCGATCAACCGGTGACCAGCTCCAACTGGGCGGCGAGCAATTTGTCGTTGATCTGGACGTGTACGACTACTTCCTCTACGGACGCGCATCTACTTCTGCTGCATTGACGCCTCAAGGGTAACGATCTATGATCATCTACTCGCATGTGATCTTGGGTGATTCATGGTAGAAAATTTGATTTCGTGCTCGTGTAGCCTACCCGTTTCCCAGCAGTGGTATCAGAGCCAATCATGTGTAGTATTAGATCTAGATTGAATCGCATATGATGATATGCGGTGGTCGTTCACGGGTTGATTAGATCAATCTGTATTCTGGGTAGAGGTATGAGTTGATAGCACCATGCGATCAAAAAGTTTAGTTCGTCCTCTTTCAGATTCGAGCCACACAAATCCCCTACCGGCTGGTAACTCCATCGGGGATGTGCGCGCGTCAAACAGATCGGGGCAACAGATCGAGATCCCATGTGGTTGCCATCTTCTAAGGGGACCTCGCGCATCGGATCCATATGATCGGTCTTATGAAAATCGAAGCATGTTGATGACTCGGGAATCAGTTTGATATGATCAATCCGGCTAAGTGTTCATAGCGTCTTCGTAGATGTGATCTACGTTTGAATTCGATTATGCGCCTAACTTGTTTTTGCAGGGAATGATGTGAACAGTATGGACCCCCTTGTGTATGTGATGCATTGTTGTAATTTTGATGACCTGTGTGTCATAGTTGATTGCAGCTGAAGGCTGTCCATTGTTGTATAACGGCCTGCTGCCGGCATATGACGCATTGAAACCCATGTAATTTTGTTACTAGCTGCTAGATGTAGTAGTGAAGTGCAGATTCATGGAGGCTTCAACCCTGGTGGCTTAATGAACAAGGATGGTCGTGGAGATGGGGATCACTACGTCATGGGCCATGCTAGTTCACAGTTTAATAAGATTATCTGTGATGCCGTTCCTTGTTTTGCTATTCTTTCACGTCATATGTGGTGAATATGTTAACCTGATAGAATAGTTTCCCTCAAAAATTAAGAGTAAGATGCCTTTCCAATAGCTGCACCTAAAGGTGTTGTACGTTAACTGGTAGTTTGAGCGAACAGCTGGGTGCCGTTAGCTTCCTTGATCGATAGGGTGATGTTAGACTTCACACGCATAGTGTTGGTTTACTTATCAAGGCTATCAAAATAGTTTTGGGCCTTGGGGTGTCGTGTGTTGGGAACCGAAGCATATGATGCCATTTGACAAACAAGAGTCACATACGATGTGATTAACAATGGTTGCCTACCTATGTCATTGGGTTCTAGCGGTGAGCATTCCGTTCACTAGGACTTTAGTGAATATGGATCTTGTTCTACTAAAAGTCACCAGAGGGAAAGTGATTTTAGTGGGAGCATTTTTATTAAATTTGTTTAATAGAAGATTAACATGAACATAGTGCTAAAACTTTGCTTATTTATTTCTGTTGTAGATAACGCCTGTTGTTGCAAACAATGGTTTTAACTTGTGATCCATTCTGGAGAGAGAAAAACTCTCTAAAACGAATTTTATTGATTGGTATCGAAACTTGAGAATTGTTCTCAAGTAAGAGAAAAAGGAATATGTTCTAGAGGATCCCTATCCTGAAGAACCCGAGGATGATGCTACTGCCGCTGACCGCAGTGCTTATGAGAGCATTGCAATGATTTACTTAATGTTAGTTGTCTCATGCTTGTTACTATGAACTATGAGTTTTAGAAGCAATATGAGGAAGCGGATGCCTACAATTTGATCGAGGGCCTCCGTAGCATGTTTGAGAACCAAGCAAGAGCTGAGACATACTCGATCTCGAAAGCTTTGTTTGCGTGGAAGCTGGCTGAAGGTAATCCGGTGAGCCCTCATGTGATCAAAATGATTGGTTACATTGAGAGCTTATAGAAACTTGGTTTTCCTCTAAGTGAAGAACTCGTCATTGATGTGATTCTCCAATCGCTTCCTACAATCTTTAAACCGTTCATCATGAACTTTCATATGAATTGCATGGAGAAAAACATAACTGAATTGCATGTGATGCTAAAGACAGGTGAGGTGAGCATCAAGAAAAGTAATAAACATGTTATGTTGGTTCAAAAGGATGGGGTAAGAAGAGGAAGTGTGGGGCCAAGAGGATACAATCCAAGACCCCAAGCCTAAATTTGATGGTAGGACCAAAAGGAATGGCCCTACTTCTTCTGACAAATGCCACTACTGCAAAGGAAATGGGCATTGGAAGAGGAATTGTCCAAAGTTCTTGGAAGATAGGAAGAATGGAAAGGTTCCACCTTCTAATTCAGGTATTAATGTTATAGAAGTTAATCTTACAACTTGTCCTACCGAATCCTGGGTATTTGATACCAGATCAATGATTCATACTTGCAAATCGTTGCAGGGGCTAAGAAGGACTAGAGATTGTAAGATAGGCGAGTTGTAAATTCACGTCGGCAATGGAGCAATAGTTGCTGCGAAGGCCGTCGACATCTATCCCTTGTCCTTACCTTCTATTTTAGTCATGGAATTAAATAATTATTATTACATTTCTGCTTTGAGTAAGAATATTACCTCTTCTTCATGTTTGAAAGAAGATGGTTATGACTTTGTAATAAAGAACAAGTGTTGTTCATTTATTTCAATGATTTGCTATATAGTAACTTTCCATTGGTGAATGGGCTGTATATGTAATACTTCTGTTAGTAATGTTAATACAAAAAGACTCAAAGCAAATGATTTGAATCCCGCTTATTTATGGCATTATCGCTTGGGCCATATAAATAAGAAGCGCGTGAAGAAGCTCCATAAGGATGGTCTTCTAAATTCATTTGATTTTGAATCATTTGATACATGCGAGTCTTGTTTACTTGGCAAGATGACAAAGGCGCCCTTCACTAGTTCGAGTGAGAGGGCTAATGACTTATTAGCCATCATACATACTGATGTGTGTGGACCGATGAGCTCTGAGGCTAGAGGCGAATTTTGGTATTTCATTACTTTTACCGATTACTTTAGTAGATATGGTTACATCTATCTAATGAGGCATAAGTCTGAATCTTCTGAAAAGTTCAAAGAGTATCAAAATGAAGTACAAAATCATTTGGGCGAGAGAATTAAATTTTTGCGATCTGATCTTGCAGGTGAATATTTGAGCCAAGAGTTTATTGATCATCTTAAGAATTGCGGAATTGTTTCGCAATTCACTCCGCCCGGAACGCCTGAGCTTAACGGGATATCCAAACGGAGAAATCAGACTTTATTGGATATAGTTCGGTTTATGATGAGTCAGACAGATCTTCCGTTGTCATTTTGGGGACTCGCTCCAAAAACAGCTGCGTTAACCTTGAATAGAGTTCCATCTAAATCGGTGGATAAGACGCCATATGAGACATGGAAAGGGAAGCGTCCCAATTTGTCTTATCGAAAGATTTAGGGTTGTGTGGCTTATGTAAAACGTTTGATGTCTGATAAGCTCCACCCTAAGTCTGATAAATGCTTCTTTGTGGGTTGCTTGAAGGGGACCGAAGGATACTACTTCTATAACCAGGAGGAGGGAAAAGTGTTTGTCACTTGGTATGGTGTCTTCTTGGAAAAGGAGTTTTTCAGAAGAGCCAGTGGGGGCAAGGTGCAACTTGAAGAAGTTCAGGAAGCATCTGAAGATGTTTCAGCTCCTACTGACCCTCAGCAGGATGAACAAAATGTTGTTGTACCTGTTGATGAGGTGTCAGCCCCACGAAGGTCTAGGCGGGCAAGCCACGCTCCTGAGAGGTTTATGTTCCTCACGACGGAGCAACGCGATGTGTTATTATTGGAAAATGACGAGCCCAATGACCATGAGGAAGCGATGGTGGGCCCGGACTCTAAGAAATGGCTAGAGGCCATGAGATTCGAGATAAAGTCCATGTTTGATAATCAAGTTTGGAATTTGGTTGATCAGCCTGATGGTGTAAAAACTATTGAGTGCAAATGGGTCTATGAAAAAGATAGACGATAATGGAAATGTTCACATTTTTAAGACACGCTTGGTGGCAAAAGGATACAAGCAGATTCATGGTGTTGACTATGATGAAACTTATTTGCCTGTCACCATGGTCAAGTCTATCTAGATCATGTTAGCAATTGTTGCGTATCATGATTACGAGATTCAGCAAATTGATGTCAATACAGCTTTCTGAATCAAAACCCAAGCGAGGACATGTACATGGTATAGCCCGAAGGTTTAGTCGATCCTACTAATGCTGGCAAGGTATGCAAGCTTAGGAAGTCCATTTATATACTGAAGCAAGCATCTTAGATTTGGAATCTTCATTTTGATGAAGTGGTCAAAGAGTTTAGTTTCATCAAGAATGAGGAATAGCCTTGTATTTACAGGAAGGCTAGTGGGAGCGCACTTGTATTTCTAGTCTTGTATGTGGATGACATACTGTTGATTGGAAATAATATTCCTATGTTAGATGATGTACAAGCCTATCTAAGAAATTGTTTCTCAATGAATGACTTGAAAGATGCAACTTTTATCCTAGGCGTAAAGATCTATAGAGATAGATCGAAAAGGCTAATTGGATTGAGTCAAAGTACGTACATTGACAAGGTGTTGAAACGGTTCAGCATGCATGATTCCAAGAAGGGTTTCTTGCCAATGTCACATTGCATAAGTCTCAGCAAGACTCAGTGTGCCTCGACACCTGATGAGCAAGAGAGAATGAGTTGGATTCCGTACGCTTCGGCTATTGGATCCATCATGTACGCCATGCTATGTACACGCCCAGATGTGTTGTATGCTCTGAGTGTCATGAGCAGATATCAATCAAATTCTGGTGATGATTACTAGGTCACAGTAAAGAACATCCTTAAATACTTGCGAAGGACTAATGAGATGTTCTTGGTATTTGGAGGAGAGGAGGAGCTCGTCGTAAAGGGTTACGCCGATGCTAGCTTCCAAACTGATAGAGATGATTCACGATCGCAGTCCAGATTTGTATTCTGTCTCAATGGTGGGGCAGTAAGCTGGAAGCGTTCCAAGCAAGAGACAGTAGCTGATTCCACAACGGAGATCGAGTATATTGAAGCTTCTGAAGCAGCAAAGAAGGCTGTTTGGAGCAGAAAATTTCTTTTTGATTTGGTCCTAGCGCATCCTGTCCACTAGACCTCGATTGTGACAATAGTGGTGCCATTGTACAAGCGACGGAGCCTAGGTGTCATAAAAAATCCAAACACATATTTAGGCGCTATCCGTAATAACTTCGTATAGCATACATTATACGAAGTTATACGATTTTGGGGACTCGCTCCAAAAACAGCTGCGTTAACCTTGAATAGAGTTCCATCTAAATCGGTGGATAAGACGCCATATGAGACATGGAAAGGGAAGCGTCCCAATTTGTCTTATCGAAAGATTTAGGGTTGTGTGGCTTATGTAAAACGTTTGATGTCTGATAAGCTCCACCCTAAGTCTGATAAATGCTTCTTTGTGGGTTGCTTGAAGGGGACCGAAGGATACTACTTCTATAACCAGGAGGAGGGAAAAGTGTTTGTCACTTGGTATGGTGTCTTCTTGGAAAAGGAGTTTTTCAGAAGAGCCAGTGGGGGCAAGGTGCAACTTGAAGAAGTTCACGAAGCTTCTGAAGATGTTTCAGCTCCTACCGACCCTCGGCAGGATGAACAAAATGTTGTTGTACCTGTTGATGAGGTGTCAGCCCCACGAAGGTCCAGGCGGGCAAGCCACGCTCCTGAGTGGTTTATGTTCCTCATGACGGAGCAACGCGATGTGTTATTATT
>SPJY01031289.1:2722680-2910505 GCA_005191435.1 Raddia distichophylla
AGTCTTACGAGCAACGATGAGCATTGGGCACGTTCGTCCCGAAAAACGCCACCGTGATTTCGGCCGCCAGAACTGGTGCATTAATTGCACCCCAGGGTCTCGGTTTGCTCCAATTTTCGAGCAGTGACGGAACGGTCTGAAACACCCAAAACATAAGTCTTACGTGCAACGATGAGCTCTAGGCACGTTCGTCGCGACAAACTCCATCGTGATTTTGGCCACCAGAACTGGTGCATTAATTGCACCCCAGGGACTCGGTTTGCTCCAATTTTCGAGCAGTGACGGAACGGTCTGAAACTCCCCAAACATAAGTCTTACGTGAAACGAAGAGCATTGGGCTCATTCGTCGCGAGAAACTCCACCGTGATTTCGGCCGCCAGAACTGGTGCATTAATTGCACCACAGGGACTCGGTTTGCACCAATTTTCGAGCAGTGACGGAACGGTCTGAAACTCCCCAAACATAAGTCTATAGAGCAGGGAGATGACTCTAGGTGGTGTTCTCACGAGCAGGAATACATGGGTATACTCAGCCCAAATTAAAGGTGACACAGCACCCAAGAAGTGCAAAAGACTGGTTCTGTTTGCGAGATGTTTTTGACTGCTGCGGCCAGCTCACTTGGAATTGGAATGTGAGGTTGGATCCGTTGGAAAGATAGCGAAGTTATGTTTCCAACAAGTGCTCACACGCCCCAAACGGAGTCCGTTTGCATTCTCTATGTCGTTTGTAATTCAGTGGGGTCATTGAATGTCGATTGGAATCCCTTTGCGTTCCCACCTTGCTTTATTGCTCTTGTTGGTGAATTAATACCTCTAAGCTGGAGCATGCCCAAGTTCCTAAGTACAATAATATTATTAGGTAGCGGTCTATTCTCATAATTTGAATTATGTAACCCGAGAAACGAATTCACCTGATAGTTTAATTGTCGTGCGCGGGCTCGGGTAATTGGTCCTTGAATGTTGGTCGTTGGCTGCTGGCCGTAGTCTTTGGTCGTTGCTTCCTTGGATGTATCCGATGTGGTGATGTCCTCATCACTATGAAAACTCGTTACGGTGATCAAAGGGGGGTCGAATAGAAGGGTTGAAGTTTTTTCTTCTAACCGATGCTCCTGAAACTCACCATCTTTCAAAACACGAACAACTCCAACAACTATTTGTACCCCTAGCATGAGAGCCATGGAATATATGGGGTTTATTTTTCAATCACAATCCTAATAAAGCACATCAAGCACCACTAAAGCAACTTTCAGAAAAGCAAAAATGAGTTGTGAAGCAGAGAGATGATGGATATCAGATGCTTCAAAAGCCATTACTTGTAGCAGAGAGATGGTGGGTTTCATATGCATAAAAAAATTTACGAATGTTTCTCCCTATGCACAAATGAGTCGTGACGCACTCTACCAAAAATCTCCTCACAAATGAGTTGTGAAACACAACAAGATGTTAGGATCATCGACCAAAAAGTTTGGAGCTCGTTGTTCATCCCATTACTCCAAAACGGTGCAAGAACATGACTTCAAATTTTTACAGTGGATTTATAAATGAGTCATGCACCTTCTCCAGAAAGAATCACAAAAAATGATTTATCTAGATTTTAAAAAAATTTAAACACTGACTGATGCGTGAAGAACAAATTCCGGACAGATTTGCTTCTTGATGGAAAATTTGATCTCCAGTCAATCCTATGGTGCAAAAGAGATGTAAAACCATATGAGCACCCTCAGGACATCATGGATCAGAAGCATAAATACAGAGAGGTGGCAAATAAACTAGTTGCAACAAAAACCACCAAAGCAAGAAGATCAAAACATGTGAACTAAAAAGAACAATTCATGAACTTAAATAACAGAGGTTTCATTGCATAGATAGTTGGAAGATTACAATTCACTCTCGTGACCACTAGCACTCATAGGTGCCACTCTCCCTCTCTCTCTCTCTCTCTCTCTCTCTCTCCCTCCCTCCCTCCCTCCCTCCCTCTCTCTCTCTCCCTCTCTCTCTCTCTCTCTATCTCTCTCTCTCTCCCACACACCCTTCTTACAAATCAGAAATATCTAGCTCAAGGTGTTGAGGAGGAGGTGCTCCCCTCCCACTCTATTTATAGCCTCAGAGCAGAGACCTATACACCCTACAGGTTGCCTCCACCCTTTATCTGAGGATCAACGATGTATAACACACATACCTTATAACTCACTCCCAATGAGGAACATTCGTGCCATATTCCTCCAGAAGCATCCTCGCACCATCCTTGCAGCATCCTGGTCGCCAACCCACGACTGGGCCCACCAGTCCATCTCGCTTCGCCAGCAAGTTACCGACGCCTAGCCTCCAGCTGTCTCGGATCCTTGCCGCAGCGAAAGCTTCTCGTCCACGCCATCTATTATGACCGCCAGGTACCGAATCCAATTGCCTGCACGCTCCCGGACGCCCAAACCTCCACTTCGTCTCCACGAAAAAAAGTCGGCCATGTACCCATCGACACCTACATCATAGAGATGAGTCCAAACCAAACATTTACCTTCTCCTACAAGGTTAGCTTCACAAATATAATCAACCTCAAAATCTGAGTACAAAATGATCATTGGAATACAATTAGCCACACAATCAGTCCAGATATGAATATGTTGGACACTGTCCATCACCACCGTACACCGTTTCAAATTTCACGACCCTTTCGACAAATGCTCTACCAAAGTACTTTAAAATCTCACCAAAGTAAAACATTGTCACATATATCCATCACAACACCGGGTATTCACCACATGGATTTCAACAGGCTGTTCCAAAAGTTTTTCCTTCTTGCCAACATTTATAGAGTGTTCGATGACCTTCCTTAGGAAACATGGCATATCGGACGGCTTTCAAGCAAAAGGTGTCCTTGTTTGCTTGGAGCAAGGTGACAAGTGCATCTTCCTATTTGCTATCGAGCAATGTCCCAATCAAGGCCGTTTTGGCCGAGTCAGGCGGGTTGAGCATCATCTTCTTGACTCCCTTGTCGGGCTTGATCCCCATCTTGGATTGTTTCCCGGTTGGCACTTTCACTTCATCTTGCAATACAGCAGCCGATGCTCGAATCTTTTCCATCTCGGTCGCTGCTTCCTAGTACGACAAGAAGGACGGCTTGACATCTCCACAAACCGTAAGGATCCCATCAGGCCCTGGCATTTTCAATACTAGAAAGTGTAGTTTGGCGCCGCCATGAACCTAGCCAAGCCTGGTATTCCCAAGATAGTGTGATAAGATGTCTCGAAGTTAGCTACCTCGAAGGCCTGGAGCTCGGTGCGGTGTGGAATCTTCATGTTGTCAAAAGCCCTAGAGAAGAGGATATTTAATCCATTCCCCCCATCTATTAGCACTTTCTTGAGTCTGATGCCTCGAACAGTCGACTCGAGTACAAGGGAGTATCTCCCTAGATACAGAACGACTGAAAATTATCGGGACCTCTGTTGACACTCAAATTTGGCAGGAAAATCGGATATGTGAAGCAGCTCATGTCATCGGCATTATTGGGCCAAATTAGAAGATGGGCTTTATTGTCAAAGAGAAAGAGCAATTCCGATGATGACAAGACTCTAGAAAGATTACGAAGATTCAATCGGAAGACGGCTTCAAAGGCTTGGTTGCGAGAAATTAGGTCGTGTTGGTATCGGTTTTGCAATAGTATAAATAGGCTCCTAGGTTTCATGAAAATGATATACGACATACACAAAACACAATTACTCTTTTCGAATCCGATCGACTTCGTCGAAAGGCTTCAACTCGCAGGTAGAGCTATCTCGATGGGATAATCGATTCTCTTCCTGTAACCGGTATGCATGGCTGTATCATCTTGATCTCATGTATACAAAGCGTGTTAAACTGTCTCGGGTTTTACCGATCTTTAACGTGTTCTCGCATGTTACACTGTCTCGTTCAATCGATCTGTAATATGTGTTTATCCTGCAATGCTGATCGTCAATTATCTCATGTGCTTTTCTTGAATCCGATATATGCAACTGCCTCGTTTAATCGATCTTGCGTATGCTTGTTTTAAGACAGTACGTTTGATTATTTACTGATCGGTGTTGTATTTATCTATATTAGTTCTCAAACTTTAAATCGGTTTATAAGTTTACATCTAGATTTAGATCTAAATACTGTCTTGGATTGAATCTATTCAATCTATTCCTTGATTTAATCTGATAAATTGATCTGATGATTTATGGCTAATTCTATTCATAAAATAATAAAAAGAGATAAAAAGATTTATACTTAAACGTTTATTTACATTTATCGCTCTATCGGACGTTAAGCCGATAGAATAATAATCGGATTTATTAAAGCCAATTATTAAAAACCTGATCTGGCTGTTTCCTAAAAGCCGATTGGGGCCATGTCACTGACAATTTATTCCTTGTCAATTTACAGGTCAAATTGACTGGCACATTTGGTTTCTAGTTGCGACGCAAGCACAGACATGACGCTTCGGCATGTGTGTTCACGAAAATTCAACTTTTTGTGTCAACACACTTTGTGGCACGCTCGGTGGGACCCCAAGAATCAAAATCGAAGAATGACACGCACCGATGCTGAAGCGGCAATAGAAGCACTGAAGCTCGCTGAGATCCCTGAAGAAAACAAGAAAATAATGCTGATAGGCAATCAAAAAACTCGCAGTGGCCAGATCACAAAGACTTCCATTGGAGATCCATTGCTTACTGTAGATTTTTCCGAGGTCATAAGGGATCAGATTAACAGTTCCGTTTACCTATCAATGCTGGATCAATCATCGGTTTTAGGGCGGATTGTGCAAGAGGGGGTGCTGCTTTGCATAACATCATGACTTGGCAGACCCTTAAGAGGAATCGGAATATCCCACAAGACATGAATTTGGGAAATCGATATCCACCCTATAATCAGATCGAAAATACCCAGCCAGGAACGTCTCATGCTGGAGCTTTTCAGCCTAATCCTCCGTTGGCGATCAATCCGAATCTGATACAAGCAATACCAAGTAATCAGGCTATAATTCCGGTGCCAGATCCGATATATCAGCCGATTAATCTTGGGATAAATGAAAATCTAGAAGAGATGATGACGAATCTGGTGTACAACATGATGAAACAGTGTGGGTTCAACACTCCTAAAATTCCTCCACATTATACCATGCTGTACCCGTCGGCTTTTAACGAGACAGAGTTTCCTCATATGTATCGGGTTCCTGATTTCGCAAATGCCAAATTCAGTGGAAGCGATAACACCTCTACGCGCGAGCACATTGCCAGATTTCTTGCGTTGTGTGAGAAGCTGCTTCAAAGGATACGCTCAAATGCCGATTGTTCCCACTATCGCTATCGGGATCGGCATTTAACTGGTTAACTTCGCTCCCACCGAACAGTATCACTTCCAGGCCAGATCTGGAGAAAAAGTTTCATGAATATTTTTATTTGGGAGAGAACGAAGCTAGAATTACCGATATTATGATGATTAAACAGAAGTTTGGCGAATCAGTAAATGATTATCTGGGTCGGTTCAGGGAGGTCAGAAACCGATGCTACAGCCTTTCACTGCCTGACAGCGAATTAGCAGAATTGGCTTTTAAAGGTTTATTACCTGTTAACAGAAGAAGGTGGGCAATCAAGAGTTTGCTGATATTTCCCATCTCGCCCACAAAATCGCGCTGTATGAAAGCCGATTCTCCGATAATTCTTATCCAGGCCAAAAGGAGTATCGGAATAATAACAATAATAAGGGTAAGGACAAAGCTGTCAATGTAATTGATACTAATGAGGTTGAAGACTCAGATGATTCCGATACTGAGGATGTTGGTGCTTATGTTGCTGAATGGGTGAACAATAAGAAGGAATTCGAGCTTGGGTGCATAAAGCCGAAAGACTCTGAAAAGAGAAAGTATTCTTTTGACACATCTATGTGTGATCGAATTTTTGACCATTTATTGCAAGAAAAGCAAATTCGGCTTAAACAGGGGCATGTAATTCCTCCACTTGAAGAACTCAAGAAACGGAAATATTGCTAGTGGCATAATTCTAACTCACACGCCACCAATGAGTGCAACGTTTTCAAGCAAGTTGTGCAAAAAGCGATCGAGAGCGAACAACTTCGATATCAAGGTAAAAATTCGCCGATTGACACAGAACATTTTCCAGTCGGCTTTGTTGGAATGGTAGATGCCAAAAGGAAAGCCGATGACTCTGGGAGTTCTAATCGGTTTAAGGTGCTCGTTGGCTCTAAGAGGATTGTGGTGCAAGAAAAACCAGAATTAAAATTCCGAGCAGCAAGCCGACGAGGTAGTGAAAGAACTGGCGAGTGGCGCGAGGTAAGGCGTGGGCAATATCATAATTCGATTATCAAGCCAAAGCCAAAGCCGACCTTTAATCAACTGTTGGAAAAATATGACCGGATGGCTAAGGATACACCTCGTAGAGGCATCAAATCAAATACACCTAAGCATGTTCAAAGAAATTCAAGGGACCAAGATTGGGAGATGGAGCATTGGAATTGTCCTTTTTTCCAATACTGCTGGGAAGAGAGGATGTCGTTGCCTACTCTGGAAAATTGCCGCATGAACCATGCGTTTATTCCACCGAAGAGAATATCGGTAAACGATCGGCTGGTGTTTCCTAATAAGAAAGCCAAACAAATCCCGGTAAATAATAATATCGATGTACACCGGCCTACCAAGGTGCCATTGCCACAGTGCTGTCCAAGTGGAATCATGAAATCTCAGAAGCAGCGCTTGCAGCGGATGAGAAATACTGAGGCGAAGGAGGCGGAAGCTGAAAAGTTCAGGGCAGTCAAGAATGGTGGCCTAAGCTAATATCTGCTATTATTATTGATGCAAATGCAGATTCTGATGAAGTCTCGATTGATACCAACATGGTTTGCATATTGCTTCGGGAATTCATGTGTGATTATGAAGAGGCTGCTGCAGAGCTGGTAGTTGGGGCTGAGGACGCTATATTTAAGAAACCAGAGAATTCCCGGTTACACTTGAAGCCATTGTTCATCATGGGATATATGAATGGAAAACCAATATCGAAGATGATGGTGGATAGTGGAGCCATTGTAAATCTCGTGCCTTATTCTGTGTGTCGGAAAATTGGAAAATCTACAGAAGATTTGGTGAAGTCTAATATGGTATTGAGCGATTTCAATGGGAATCCGACGGAGGCCAAGGGAATTCTGGTGGTGGAACTTATAGTAGGAAGCAACACAATCCCGACAGCTTTCTTTGTGATTGAAGGAAAGGGAAGTTATAATGTGCTGTTAGGAAGGGATTGGATACACGCCAATTGCTGCATACCATCAACACTACATCAGATTTTGATCCAGTGGATTGGCGAGCAAGTAGAAATGGTTAGAGGAGAATCTCTAACTGCAGAAACCGATTGTGCTTAAATCAATGATAACCTGGAAACATTATCGGGGAGACCTTTAGAGGAGTGTGATTTTATCAGCTTTAGTATGTCTGGCTTTAAACCGACGACACTAGAGGCACAATCGGTAACTCAAGGACACGAGGGTTTTTTATGGGAACCGCGGCTCTAGAAGAAATTGAGTACAAGATGGGTCAAGGCTTTATATCGGCTGATGAACATGAAAAAGTCGATATTGGAATGGACGGTAAAGAAAGGCCCACTTACATCAGTAAACAGTTGCCGCGGGAATATAAAGATTGGCTTATCCAAATTCTTCAGGATCGGGTTCATTGCTTTGCTTGGGAATATCATGAGATGCCTGGTCTAAGCCGATCTATAGTTGAACATAAAATTAAAATGAAGCTAGGATTTCGGCCGGTGAAGCAAGCACCAAGGAGAATTAGTTGGAAGATTTATGATCAAGTAAAGGTTGAAATTGAAAGGTTGTTAGATGCGAAGTTTATTCGGCCATGTAAGTATGCCGATTGGATTTCTAACATTGTACCAGTTGGGAAGAAAGATTCTGATAAGATTTGGGTATGCATTGATTTTCGGGATTTGAATAAAGCAACGTATAAAGATGAATATCCGATGCCGATTGCTGATCGATTAATTGGCGCTGCTTCTGGCAATCGGATTATTAGTTTCTTAGAGGGCAATGCTGGTTACAATCAAATATTTATGGCTTAAGAAGATGTAAATAAGACCGCATTTAGGTGTCCTGGTTCTATTGTCTTATTCGAGTGGGTTGTTATAACTTTTGGGCTGATCAGTGCTGGGGCTACCTACCAGAGAGGGATGAACTTGATATGTCATGATTTAATCGGTAAATTGGTTTAAATTTACATTGATGATGTGGTGATCAAATCTCAAGAAGAAGAACAACACTTGACTGATATTGTAACCATCTTGGATCGGTTTCGGAAATATGGTATGAGGATGAATCCAAAGAAGTGCGCTTTTGGAGTATCGGCCGGCAAGTTCTTGGGGTTCATGGTGCATGAGAGATGTATTGAAGTGCATCCCGATAGAGTAAAGGTGATTCTAAACACTAAACCTCCAGATTCAAAGGTTCGCCTGCAAGAGCTGATTGGCAAGATTAATTATTTGGGAAGATTCATTTCAAATTTATCGGAAAGATTTATCTTCAAATGCTTTCGAAATAACTTTGTCGTGACTAATCAATTCAACATTATGCAAATTAGGAATATTAAATTCAGAGAGCGATATTTTACTTTCAGCACAAGTGTTGTTGCAAGAACTCACCTGATGAGGACATCCTCCACCAATACCCGCTGGCAAAGATGCAACGGCCCAGTTGGCCCAGTTGTAGTCGGGCGGCGACCGTGGAGCCTCTGAATAATACCACCTTGCTTAAATTGGGAGGAGGAAGCCACCTTAAAAGGGAGAGCCACCCTTTCCCCATTGGACTAGTCTTTTGGGGCAATTGGGCCTTTTCCCGAGTGGGTATGCTGAGGAACTGTTGGGGTCCGGGCAACCTTAATTTGTTGGGTCTCGGCCAACCCCATTTGGGCCAGATGTATCATTTGGTATCAAAGCGAGCGCCCATTTTAAGGGGGTGGGAATGATGAGGACATCCTCCACCAATACCCGCTGGCAAAGACGCAACGGCCCAGTTGGCCCAGTTGTAGTCGGGGGGCGACCGTGGAGCCTCTGAATAATACCACCTTGCTTAAATTGGGAGGAGGAAGCCACCTTAAAAGGGAGAGCCACCCTTTCCCCATTGGACTAGTCTTTTGGGGCAATTGGGCCTTTCCCCGAGTGGGTATGCTGAGGAACTGTTGGGGTCCGGGCAACCTTAATTTGTTGGGTCTCGGCCAACCCCACTTGGGCCGGATGTATCATCACCTCTTCTCGATGGATGACTACCGATTCAACACCATTATTACCTTTATTGTTGTTCTCAGATGTTTTAGGTGTTGCAAGTAGTTCTTCATGCGAAATTAATCTGGAGGCAGCATGTTCTTGTGCAACCACGGATATCTTGCCATGATTTTCTTCAAGTAGTGGAGGTTGTTCAACACTTGAATTGACATCATCAAATGGGCTATTACATGGCTCAGTTGTATTGGATCGTGGGCCAGCAATGGCGCAATTGCCATCAACCACGTTCTGAACATGGGATGTGGATATAAGAGGTGTAACCACATCTAGCATCATGGTCGAAGGGAAAGTCCCATGCTCGACCATATCAACTTCAATCTCTTCATTCTTTCCAATCTCCTGCGAAAGGTTAGTCGAAGAGGGAGACAAAAGGGCATGCAAATTGTCCATTGAATTATCTTTTTCTGCGCAAATTACTTCATAAAATTTAGAAACCTCTTCCTTCATAGCATCAAGCATTTTCATTTCTTCCAAAATATGATTTTCAGCTTTACATGCAAGCTTAACCAAATGAGAGAGTGAGTTATAGTTTTTATTAACAATAATGTCCTGGATTTCTTGATTAAGCCCTCTCAAAAACCGAAGTTCAGTAGCTTCCTCGCATTCACCTAACCCACAATGCAGCAAATGATTTTGCAATTGTCCAAAATAATTCTTAACACTTTTGTTGCCTTGTTTCAAACGTTGGAGTTGTTCAACAAATCAGCATGGTAATCAGGAACATACATATCTCTCATAAGCCTTTTCATTGCATTCCAGTCATGAGGTTGTGCCTCTTTTCTAGTATTCCACCATGTTAACGTGAATCCATTTTGCACACTAGTGGCAGCCTTAATCTATTGTTTTTCAGACAAGTCATATTTTCTAAATTCATTGTCAACCGTAATTTCCCAATCAATGTATGCTTTAAGATCATATGTAATACCGAGAGGAGGCAAGATACACTTCAGATTACCTTGTTCATGATTTAGAGATGGTGCATCGTTCTTCTTGATCTGATAAATCTTTCTTCCAACATGAGTAGAGCTCTCATGCAAAGTGCAATCTAAATCTGTCAAGATTGATGTTCGGTGTTGCTTATTGCCAGCAGTGAAGATCGCTCCATTCTTCTGATATTGCTTGCAACCATTATCTCCATATGACCCTGCCATGGTTAGGAGCAAACAAGGATAGCACAAATATATGTGAAACTCTATCAACTACTTGGTGCTGGAATTATTGAGGGTCACATCTCTCAAGCTCTTACCAAGTTCTTACCAATTCTTACAAATGCAGCAAGTGGTTCAACCGGTGGCTGGTTCGTGATAAACCGATCTTAAGTGTGAGTACAGCGATTGCAAGGTTATCACCTGTATGGTTAGTGGAAGTGGAGCTTGGACAGGCTACGTATGAGTAGCAATGGAAACAATCAGCTAATTTCATATTTGCACAAATTGAATAAGTGTTCAAACTAGCACATAGCCTATGTTGCTGATCGAACAAAGATAAATAATAGGCTTAAGCAAGTATGCGGAGATGACAACAAGTGCTAGACACTCAGCAAGTCACGGATTTGCACTAAGGAACAAGAAAACACAAGTTTGAACCAACTTCTAGTTTTCTGTTTTTCAGCCCTCAAGACAGCAGGTTGGTATTTTGGCCGTAACTTTTTGTCAGGTGCCTCTTTGCTTATGAAATGTTTTACACTTCTTCCTGACGACTTTTTCAACAACTTTTGTTTTGGGCCAACTTTCTGAAAACGAACAAAGAAATTCGCATAAAATTCACAAGTGGACTGATCTGCAGATTTCAGGACAGCAACAAGCTCTGAATCAAACATCCATAACTCCTTGGTTCTTTCATGTATGGGGTTAAAAATTGGTATGATGATAGAGGAACAAGTCTGGAATCTTCTCCTTTTGGTTTCACTCAAAAAGGATAAGGAAATTGGGAGATATGGTATTTTTGGTGATGACCGCAGAAATGAAAAATTTCTGGACGAGATTGATGGTTTGTTTTTGGGTGTTTTTGGGTTGATTTTGAGGTGGGGAGAAGAACAGGAAGATGAACAGCAACAAGACAACGCTAGGACGAACACAAACTCAAATTAACAAACTAAAATAACCGATTGAAAAGGCACAAAGGGGTTTGGACAGCGGGTAAATGATCTTTTTGTATGCCAAAATTTTCTGGACTATAGGAAGAACACACAAAAGTAAACAAGATACAAACTCACCGGTCAACCCTCGCTCTGATACCAAATGCTGCGCTTTGATACCAAATGATGCGCTCACGGGTTCCCGATCTTCCGGTGAGAGGGATAACTTCGATTTGGGCGAAGGATGACTTTGGTCGTTGATCCTATGGGCGTATCCGATGTAGCGATGTCCTCATCACTTGGGGATCACAACGATCAATTCTTCGCCGTATTATGCTCAAGTCAACGGCCAAGCGGAATCTTCTAATAAAAGTGCTATAAAGCTGATTGAGGAAAATCGATGAGAGGCCGCGGGGTTGGCCTAATACTTTGGCGGATGCGCTATGGGCGTATCGGATTGCTAAACACGGGGCTACCAAAGTGTCACCTTTTGAATTGGTCTATGGTCAAGAGGCTGTTTTACCAGTTGAATCTATTGTCGGATCTACTAGAGTTGAAGAACGAAATAATGTCAAAGCCGACGATTACAAAAAATCCGATGGTAGGTAGGCTTGATGACATGGTGGCAATTCGATTGAAGGCTTTAGAGCATATTGAGCGTGACAAGCAAAGAGTTGCCAGACATTATAATAAGAAGGTTGTGCCGAAAACTTTTGAAGTGGGAGATCTTGTATGGAAAATGTTTTTACCGATTGGTTCCAAAGATCCTAAATACGGGAAATGGTCTCCAAATTGGGAACGGTCGTTTAAGATTAATCGGGTTGTTCCTGGAAACGCATATATCCTGGAGACGCTTGAAGGGCTAGTTTTCGGCAAAGCGATTAATGTGAAGTACCTGAAGAAGTACTATCCAAGTGTTTGGGTTAGAGCTTGAATAGAGAAGTTTATCAAAGCCGATTTTTAAATGAATCGCCTATAGTTTAAAAGTCGACAAACACTTGATCGGATTAATGTTGATATTTCACTCAACACGTTGCTGTTGAGCAAAAGCCGATTCTGATGAATCACCTATAGATAAAAACATTGGCAAAAATGAAAGGAAATTTGCATAAAGGAAATAAAATTATTACAAAGGCACGATGGCCTTGAATGTTTTGCGCCCAATAGGCCAAGTGTTTGTCGGCAAACATTGCCTATCTATCCATAGAACGATGTTTTTAAAACTGGCTCGCGGGCCATCTAATCGCAAAATTCAAAAATGGCTGTGGCGGCATCAGCAATTGTGCCACGGATCTGGTTGACAGTGTCGGTGTCCTCTTCGAATGATCCGGGCACAGTCGGAATTTTCTTCTTGGCATCTAACACTGCCAAGCCGCAAGCCTTCACTATACTATATTGCTCTTTGGCTGCCGATTTAGACTCCTCGAAGCTTGAACGAGCGGTCGCTTCGGCATTCCTAGCTTTCTCCTGTTCTTGTTCCAAGGACTTAAACCTTGAAACTGCTTTGGAGGCAGCAGCTTTTGCCGATTCGACCTCTTGCTTCAGCTTGAGGAGTTTATCGTTTTGGGAGTTGGCATCTTGAGTGGGCATCTTGAGCACTGCTTCAGCATCTTTGAGAGCTTCCCTCTGATGGAGCCGATTCAGTGCAGCCTCGAAATCAGCTTTCTTTTCCCCAAGTTGCAGCAATTTTTGGATGGCTGAAAGCACCTGCTCGGGGAGAATTTCCTTTAGATGGATTGGCCAGAAAAGTCGATTCGTTGCCAACTAGCTCCCACAGCTGCCTAGCTTTGCGAGGGTATCCAGGAGAAACCGATTGGTCCTAGCTGGTTCTGAAACAGGTGGATCGGCGACGGCGTCTGGAGGGGATGGAGTCCTGATCGGAGAAGATAGGATGTCCAGGTCGTCGTCGAGCCAGTCCATGCTGGATGGGTCGAAGTTGAGCTCATCGGTTTTGCCCCCATCATAGGTGATCACCTGCGTGGATACCACTGTTACCCGAACTGGGCTTCGAGGTTGAAACATATACTGGAGAAAGAAATGTATAAGGTTATAAAGGATCGGGAATATTGAAATTTCATGAAAAGTTCATAGAATTTCCGATTACATCTTGGGGATTGAAAGCTGGTGGTGTCTGTGATGCTGGCGGTGGAGCAGGAGTGGTATCCTTCTTTTTCTGGATGGGAGGAGTGTCCTGAAATTGCGATTCCGATAAGAAGAAAACCGAAGCATCCTTGCTGTGTCACATACAGACTCCGTGCTATCGGGTGTACGCACCTTATGGGGTCTTGGTTTCTTGGTGGCCAATTTCTTCTTTTGGCCGGCGTCACCTTCGAGTCTCCCTGTTGATAAAGAATAAGTAAGATATCGGATTTTATTGGAATGTTCATCATAAGCCGATCGTACCTCTCTTTTTAGGTTGCTGAGAGGACCCTTGGGTGAATGCCGATGCGGACTTGGCCGTTGAATGGAGGTGTCCGGCTTCATCCCCAACGAGCTTGGCCCTGGGGCGCTTGTCTCCGCTCTGAAAGGAAAATAACACAAAGTTAATTATCGGAAAAAGAACGGTATGAGTTAGTGAACGCACGCAAGTTAGTAACCTCGCTGTCAGAAGACGATGCATGATTTTGAGATTCTGTTCTTTCGTCTGAATCCGATGAAGAAGGTCCTGACTCAGAAGAATTTTTCTTCTTTGTCGTCGCTATCATCGGAATCATCAGAATCGGTGTTGTCATTGCTGCTTTCTTCCGATTCTGATGAAAGTTCTGCTATACCGGCAATCTTCGGCCAGTTGGGATTGCAAATCTCCTTTTTACCAGTAAACTTTTTGATTAAGGCTGTAGCACCACCTTTCGTGGAGAAAATGTTGTTGGCAATAGAATCCCACCAAGTGTCGAATTTTGGAGAAGTTGCAGACCACATTATGAATTCCGTCGGCATTTCGAAATCAATATGTGCAGCGGATAAAATCCCATATGCCGATTGGGAGTTCAGGTCTTCTTTGGCATTCAAGTGGCGGTATATGAATAAATCGGTAATATCTTGTCCTAAGTTGAATTACCGAGCAAATATGGCGGGATGGTAGAATTCATAAGATGGTTTCCTGATGTTAGTTCTTGTGCTGAGAATGGCAAAGAAGATGCCCGGAGAGATGAACTCTTTATATGCTGACAAGACCTCGCCACTTATAGTGTTATTGAATCGAAAAAAAGTAGGAACCGTGTATTTGTCCAAATCAGTATAAGGGTTGAATTGCTCTGGCCCATATTCCGATTCAGACATGGTGAAAAATGCAGCCAAAGAATGGGAGAAGTCCTCTTGGTTCAGGCGTCTTCTATTGCAGTTGACTGAAGTCATTTCCCCATAGGATCTCCAGGGGCGCTCGTTACCATCAGACTCTTCTTCATTCGGAAATTCTAAGACGAAGTTAAGTTCCCCTATGGAGTTGTATATCTAAAGTTTCAAAAACAGACAAACAAACCAGAAAGGGCCGCCCAAATTTCCAATTGAGTAATTGGATTTCTTAGAGCAGAGACCTTCCCTAATCTTGTGCATCATCTGATAAGTTGCTCCTATCAATTATTTTCTGATTGCTAGTTTCTGCCCTGCTGCCAATGCTTCGGCTACGCCTTGGTAAACTTTGCTGGGGCTAAGAGATTGGCCACAGAAAAAGAATCTGTCCAGCCACATGTTCAGGAAGACGATGTGCTCCTCATCTTCTACATCGCCCGTTTTCTGATGAGTCGTAATGTAGCGTTGCCATCCGAAGTTCTTCTCTGGAACTAACTTGAAAGTGGCAGACAGATCAAATGCCGATAGCATTTCGCCATCGGGACTAAGACCAGTTAACATTGCTACATCCAAGAGGGTGGGGCTGATCGGTCCCGTTTGGAAGAGGAAGCATTGGCTGTGTCGCACCAGAAGTATGCCGATGCTGCCATAAAGGTTCGTCCGCTGGGGGAGTATGGAAGGAAAGAAGAATGGCATCGGCAATTCCTAACTCGTTCCATTGTTCTTTTTTCTGGCTATAGACACCCGAATAAGCCAATCCTTGTATCCCTTGATCGGGCTAGGCCAGGAACGGAATGCCGATTTCCAGCTATTCATACTAAGTTCATCGGCAAATAATGGAAGCCTTGCTACCGAGTGATTTGTTAAAGCTGATGGGTCCCTCTCCCCTATCGGGCCTAAAGAATACAAAGCCTCAGAATCGGAGCAACGGAATAGTACCTGAGACATATTTGCCGATTGGGAGTTGTACAAAGAGGGAGCTGTGCGCTAAGAGATCTTCAGAGCTATGGTAATCCAATGCGGGAGTCTTGTGCGTAGGAGAATGGGTGAAAGTGATAGCGAGTGACTGCCTATTTATAGGCGTGGTAAAATTAGGGTTTTTACCGGGCTGTGTGGCGTTACAGTTACGGCCCATGTTGCGTAATGGGCTGACACGTGTTCTCGGAATGGGCCAGGAGCGAGGAGCGCAGGGGTAAAACTGTGAAATGTTCCAAGATAATTTGATGGAAAATCCGATTTTTAGTTGAAAGTTTAGCTAATGAGAAGATCCCATTGCCAAACATAGGGGCCTATGTTGACACTGAAATTTGGCAAAAAAATCGGAAATGGTGAAGCAGCTCATGTCATCGGCATTATTGGGCCAAATTAGAAGATGGGCTTTATTGTCAAAGAGAAAGAGCAATTCCGATGATAACAAGACTCCAGAAAGATTACGAAGATTCAATCGGAAGACGGCTTCAACGGCTTGGTTGCGAGAAATTAGGTCATGTCGGTATCAGTTTTGCAATAGTATAAATGGGCTCCTAGGTTTCGTGAAAACGATATACGACATACACAAAACACAATTACTTTTTTCGAATCCGATCGACTTCGTCGAAAGGCTTCAACTCGCAGGTAGAGCTATCTTGATAGGATAATCGATTCTCTTCTTGTAACCCGTACGCATGGCTGTATCGTCTTGATCTCATGTATACAAAGCATGTTAAACTGTCTCAGGTTTTACCGATCTTTAACGTGTTCTCGCATATTACACTGTCTCGTTCAATCGATCTGTAATATGTGTTTATCCTGCAATGCTTATCGTCAATTATCTCATGTGCTTTTCTACTGCCTCGTTTAATCGATCTTGCGTATGCTTGTTTTAAGACTTAGTACGTTTGATTATTTACCGATCAGTGTTGTATTTATCTATATTAGTTCTAAAACTTCAAATCGGTTTATAAGTTTACATCTAGATTTAGATCTGAATACTGTCTTGGCTTGCCCAATCTATTCAATCTATTCCTTGATTTAATCTGATAAATTGATCTGAAGATTTATGGCTAATTCTATTCAAAAAATAACAAAAAGAGATAAAAAGATTTATACTTAAACGTTTATTTACATTTATCGCTCTATCGGACGTTAAGCTGATAGAATAATAACGGATTTATGAAAGCAGATTATTAAAAACCTAATCTGGCTGTTTCCTAAAAGCCGATTAGGGCCATGTCACTGACAATTTATTCCTTGTCAATTTACAGGTCAAATTGACTGGCACGTTTGGTTTCTAGTTGCGACGCAAGCACAGACCTGACGCTTCGGCACTTGTGTTCATGAAAATTCAACTTTTTGTGTCAACAACCTCCGACAATCTTATGTATTGGGGAGGCAGGCATGACCGCATTGATCTCCCGAGTGGTAAGCTTTTGCTTCCGCTTGGACTAATGTGCAAACAAGCCTCTGAATATGTAGTTGAGCTCGCGCTTAGTTTCTTGATAATCATCATTGCTAGGGTGGTCTCGCTTTTTATTGCGTCCTTGCCTGCTGAATCCGACTACTTGTTGTGTTCTTGCGCGAACCTCTTCAAAGTAAAGCAGTCCTTGGCCGCATGTTCCCCTTGGGATAGAAAGGGCAAATGGCGTCCATCACATTGTTATAGTCTTCTCTGCGCGGCGGTCGGGGCCGACCGGATCTGCTGCGGCGACCATCTCCTCGAACTTCCTTTTGCGATCCTTTTGCTTCGACCCTAGCATGATTCTTTCTATCTTTCTGACGTAGTCAATTGTCTTTGTCCTCAGCAAGGGCATCCGAAGATGTGGTGTAGCGATCTACTAAGGTGAATATCTCCTTAATTGTGGTTGGTGGCTTCCGATACATCTTTTTGATCAAGTCAGAGTCAGTGACTCTTTTCGGAAAGCTGCTACGACAACCTCCTCGGAGACGTCCCAGATCGTGTTCATTTTTTAGGTGAAATGTCGGATGTACTACCAGAGGGGCTCATTCTTCTTTTGGTGAAGCTAATATAGAACCCATGGAGTCCCAAGTTGTAACATCTCAAATTAATCGGGTGCCGACACAAGTTTTTCATTGGTTTCATGGAAATTCACAATGAATTGCTCACAAAGTTCTCTCCAATAGTCGATTGAATTCTCCGGGAGCCCTATGAGCCAAACCTAAGCCCGATGGTGTGAGCATGACCGGCAAGTAGTTTGCCATTACATTGTGATCACCATTGGCGGCTTTGACTACGAGGGCATAAACTTGAAGCCAGGCCACAGGGTCCCTTTCCCCGTTGAACTTGTTGATGCCTTTCGGGTTAAATCCTTCAAGCCAAACCACTCGGCGGAGGCGGACGGTGAACGCCCGGACCCCGTCAACGGTTCCATCTTCGTGTAGTGGTGGGGACTGCTATGGTGGACTCCTGACTCGGCGACTATTGTCATCATACCGATCTCCTGGATAGTTTCTGCGTCCACCACCGTGGCCGTCATTGTGATCGTAATTGATCCCGAAGCGTTCATCGTTGTCAATACGTTGACGCCGTTTGTCCTCCTCTCACTCTCCCTTTGTCTAGCATTGAGATCCCATTGTTACCAAGTCGTCAACTAGTCGGCAACTAGTCGTCCAGTCGGTCTGGAGCTGGCGACTAATGTTGGCGACTCAACTTACTAAGCAAGTCAGGCGACATGCCATCGACTTGGAGACTTGAGTCGACTAGGCATCGACTTGGCAAGGCTAGGCAAGCGGCTTGCTGGTCAAAGCGTTGGGAAAAGTCAAGGCCCATGTCAGACGCGAACAGATGTGTGTCCGGCTGTGCTCGCAGGAAGGAAAGGAATCCCGTGGAACAGAGGTCTAGATCGAGGTGGGTTTCGCTCCGATCTGGATAGAGCAGGAGAGCAGTGTACCTGAGGAAGACGCAGCCGCTCTCGATATGGAAGTTGGCGCGGGGACTAGGACATGAGCGCGGGGAGGAAGGAGATGCTCGCGCCCTCTAGATCGTGTCTTGCGGTGCGTCGCTAAGAGGGAGAGAGATTGGGGAGGTAGAGTAGCGGCTCGATGGGTGGAGAGAAGAGAGGGGAATGAGAGTATATGTGAAGCTAGGGTTTGGTAATTGGTACTGGTTGTTGAGCTGGCCCAGTTACAGATTGAGCTATGTTAAGGAGGTGAATGGAGATTGAATTGGCCCATCAGTTTAATTCTTTTTTCTTATTGGCAAGCCGACGACTAGTCAACGGACTACTTGACTAGTCGGCAAGTCGGTCCCTACTCAGCTCGACTCGACTTACCGACTTATTAACCATGTGAGATCCTGACGAAGATCGTGGCTGTGATTTTGGCGAGCGTCTTCGGTGTGGCGTGTCTCTTTCTGACTGTTTTGAGTGTGGCTGCAGGGGGAGTGAGTGACAGTCCAAGTGCGAGAGGTTGTGGCTTTGACTGGCTTCACCTAATTGTGTTGTATTGCTGCTATTGTCACCATTGCCCTGATTTGGGCCACAATCGGTGTAGCGAGGCTGTTAGTCTCAATTAGTGGGGCCAAGCTATCGAGGAGCGTCTTGTGTGCAACGATGTTCCGCTACGGGTGGTGGAAAACATCTTGTTCTCCCATCTTCGTCAGCAAGATATCTTCGTTGATGTCATGAGCTCGGATATGGAGACCGGGCCCGTGTTTCTTCATGGTGAAGGCGATCTGTCTCCTCCGCTTCGTCGTCTTGGTGGTGTTGAGACTGAGTTAGCTGATCTTCTATCACATATACGCCACGAAAATCGAGACAACTTCCCGTACTGCTCTCCGAACTAGGCTTCGTGGAGGAGTGAGGGAGAAACAAGTCGGCTTGGTCCTTGAGTCCAAATGATTTGGAGTAAATAACTCCTGTCATCCGAGATTCGCTCTCGCTAGTGTCCTTGCCGTCTCCAGATTGAAAACTGAGCCCTCGGCGAACCATCGGTTGCTAGGTAGCGGTGGCGTTCCCCAATCCGTAAGGAAGTCTGGGTGAAGCGTTGTTGATGTCCATCTCAGATCGGATCTGGTCCGAGTTTGAGTAGATGGGCTTGAGCCCTTGCCGCATTATTCACTAGTACGAGGAGGCGGCGTTTTCCAACCCGAATGGGAGTTCGGGCCAGCTGTTGTTGGAGTTGCCATTAGATCGGATCTAATTCGATGAGAGAGAGAGAGAGCTTGCCAAGGTCGTTGGTTATGAAATCCAGGCCTCTGAAGCGAAACACTTGGCCAGGGACGCTGCCATCGAACTTTAATGAGATTGATCATATTGCTGCCCTTACCTGGCGCGCCAACTGTCGACGGTTGTTGTTGGCAATAATGATTATGCGGCTATGCGCTGAATCTAAAGGTCGATGATAACACAAGATGGATTATACAGGTTCAGACCCTCGAGGTGGAGGTAATAACCTAGTTATGTGCTCTGGAATTATGATGATGTGCATCGTATTACGTCCCGAACCAGGGGCCCCTACCCGCCCTATATTACTGTAGGGTTACAAAGGAGAGTCCCGGTCAATTTTGAGATAAGGATTATATTTCTATCCTTTCCAACCAATATTTTGATATCCGGGATTACAATCATATCTTCCCTATTCAGGTTATACTTCTATATTTATCTTTCACTCGTTGCACAAGGCAAACAATAGTCCTGGTGATTCCCAATGTGCGTGTAGCTGGCTCGGCCCATCCCCTCCAAGGTAGTCCTCGCGGCCCGCCATGCAGGTACCCAAGGCCCATATGTTCCACAGTATACTTAAGTCACGTAGTCTAAAGATCAAGAGGGTTCTGCACTGCTGTGTACTCATTTTGTTAGAATAGGGGACAGGTGGTGCCTTAGAAAGTTCAATGCTTGGAAGTTCTGGTCCTCGATAGGATACCTAGGCCAATGTCAATGACGCAACAAAGTTGTTTGCTACCAACGACAATTTTCACTTCCAATTTTTAGGTAAAGTAGTTATGGCCTTGAGGTGCCAATCCTCAAAGTCTTGGCTGACAATTTTGTTCATATGCAAGTAACACGAAATTGCATAAGATTATTGTGGGTAACTCAACTTAGAGTGGTGCATATGGCATAACAATTATCATAATTGTTCAATATGGTGTCATTACTAGTTGCATACTAATAACAAACAATTATAGTGGCAAGATGATACAATACTTGCCAAAATATAATTAACGGTGAAGAATAGTGAAATTCAAACAAAAATGGGTACCAAAAAAAATTTCCTGAGATGCCAAAGAGCTAAAAGATGAAATTCAGCAGAAACTGCAAATTCAGGTTTTCAGCAATTTTGATAATTTTTTATAATTTTTCTGAAAGTATCCAAATTTTATAGGGGCCATAGTGCAAATTCATCTTTTTTTCTTTTATTTTTCAAGCTGGTTGGCCTTCGGCCTGCCGTTTGACACAATACAGCACTCCCGCATTGCGCATCTCGTTTTGGCCACTGTATCCATCCGCCCGTTCAGCCTAGTCATCCGCAGTTCAGTGGTGGGCGTGGCCGGGCCGTGTGGGGCCGAATGCGGCGCAACCATTAGACGGCGGCTGCACGATTGATAAACAGCGCCGAGGTGGTGCGACCGTGCGACGGTGGCGTGGGGCAATGTGGCAGCGCTCATGCCCGACAGCGGTGGCAAGACTGTGCAGCATCACAACACCGTGTGGGGCAGTGGCTGCAGGAGCGTGCGGTGGTGCAGCCTTGCAAGGGCGCAAGGCCGTAGGCATGCAGTACTCGTGCAACAGCAGTGCGGTCGTACACTCGTACAGCACCGGAGATCGCATGGAGTGGTTCATCCAAGGAAAATAGAAACTGATCTAATAGATCCATTCACCGAAAACCTTCAAAAACGATGCCCATCCAAAATATTCGAATATGCGATTCCTAATTTCATGCTGAAGCGATTCAATATCCTGCGATCTGCCAAATTTCTTCAAAATTATGTTAGTTGCCGCATAGGACAGTGTCGTGTAGGATTTTTTCGACAAACCGAGTAGTTGTAGATAGCATGAGGGTGACTCGATTGTAGATCGTTCGTCGCCTTCTCCTCCTTCTGAATCGTTCTTCGTGAGCGAGCGTGCTGATAACGTGTTTTCAAACATTGCTACCGGGTGTACTACAGGACATAAATGCACAATGTTAGGGAGTCTCCTAAAGGCTGGTGTATGGACGGCGGGCTAAGCCCACATCCGTGACAGATTTACCCCAGATTGACACGAATGTGGCTAATTAGGCCAGCTGATTCCTTTCTATTCTATCTTTTAGTTAATTTCCATATTTGGCTTTCCTAAATTAGTATTTCCTTGTAAAGCCTTTAGCCCGGCTATAAATAGGTTGTGATTGGAGGAATAGAGGCATCGAATTACCAGGGTTATTCCCTTTTCTTTTGCCTCTGCCGAGCAGCATCTCGGGGATCTGGAGTGCCAAGGGCCTCCTGATTTTCGATCTCTCCAGCAGTTGGTAAATTCAATTTCCCAGCCGTGACAATTTGGTATCATAGCCGTCGATTCTCGGCGTCAGCATGTCGAAGGAAGGCCAGGAGACCCAAGCCGCAGTAGCTTTGTAGAAGATCGAGTCCTTCCTCGTTGAGACCAAGCCATGCTTGGAGAAGATCACCAAGATCGAGTCGTTGGTTGAGGATCTGTCACAGCAGCAACACGCGCACCATCTGGGCATTATGCGGCTAGAGACAGGGCGCGGCAAGGCCATCACCGAAGCGGGAGACGGAGTGGAGGTCAGCTCGGAGGTGCTGGTCTCGGTTAACCCAAAGCAGCAACACCAGGAGAAGCAATCGCTTGTTTTTGCCAGGCCACGGCGAGTACAGGTGACCGAAGATGAAGAGCAATATGTGCCTCCAAAACCACTGAAGTGGTCCTTCCCTACATACGATGGAAAGGAAGACCCTTTTCGTTGGCTAAGTCAATGTGAGCAGTTCTTCAGGGTCCAAAGGACAAGGAAGAAGGATAAAGTTTGGACTGCCTCATATCATCTAACGGGGCGCAGACTTGGTACACCCGTTGGGAGGGGCGCTACAGGCAACTGATCTGGACTGAATTTTTGGATTTGGTCACACGGCTGTTTGTTCCGGAACAGCAAGGAAATTCCTTAGGGGAATTAGCAGCACTGCGAAAGGAGGGTTCATTGGAGGATTATGAAGATTGATTTTTGAGTCGTTTGAGCTATGCCAAAAAATTAACGGAAAAACAAGAAGTGGATCTTTACACCTTTGGGTTAAATGATCCCCTTCGCTTGAAGGTTGAGATGAAAGAACCAAGGGATTTGTCTGAAGCCATGAACGTGGCTAGATCTATGGAAAAGCTGGAAAGGCGCTGTTGGCTGTCCTCACGCCATCAAAACCCCAACGCACACCTGCGGGGTGACAGACAACCTACGTTCCAGCAACAACGACCGTGGCCCCGGTGGAACCAAAGGCAGCCGATTCCTCTACTGCTGTCCAAGTAGCTCCCAAGGTATTTAAACGCCTCACTCCAAGTAAGATGGCCGGAAGACGAAAGCAAAACCTTTGCTTTAACTGTGATGAGTAGTGGGTAAAGGGGCATACTTGCAAGAAACTCTTTGCGATTCTTGTGACCAATGGGGAGGAAGAGGAAGAAGAAGCAGAAGAAGGGCAGATATCGCTACATGCTATATCCGGGGTACAATTCACTGATACTATGCAAATTAAGGTCATGATAGCAGGGCAAGAAGTGTGGGCACTGGTCGATTCCGGATCTACCCACAATTTTATCGAGGACAAATTGGCAAGTTGTATACCTGCAAGGATAATCAAGAACAAGGGCCTCAATGTGACCGTGGCAAACGGAGACCGGGTGTCTTGCTCCGGTGTATTTCAAGCCGTACCATTCACCATTGCGGGGAATGGGTTTGCTACAGATTTCTATGTAATGCCACTAGAAGGCTACGAGATGGTCCTAGGGACGAGATGGCTCGCTGTTTTGGGTCCTGTATTGTGGGATTTCCAACAACGTACAATGTCTTTTCAGCAAGGAGATAAAACTTGCACCATTGAGGGCTGGGTAAAGAAGGCAGAGGCAACAGCTAGATTGGCCACATGCAGTGATAAAGAGTTGCTGCCGGAGTTGTTAGAAGAATTCGGAGATTTATTCAATGAACCCCAAGGCCTTCCTCCACAGCGGCAGCACAACCATCGCATACATTTGCTGCCTAATTCTGAACCAGTGGTGGTGCGACCGTATAGTACACAAGTTTGTAGAAGGATGAGTTGGACTGCCAATGCGAAGCCATGTTAGGGCAAGGAATCATTTGACGAAGCACATCGGCTTTCTCCTCTCCAGTACTGCTAGTTATGAAGAAAGATGGTACGTTGAGGTTTTGTGTGGATTATCGTGCTCTCAATAGCCGAACAATAAAGGATAAATTCCCAATTCCTGTAGTAGAAGAACTGCTGGACGAACTAAAAGGGGCCAAATTTTTTATGCGATCTAGGTATCACCAAGGGTCGCATGCATCTGGCGGACATCCACAAGGCAGCTTTTCGCACACATCTAGGACTGTTTGAGTTCTTGGTAATGCCTTTTGCGCTATCCAATGCCCCAGCCTCTTTCCAAGCACTAATGAATGAGGTGTTGCGTACTTTCCTTCACCGATTTATGTTGGTTTCCTTTGATGACATACTGATTTACAACAACTTATGGGCTGAACATTTGTAACATGACAGTATGGTTCTCAAACTTCTTCGACAACATAGCCTATTTTGGAAGAAATCTAAGTGTATCTTTGGAGCTACCAGAGTGCATTATTTGGGCCATATCATCTCAGCCGCTGGTGTATCCATGGATCCGGAGAAGGTCCAAGCCCTCCTCGAATGGCCATTACCATCCTCAGTACGAGCTCTTCGCGGATTTCTAGCTTTGGCGGGCTATTATCGCCGTTTTATTTAGAATTGTGGCACCATCGCAGCCCCCTTAACCCAACTGTTACGCAAGGCGGGTTTTGTTTGGTCGGACGAGGCTACACAAGCTTTTAGAGCACTGCAGGTCGCTCTTACTTCGGGTCTGGTACTCAATCTTCTAGATTTCCAGCAACCCTTTATTGTGGAATGTGATGCTTCTGGAGTGGGGTTTGGCGCTGTTCTTCACCAAGGGAATGGACCAATAGCATTTTTCAGCAAACCTGTGGTCACGCGGCATTTATCCTTGGCAGCATATGAGCGCGAATTGATTGGTTTAGTGCAAGCTGTCAAACATTGGTGACCATTCTTACGGGGACATCAGTTCACAGTCCACACTGATCATTATTCTCTCAAATATTTGCTTGATCAGCGCTTAAGTATAGTGCCACAACATCGCTGGGTAGGCAAGTTGCTTCGTTTTGATTTTGTGGTGGAATATAAACCTGGTCATACTAATGCTGCAGCCGATGCACTTTCTAGACGTGCTACAAACTGTTTACAGTTATCATCACTTTCCAATCCATGGTTTGATATATTTGGGCGTTTGCGGGAAGAAGGTACTAGGGACCCGACATTGTTAGCTTTGCGGGACCAATTACAGCAAGGCACTTTAGATGAAATGTGGGCTATCATTGATGGAATCCCTCCTCACCCCTTGTTTAGGAGGTTTCAGCAGCAGCACATCTTACTAGTCATGAAGGGATTCAAAAGACTTTGGTTCGCCTTCGCCGTGATTTTCATATCCCTCAGGATAAACATATGGTTAAGGAGTTTGTCGCCTCTTGTTGTACTTGTCAGCGCAACAAAACAGAACAACTACACCCTACAGGTCTTTTGCAACCTCTTCCCATTCCCACTCAAATTTGGTCGGATATATCCTTGGATTTCATTGAAGGCTTACCTAAAGTGGGTGGTAAATCTGTCATTTTAACTGTGGTATGCAGATTATCTAAATATGCTCACTTAATACCATTATCCCATCCTTATTCGGCCGAGTTAGTTGCGCGTGCTTTCTTTGATGAAATTGTTCGCCTACATGGTGTTCCATCTTCCATAATGTCTGATCGGGATCCAGTTTTTACATCATCCTTTTGGCGCCAATTGTTTCGTGCGGTAGGCACTTCTTTGTGCATGAGTACGGTCTTTCATCCCCAAACGGATGGGCAGTCAGAATCAGTTAATCGTTTCAACTCCATGTATTTACGTTGCCTAACAGGAGATCGACTGAAGCAATGGTTGCAATGGTTGGCTTGGGCTGAATATTGTTACAATACATCATTCCACACTTCACTTCGGGAGACTCCTTTCAGATTGGTGTATGGGCGTGATCCTCCTTCACTTCGTTCATATGATCAGTCGGAGATTCGCAATGCAACAGTGCTGGATTCCTTGGTTCAGCGGGATGAATTTCTCCAGGAAATACAAGACCGTCTCCTTCTGGCTCAGCAATCAGCCAAGCATTACTATGATGCACATCATCGTCATGTGGAATTTCAGCAGGGTGATTGGGTATGGCTCTGTCTACATCCTCGTCAAGCTGCTGCCATTTCAGGCACACGTCGTACCAAACTATCCCCCAAGTTCTTTGGCCCATACAAGAATAGACAAAGTGCTTATCAGCTTGAGCTGCCTCCTCGCCCCCGCATCCATAATGTGTTCCATGTCAGGCTGCTCAAACCTTTCCATGGTGCTCCTCCAACAACGCCACCCCCATTACCACACATGTTACATGGCCGTATATTACCGTAGCCAGAATTGGTTCTCCGCTCTCGACGACAGCATTCGGGATGGCAGATTCTTATTCAGTAGTTGCATTCCCCTCCATCAGCAGTAACTTGGGGAGACGTGGATCAGTTCCAGCTTCAGTTTCCAAATTTCCAGCTCGCGGATGAGCTGTGTGTCGAAGAGGGAGGAGTGTCAGGGCGTCTCCTAAAGGCCGCTATGGGCTGGTGTACGGACGGCGGGCTAAGCCCACATCCGTGCCAGATTTACCCCAGACTGGCACGGATGAGGCTAATTAGACCAGCTGATTCCTTTCTATTATATCTTTTAGTTAATTTCCATATTTGGCTTTCCTAAATTAGTATTTCCTTGTAAAGCCTTTAGCCCGGCTATAAATAGCCTGTGGTTGGAGGAATAGAGGCATTGAATTACCAGGGTTATTCCCTTTTCTTTTGCCTCTGCCGAGCAACATCTCGGGGATCTGGAGTGCCAAGGGCCTCCTGATTTCCGATCGCTCCAGCAGTTGATAAATTCAATTTCCCAGCCGTGACACACAATCATACAAATATAGAGAAGACAAAAAACACAATACATAAGGATGGATTTCGGTTTTATTAATTTAAGATTGACAAATACATTGAGTCGCCACCTCCTAGCCGTGGTTGGCTTGGGTTGGCTGAACCGGTTCGATAATCGGTTCTGCAACCGTAGGGATCTACATTGGACCTGTCCATTATATCTTCCTTTACCTTGCTCCATAAACACTACCCACGTTTCAATCTGTCTATCAGTATATTTAGCTAACTTCAACACGAATCCGCACCTCATGATTCCTAACCTGCACGGTTTCCAAGTTGTCATCCATTGTCGTGCCACCCTTGCTCCGATCTACGATCATCATGCTACTATGCTGTTGTTGCTGCTGTTGCATCTCCTTACCTTTCCCCCATAGGAAGGCGTACAGTCCTGCGATAATCAGCGTTGTTCCTAGCACGCTGCAGACAACAAGCAGGTTATATATAAATAAGGAAATAAAAACCTTGGTATTTTTCAGCAGTTTGCCGGATTCGCTATAGTGAAAAACTATACATGTTACCAAAGCCGGTCTGAAGATCAGAAGATGAAATCTAATCTGAATCTCACCTCCCCACGGAGAGCTCGGTGCCAAGCAGCAAGGAATCAAGGACCATGGTGATAACCAGCGCCAACGAGTTGAACATGGAGGGATAGATGGGGCCACGACGAGTCACCACCCATGAGATCAAGCAGAAGGTGATGGCCGTGTTGAACACCCCCTACATGTGCGCAAGGATAAAGAAGGTGAACACACCATTCGAACTAGATATATCAAATCACTAGTAAATTTTGGTCGTGTTTTATCTTCGCATATAGAGTTGAATTATTTCTTTTAACTAAAAAATGTCAAAATACTGCTAGGTGGTTACTGAGTAGACGACGGCGAGCAGCTGCAGGTCCCATCTGAGCGCCCACAAGGACATGTCCCTGTCGATGACGATCCCGATGAGCAACGCCTGCACCGTCCCCGACACGCACCCTAGCATTGACGAGAAGTACTTGGACGGGAACACCCTGCCCACTCGTGCCTGCGTGCAGTTTCAGTATCAACAATTAAGCTAATACATGCTAGTGCTAGCTTAGCTGCTTGGGTATGTACATAATATAAACATATACCTGTACGATGAACCAGAAGGCGTAGCTGAGGCAGCTACCGACGAGGAAGAGCGTGCCGGCGAGCAAGTTGTGGTGGCTCTGCGGCGCCGACGCGGCGGCCCGCAGCAGCGGCTTGAGTAGGTGGGTGGGCCAGAGGTGCAGCAGCTTGCCCTTGTACAAGCTGACCACCATCGTGCCCCCCACGCAGGCCACGGTGCCCAGCATCTTCATCTTTGCAGGGCGCGTCCTGATCTTCAGCTTCTCCACTCTGGATTAGTTCATGGGACCAGCGTTTTTTAATTAGCATGCCAGATTGACGGACGGATGCAGTTTATTTATTTCCAGCATCGCGTGCCCTGCTAGTCATTCAGGGTAAGCACACAGATGTTCTGTATACTCTCGCAATTATAAAATAATAGTCATTTCAATCATTGACACGGTGTTCATAGTACGGTGTTCGTAGTACAACTTTAACCATAAAAAACTTGTAAAATTTTATATACAATGCATTAAAAATTATAATATTATGAAGTTCTTTTCAAGACGAAATTATCTATTCGATTTTTATGTTCTCAGTCTAAATAGTTTAAAAGTTCATTATACATAAAGTTTTAAAACTTTCACTTAGGACAAGTTTAGAACTGACTACTATAGTATTATTGCATAACGGAGGGAGCATGTGTGTGTATTTTAGTTATGTCAATTAGGTTCGTATGGCTCTTTGAATGCGCGCGTGTTGCAAATCAAATTACAGCTTTTATCTGCAAATAGGCGTATGTACCGGAATATAACGGCTATGATGAAGGTCACAATGGGGATCAGATTAAGGAAATTGACGGAGTAGGCGGCGTTGGTGGCGCGCAGGCCGTAGTAGTTTAGTCCCATTGCAAGAACAATCCTGAATGAATCAACAGATAAAAACAGATTAATTTCGTTAAAAGTACGGTACATATTCGAAGTTCAAAGCAGTTCTTCCTACAGCTGGTTCGCAAAGGACGGTTCAGATGTATAGTGGAGTAGAGTACTGACCCAAACAAAGCATTCAGGGAGATCCAGCCCCATACCTTGAGGTTCACCTTTCTTATCATCTCCCTGCAATCATGAAGCATGGCATATGTCTCTGCTATTCTGAGAAGTATTGGATCACAAAGGTGAGTACGCTTGCCATTCCCTTAAGCGAGCTCTCCATCCATAAATTTTTTGAGATATTGTAGGTTGTGACTCATGAGATGGTGGGCGACCAAGTTATTTCATTACTCAAACGAAACAAATCATTAGATTCCAAAGCGAACTTCCTTAAGGAATGGCATATATAGTTGATAGATGATGCTGATAATTCCCTTTGAAAAAATGTTCCTAATGACAAAACCAGGCATTGAAAATGATACCGAAAAAGGACAGAAATTAATATCTGACTACTTGGACGAGGCTTTGGTCTAGTGATAGAGACTGCAGTGGCAGCGCTACCCACCAGAGTTCAAAACCCAGGTTTGACTCTGTGTGTCACATTTTTCTAGGATTTTTCTAGAGTCGTAGAGGTACGCACACACGTGTGCCTTGTTGCCTAGTTGTTGTCCCACGGGGCAGTCGTTGTTTCAATCGTGTGTTAGGACGGACGCGTGTGCGTACGTATTAATTTAGCTGTTAAAGTTAGGGAGTGAGGTGTATGCGCCTTCTTTATACCCTCCCTAAAAAAATTACTTGGGAGACGGTGACAACCAAAAATACATTGAACCTCTCTATAGCTCACTCTTCTACTCCCCTACAAAACCGCTGAAATTGTAACTAGACCATTTGATCCTCAAAGAGGAATATCTATTTTATTTTAAGTGGAAATTTGATAAATAGTTGTTGGACATTAGACTACTTTGCAGCCCAATATGAGATCAGTAACATGGTTCACATTAGTAATTCAAGTTGGGCACCTGTCAGTTGTCACTAACGATGTAGGAAGGGAAGTGAGGATGCCCAAAACGAAAAGGTGCTATCTAATGTATGCTACTTCCTAGCATGCATGACCACTCTTCTCTGTAAGAGAAACAGAACTAGCCAGTCGTCATCACAAACAAGGCTCCATAGTGATAGAGACTGCAGTGGCAGCTCTACTCACCAGAGTTCAAAACCCAGGTTTGACTCTGTGTGTCGCATTTTCTAGGATTTTCCTGGAGTCGTAGGGGTACGCACACACGTGTACCTTGTTGCCTAATTGTTGTCCCATGGGGTCGCTGTTTCTGTCGTGTGTTAGGACGCACGCGTGTGCGTACGTATTAATTTAGCTGTTGGAGTTAGGGAGTGAGGTGTGTGCGCCTTCTTTATACCCTCTCTAAAAAAACTACTTGGGAGACAGTGACAACCAAAAAGACACTGAACCTTTCTATAGCTCACTCGTCTACTCGCCTACAAAACCGCTGAAATTGTAACTAGACCATTTGATCTTCAAAGAGGAATATCTATTTTATTTTAAGTGGAAATTTGATCAATATTTGTTGGACATTAGACTACTTAATTTGCAGCCCAATATGAGATCAGTAACATGGTTCACATTAGTAATTAATGTTGTCACTAACGATGTAGGAAGGGAAGTGAGGATGCCCAAAACGAAAAGGTGCTATCTAATGTATGCTACTTCCTAGCATGCATGACCACTCTTCTCTGTAAGAGAAACAGAACTAGCCAGTCGTCATCACAAACAAGGCTCCATTAAAAAAAAATAGAGGGTATGTGATCTTAGAACGACACAAGAGGCATGAGGGTGACTTAGCTCATCTCTCACCTACATCAGCAGGGTTATGATTATGTGCATTTCTTTCCAACACGGTAGCATGCTAGCCAACCGGGTCACGACCGCATGTACATCGCTATTATTTGTGGTTGTTGGTCACAATAGGGTGCCCTTTATGCAGTGCTCACAATACAAGTCCGACTCAAACACTAGTTTATTCTGCCTATTACAGCTCGGAATCAAGTGTAGTAGCCCCACTTGTGTTCATATTTAACAACTCTAACAATTTTATTGTCAAAATGTCATGATTACATTTCAATTGGGACCTAAGCACGGCTATGGATTATTATGCACTTAAACTAATTAGCTTTTTCCATTTTTTATCAAAAAGAAATTATATATAATTCATGCATGAGTCGATTTTTTTTTTGCCAAGACACGTGTATATATATATATATGCACTTAAGCTTCCTGTTTACAAGGGGACAAAAAACGCATGATGCATGCGTGTGTTCATGCGATTTCAGGAGGCGCACAAAGGAGTAGTCTACAAGCAAACGCCATCCTGGTCGGTCGCGCAATGCAGCAATGCGAATATGCACGTATGTGCGTAACACGAGGACAAAGTTTGTCATCCATTTTGGTGCTCTCCTCCCTCAACGGGCTTGAAAGCAAGCTATCATCTAGCCAATTGAAGTAGCTAGGCAGCAAAACGTACGTACGTAAGAATACTTCTTCCCTCTTCCTTTATTATTCAATTTAGGAGTCAATTTGTGATGTTTGTAAATCGTAACGAACTTTTAAAACTTTGACGCCATACATTTATATAATATAAATCCTTTCAATTAATTGTCACATTGTATATAAACTGAATCCAAATATTTTTCACCAATGATGCATATATCTCACACAACAAATTCATCTATAGGTTTTCTTTTTAAAATGTTCCTTAAATTAATTTTTTTTTAAAAAAAACTTCTTTAAGTGTTACTATGTTCTCAAGGCAGCCCACCTCTAACACTCTTAACGCTCTAAGAGCATCGATTCCCAACAAACCATCTATACCCTTTTTCATTTAATAATTAGCTCCCGTACATTTTGAACCCTATGTCTGTTTAATAATTTTCGCAAAGATCCTGCCCTATGGCTAAAAACTTATTTTTGAATAAAGATTTTAAAATATGAATGCTAGCTCATATGATCAGTTTATTGCAGAACAGGTTAATGTAAAATAAGTACGAGTATTATACCAGGGTATGCTATATCCACTATATATAGTGTATGCTATATACACTATATATATTGGAATCCGACTAATTTTCATCGGTCAATTATTTCTGTCAGCTCCAAAATAACCTATGATATTACCCACTCAAATTGAAATATATTACGTTTCTCCCTCTTTTTTATTTTAATGCCTAGTTTATAATTCGGGCCAGCAATCATTTTTTTTTAGGATTGGCCAATCATTATAAATTTGGACAAAAATATATACCTAGATTTGTCATCAAAGTTATTTGAATAACACTACATTTTTTATAAATAGATACAAGCATAAATAATTAACGTTCAAAGCTAGCCATGTAAGCAAACTTAGTGCCTGCATTGATATTAAAGTGTGGTACTTTCAAACATAATACCATGCAGCCATATTTCAGTAACAAATATAACGATACACAATTTTTCCATGTGGTTGATATGTTGGAGGGTCTTATATAAGAAATTTTAAACATGCATATTTATGGGAAAAAAAAATAGGAACACCTGTAGTTGCCCACGGAAACTGGCATACCGATTAATGAATACACCACGACGCAATGTCTTGCATATTTACCGAGAAAGAAAAAAGGGTGCGGCACTTTAAAACATGCACATATATAATTAAACGTGCGCAAATTTAACTTGATATTAAAGTGCAAATTTGAACTTATGTATTGCGATTATCTTTCTTCCGTTTTTAGAAAGATGGCATGCATCACGTATATAAACAGTACTCGGTGAATTCGCTAAACGCCGGGCGGTTACACTCTGTAATTCTGTATGTACCGGAAGCAGTTTCTGAAGAGGGCGATGAGGCACGTACCTCTCGAAGTAGAGGGCGAAGGGGGCGATGGTGACGGCGCCAATGAGGTTGCGGTAGGCGAGCAGGACGAAGGGCGCCATGCCGACGTTGAAGGCGATCTTGGCGATGATGAGGGCGCCGACGGCGAAGACCTGGACTAGCACCATGCTCGCTGGCAGCAGCAGACCCTCCGCCGCCGGCGGCTTCTTCTCGCCCTCCGCTCCGGCGGCCTCCATGTGTGTGCGGCGGCTGCGCTTGTGATGATCTAGCGCATCGGCTGCATCTGCATGGCAGCGAGAACGGAATGCATTGCACTGTCAGTGGAGAAGCACTGTACTGCGGTGCCGTGGTCGCGTTCATAGTGGGCATGCAGTTTGGCCCTATATATGTGCCGGAGCAGGGGGAATCCAACGTGAGTCGGACTATGCGGTCGATCTCTCCCTCCTCATCGTTGGATACAGCGAGCCCCAGCTCACATTGATATACTGCCTCCGCTCATAAAAATAAATCGTCGTTGACTTTTAAACACATCTTTCATCATTCATCTTATTCAAAAATTTAGTACAAACATGCATAAATATAAATCATGCTTAAAGTACCTTTAATGATAAAACAAATCATAACAAAATAAATGATAACTTACGTAGTTTTTTCAATAAGACGAATGGCCAAACGTGTGTCCAAAAGTCAACGACGACTTGTTTTTATGATCGGAGGGAGTACTAGTTATATGTGCAACGGCGTGCATGCGGCTATGGCAGGGGAGCAGATGGGAGGTAAGGGGTGGCTGGGAGGAGCGAGGTATATAACGGATGACATTTGCGGGTAAATAATCACAAGTATAGATTATTGTTGTTTTATCAATGTACAAAAGTTAGAAAAAGACACCCCACTATACAATTTGAGCTTTTACGGGCTTTTGACTTGATAGAAGAGGTTGTAAAATTTGTCTGTTTGTTTGAACTTTTAGCCTTAATAAGAATACAAATAACAAATGATGGGGATGGTTTTTTTTGCTAAAACAACACCTATTTACTAAATTTGTTGTAACACCAATATTATTAGTTGAACACGATTGGAACACCCTGTAATAACATGAGTTTAGCTAAATTAGGGCACAACTGCTCAGGAAGCACTCTCTACCTCAAACAACATGAGCATAGCCAAAGAACGGCTAACCGGCTCAATAGACACTCTCTACATAAAACAAAATGAGCTTAGTTAAAGGACGGTTAACAGGATCAACATGCACTCCCTCCCTACACTATCCTAGCAGATTTATTTATTATCTACGATGAGACTGCCATGTGAAAACCTTACTCCTCGTCTATAACCGCGAACATGACTAATATGATAGTTTTAACTCTGCAACGTGTGCACACGTTCTCCACAATTCTTATCTCATCTCAGAGAGCGAAACAATATAAAATCGTTCACTTGTTACGCCTAGCACTTCATTCACCCTATCTTTAGTATACTTCGGCAAGGATGACGGCAGTGTACAAGCTACATTTGGCTATACCATGGTGACATACCGGAAAAGTACAGTTCCCATTTGAAACCATTTGGATCGTTGATTGCTTGTCACGTCTCCATTAGCCTACGAGTACACAGTAACATAGATTTCACAAACTAGTTAGGGATAGAAGACACAAGTGGTTGTACAATTTAGTTCGGGCCGCTAGTCACAATTGTAGTGTCCTTAGTTGAGGAGACTTCCAAACCTGCCATGAGCCCAAAATCCCTTTTTGTAGGTCTCCTCGATTTAACACACACCACATTGATTTTAGTTTATTAAGCCTAAATCAACACCACAAAACAAAAAAATTTCACAATAAATCATTATTTATTAAGACATATCATCTACCAACTCAAAAGCATAGCTAAGCATCTACTCAAGGATAGGTTACGGAAATCAATAACAGGACTATCAATGACAACAAATCATGTTAATAAAATACTAATATAATAATAGGATAGAATGCATGCCTTAAGTAAATAACAATAAAAGTAAATATTTGGCATAGTCAATATGAGTCTAGCTTGCCTTGGTTCCGGGTGTGATCCTGCTTGATAGCCAACAACTACCCTTTTTTGACCCGTCGGCGACGTCTACACGTAAGCCAAGACGTGAATAAATAAACAGCAGAAAATAAAATTCAGAAAATACGAAATAAACATAGTAGGTGGATTAGGATACAACGAGACTACGGTTTGTGAGATACAAAATTGAGAAGGTTATTGTTTATATAACAGTTGGGCTTTGCTGATCAGTCACAGCCGAAGGGCTGTAAAGGGTATCGGGGGACTCATTCTTAAACCACCAGAGAGAGAGAAAGAGGTGCAACAAGTAACAGCGGCCAGCGGAAATAGCAAGCAGCACGCAGAAAGCAGCAGCTTGCAGCGACGTACAGGCAGCAGCTATTGGCCTGTAGGCTGTAGCAGCAGTGCGCAGCGGCGGCGGAGCTCGGCTCGTCGCCCGTAGCGAGCCAAGGAAGAGCAGTGAGGGCAGCTAGCGACTCAAAAGAGATGACGACGGCGGCTACATGCAGGCAAATAAAGTCGGCGACGGCTCCGGCTAACTCCTGGTGGTGGTGACGAGAGAGTTGGCGACGGCTCCGGCAATCTCCTGGCGGCGGTGACGTTTGGACGGTAACGAGAACTCCACCGGCTCTATCGGTCTTATTTTGAGCAAAAATTGGATGAGACCGGTGGGGTTTACGGGGGTATTTATAGGGATTTGGTTAGTGGATTAGAGGGAGAGTCCGGTTGGTGTGTACTTTAACGAATGGTTTGGCTCACGACTCACGAGGATTTATTAAAGATGGATTGGGCTGAGGAAGAGGTTGAAATATGGGCGAGCTGAATCGGGTTAGGACTCGGCATGAGCATTACTCAATCTCAAAGTGGCCGTTGGCCGTACTAGAGTTAAAGATCGGCTAGGGTTAAAAACTTGAAATTAATGAATTTTTTTAAAGATTTATATCCATCTCAATGACTCGTAATAATTTTATTAGGATGATATTTCGCATGGTCAACCTCGCTCTGATAGCACTTGTTAGATTTTTAATCGCCACGCACGATCTGGACAATACAGAGGCACAATACTTGGTAACATAGTTTGACACGATTCCTTACATCTGCGGGGATCTAAATATGGACGTTTCTCTCCAATCTGCACAAACACACTGAGCTACCCGAGTTGTGGCAACATTCCGGCTGTTAACCCCTATGCGTACTGCGCTACCGCTAGGTCGTAATAACAGGTTACACGAGGCGTGCTTTTCTATTTATAGCAGAGAACAGAATACAAGTTTGACTCTAACATGACCCATTTCTATATATTATAACTCAGAGTTCACGCAACTCACTTAGAGCACGCATTCGAAGTAAACTCCCGTGAAGGACCAGGATGAGTCGGAGGACAATTGAACTACGATGACTTCACTTTTGCAATAAGAATCTAGGAATTGGCTAGCCTAGTGCAACAACGCTGTGCTAGAATATTGAAATTATATTTAAAAATTACAGTGCCAGTTTGATATACTTATGATCCGACATAAATGAACATATCAACTTTGCCGATTTCGAGCTGGCTCAAATGAACGACTCACTTCAGTGTCATGCCAGTTCAAAAACCGAGGTTACTAATGAGAACCGATACGTATTGGCTATTTTGTAGTAGTAATGATGAGAACATGTTCGTCAAGTATATGTTCAACGCTACATCAAAATGAATTCATCGACCTTTATCTTGGTCATGTAGATCACACGGTCGATCACACAATTGGCCGCTATCTCGGCTTCTGAACATGGCACCATCACATCCAGCAACTAGGCCGCCACCTTTGCAGCCTCCCATACATTATGGCATATTCAACAAAGCCGTATCTCCATATCCACAATGTCTACAACTTCTGTATGTCATGCCGATCAAAGGACACGCAAGGAAATCAAATTACGAGCTCAACTCGAATTCTACTCCGATCCGGTTCGGCCATGATCGCGCAGCCAGCATTCAAACGGACGCACAAGTCGCATTCGAACTCCATTTAGGAGATTCTTAACGTCCACGGCGAAGCCCATGACGAGATCTTTCCAATGGATCCGGCCTCACCCCAAAATTCGTTCGGAATCAGCGGAAATTATCAAAACAAGTTGCTGCATCAACAATTGGGCCAAACCTGGGCCTTGTAAGCGTGTTGGGCCATGGCACAGGTGGAGCACGCCCCGAGGGATCCACACTAGAACGATCAGGGATCCCTCCTAACCGCCTCTCCCATGATGATAAGGTAGTCGTCGCTGTTTTCAGACTTGGGTTTTGTTTATTTATATTTAGCCTTTGCTAAATACCAGTATTCGTGCGTGTCGGTTAGACCACCTATTTTATTGTCGCAGAACCGCACCATTCGTGATAATTTTTGATCAGATTATAGTACATATTTCCAATTGAGCTGGTTGTTAATCTTGTTTTTACTAGTTATTCGATCGCTTACAGGATCAAGGACCTTTGTGGTCAGGTTAATCGCTCTTCGGCGAGGTGAATAACCATGTGGAGTTGGTGTACCGGTCGCTATGATGCAACATCCTGCATGGTTGTAGTCGGGCCGCCAATATCGACTCCTAGCAGATCGTAGTTATCCTCCTCTCATCGAAAGATCGGGACCCCTGCCCCTATCAAGTAATACTTAAAGAGACAAAATATAAGAAACTATGTTTCACCGCTAGAAATTTGGGTTATTATACCGGTACATTAGTATCAATTGAATTGAAACCAGTACTGTTAGTGGCATCAGTACGAGTTCATAGAAACAGTACGAGTTCATAGAAACAGTTGCGATTCGGACTTTCAATACCGGTTAGAGACAATAGTAAAGATTTTTTTTGCAGATGGGTACAGGCCAGCTGGCACGTGGGCTCATGAGTATAATGCCTCATTTCTGAAATTTTTGGATTTATGGTTAAAGAAGAAAAAGAAGAAAACAGTGGTTTTATTGAATTTCAAGTATTCAGTTTCATCCAATAAGATACCAAGACTTAAAAGGTATGCATGTGCTAATTATATCAGATCATGTGGGTGGATGAGTTGGCTAGAAAAGTGTGAGGCGTGGGTCATAAATGACCAAGAGGTGAGGTTTTAGTACAGCTGGCTAATTTTTTAGGCCTTAATGATATTTAGTTAATGTGTGCAACACAAAATATGTACGATCAATCGATAAATAAGCAAAACAGACGATGGATCTTGCCTCGTCGCTCTAGGCAAGTACGTAACCTTTTGCGTGACATCTGATTACTACGTCGATGATTGTATGGGCGGGTCGATACATACATACATACATACATACATACATACATACATACATACATACATACATACATATGTGTCTATATTTACCTATGTATATATGTATATGTATATATGTGTATAGATGTATATGTATGTATTTTCTCACCGCGTGCGTGGCTGCCTGATCTCTCCTTGACATGCCTAATATGTGTTTCCCTTCTCAACTACCGTGCGGAGGAAAAAATTTTGTGATACACAATTGTGTTTGATAGACTCCGTACGTACGGCAAACAAACTCAGTGCAGCTTAGCACCAAAGCATGCTTTCATTTTTCATATGCAGACAAGGCAAAGAGTGCCGAACACCCAGAAAAGCTGATACCTCATTTAGCACCAATCAGAAAAGCCGTTTGGCGGGGAGACACATAAAGATCAAGGAGTCAAGGACGTCTCCAACACTCCATACCTCATTTACGTAGCTTGCTGGTTTGTAATGCAAAAGAAAAACTCGACTACCTATTTTTTGTTTTATATATATCTGTATGTCGCAATGTATTTTTATAACTCCAAGTTAACTCTCCAATTCTCCATGGAACCAAATCCAGAGTAGGGAAAGGCGGGTGGCCCCCGCTGGGTGCTATTTTGGAAGCCACTAGCCAGAGAGCTAATCTAGGTGTGTAAACAGGGAAAATTAATATTTGCTGCTAGCTTATTTGATATAGTTTAATTTTGTCTTTATATATTTCCCGTTCTCCCATTTTGCTCCCTAGAACATTAAACAATCATCACATCACCTTCCTCACCGCCGTCCATCTATCCCCCTCGGTCTCACCTTCCCGAGTCTAGGTGCCATGTCCCTCATCAGTTGGACTGCATAAGGCAACTCGATTTCTCACCCTGACAACCAGCCGAAGCTACCTTCACCATGTCATCAGCAATATGCTAGTCAGTGGAACTACTTCACGCCCATTGCGAGGTGTTCGGTGTCTCGGCGCTTCAAATTCAGGACATTGTCTTCATCGCTTATATGGTTGATGTGCTGAACATACGCCCTTGGGGGTGTTAAATCCCGGGCATTGTCGTTTGGGACATGAATCTTCATGAAAATCGAGTCAATCGCATTTGCATATGGAGTAAAAACTAAAAAGCCAATCAACCATTTTACGGGATATGCGTTTTATGCATGATATGCATGTGGAAGGCAAGGCACATGACAAATATCAGAGCAAATGATAAAAGTGAAATTAATAGCGACATGAGTCAATAGAAAATTCAGAAGAGAAATAAAACCAGCTGATAAATTGAAATCAAAGCATCGAGCGATCAGTAACGATGAGACTCACCATTGTGTTGCTCGGTGCAGGAGTCGCTTTTACAAAACGTACAGTGATGAAACTCTGATTTCAGTATAATCAGAATTACTGCGACGGTCGCACGTACTCCCCGAACAGACGAATCAGAGAGGAGAGAGAAAACGCCGCCGTGTATACTTTGATCGAGAAAGGTACCGGGCAAGAGGAGGAAGAAGAGAGATCTATATGAAACTGCGTACCGTCCCTTGTTTTATACTAGTAAAAAAGCTTGGAGAAAAATATGGGGAGGTGACACACCTGGTAAAAGCCTAGCTAACCATTTGGAGAGAAAAGTGAAGAGATTATTTTTCGCGTGGAAGCCTCGTTTAGTTCTCGTCTTTTTTCTATTCTTGGAGTCAAACGACATGTGCAGTTTTTTTCTCAATAGATGTCATGCATGGCACGATTGCATCTATCTACTACTATTACAAGGCCATAGCAGGCCGGCTCGTGGTGTATCCACGTAGCCGGCCTGTGGTGCTTGCGCGTGCCCGGCTGCCCACAGGCATGCCACATCGCTGAAAAAAATGTTGGCTGTTCGATCAGCTCGTTAAAGGAAATATGTCCGTCCATACTACATTAACATTTAAAACAAAGCCAACAAGATGTGCGCCTTTGCAGGTTGGCTCTGAGCTAGCTTTCACAAAAAAAGGCCTAGGGTTCGAATTCTGCCTCCACCGTTTTCCAGCGCCTCACACCATTTTCCAGCGCCCCATGTGGCGCCAAAAAAAATATGTGATTTTTACTACTATTACAAGGCCATAGCAGGCCGGCTCGTGGTGTGTCCACGTAGCTGCCCGGTGGTGCTTGCGCGTGCCCGGCTGCCCACTCACACGCCACATCGCTGAAAAAAAATGTTGGCTGTTCGATCATCTCGTTAAAGGAAATATGTCCGTCCATACTACATTAACATTTAAAGAAAGAGCACTCAATGCGAGGACGGATACAGGGCCACTTGTTGATGAGAGGTTTCATGCCGAACTATACATGTTGGACTACATTAACATTTAAAACAAAGCCAACAAGACGTGCGCCTTTGCAGGTTGGCTCTGAGCTAGCTTTCACAAAAAAGGCCTAGGGTTCGAATTCTACCTCCACCGTTTTCCAGCGCCCTACACCATTTTCCAGTGCCCCATGTGGCACCACCAAAAATATGTGATTTTTTTTAATGCCATCATGCGATTTCGTTGGACCCTCTTTGGCAGCCATCGGACAACGTCCGCTGAAGCAACAAAACGCCAACCTGGAGACTTCGGACAACGACTAAAGAACAAACCTCGGATCAAACCCTAGAACCGGGCCGGGCCCTGTTCGGAGGAACCCCTTCCCCAGAAAGATCACAACGCAACTACCACCAGACCAAGTCCGTTGATGACCAGACATTGTCCGGACAACGATCGGACATTGTGCTTCTTGTTGTTGCGACACGTGGATCAACCTAGGCCAAGCACGCCATCCAGCGACTCCGTCAGAACTTGACCGACGGCCACAGGACAATGCCCGTTGAAGCAAAAAAAAACTCAGTTCGGAGACTTCGGACATCGACCGAAAAACGAACCCCGGAAAGACAAACTCCACTGGGCGTAGTCCGGTGCCCACCGGAGACCAAACCCTAAGACAAGAATCCAGCGATTACCCCCTCCCCATCTCATGTGTGACGGCGCCTTACCCAATTAACCCCAACCATAGAGGGCACGCCATACCCCTAGCATGATGATGAGCAACCAACGGTGCCATCTTCATCAGCCCCTCTGCATGTCCCAACGTCAGTAGCTCCCCTTAGCGTGACGATGATGACCGCTACTCCAAGTGACCTTAGATTCGGTGTAGGGATGACACCCCTATGGTGAACGCCCTGAGGCCAGGATCTCTTGGCAATGCCACTCGGTGGCACCACCCCTCTCCTAGCGATGGCACTTAGGGCGGTGACTTTAGCTCCCTGCTTTAAATCCAGCTGCCACCACGACGATAAACTAATAGGGAAACGACCTTTCATACCGGCTCATCAGTCCTGGTTAGCCACGACCTCGAACTGATAGTGGCAGCAGTCCCGGTTCATGGCTACTGGGCCAAAAGCATGATTTTTTGTCCATATTAGTACTGGTTCATGTCACGAACCGAGATAGAAGAGTGCTTTGGCAGACGGGTACATGCTAGCTGGCACGAACAGACATTAATCCTTGTTCGTAACACGAACCAGGACTGAAGGGGACTAAAGCCTTGTTCCCGCATACTTTAAAAGGAATGCATATCCTAGTCTAGTAAATACGCGTGGATGGATGGGTTTGTCAAAAGGGTAAGTGACGGAATCACATATGGTGGCAGAAGGTTACAGGTTCGAGTTCGCCATATTTTTTTGATTTTTTCTACACCGTGGGTAGGCCTTGTGTCCACCATATTTTTTAGATATTTTCTACGCCGTAGGTAGGCCTTGTGTCCGCCATATTTTTTTGATATTTTCTACACCATAGGTGGGCCTTGTGTCCTAGTTGAGTGAACCGGAACTAAAGGTTAGTTGTCCCTATTTGGCAACCAATACGAAAGACAGTTGCCAACCGGAACTAAATACCCTTTCACTGGTGGTGACGGTGTGGCACCAGCCACCGTGGCGACAGCATGGCGTTCCCGACCACCCCTAGCACGACGACGGCACAGTACAGATCTGACTGCCACAGCAACGACATGGTGCTTCCTCCTACTCCTACCCTTGCCCGACATGATGCAGCCCCAACCAAGCGTTGGCTTGTTCTAGGGCGTGACGTAGCTCTAGCCACGGTGACGGGGTGACCTTGGCCCACAAACTGACAAGCCACTCAGCTAGCATAGCTCTCCTTGATAATGTCCCATCTTCTTCTAATGGTAGTAGATCCACGATATTTGCAATTTGGTGGAGTTTGCTATGGTCCTTTTTTCGTCATTTTAGTTCACTCGGATTTTAGATGAAAAAGTTGAAGACCACAGAAAATAAGGTTGAAAAAGCAAAAAAAATATTTAAAAAATATTTAAAAGATGTTTCAAAAAAAAGAAGCCCCGGAAAAATGACTAAGGACAAAATTGATTTTATAGCACCGAAATTTCCTTATTTTTTATTTATACGGGAAAAAATCTAGTGCAGTTAAATATCTCACGCTACTTTTTGGCGAACACCGGCGCTCGGACGTCCGATCTGATAGCGTCGATCGATCAGACGTAGCTTGGGCGTTGGATCGCATGCAGGAAGTGCGTCGCATCGTCGGATCGTATGCTTTCTGCGGCTCCCGCGCTCCTGCATGCACCAGACGATCGAACGCAGCGAGGCGTTGGCTAGTTGTTTTGTTTTTTAATTAAAACTTCTGATTCTAAAATTCAAACCATGTTCAAATTATACGAAATAAATTTCATAATTCTTTTAAAATTGAGTACAACCAATTTCAAATAATTTTTTTCAATTTTTCAATTTTTTATGTGAAACTAGAATAATCCACTCATAAAACTTCACGTGTTGATGAACCTTTGGATAACATAATAATGAAACCTATTGAACTTTGAAAATGTAATCCTGAAACTTGAGAAATGTACTATTGAAGCGTGAAAAATAACTAATGAATTTTGTTTACAAGAAACTTGGTATATTATTGTTGAATGTTAGGAATAAGCTATTGAAACTTGAAAAATAGATGATGAAACTTCGAAAACATCTATTGAAACTTGAAAATTAATTTATGAAACTTGGCAACCTGATGATTGTCAAGTTTCATCATCTATTTTTCAAGTTTCCTTATTTTTATGAAAAATAAAATAATCATGCATAGCATTCGCATCAAATAAAAATTTGTGCATAAAAAAAATTAAAACATAAAAAATGAGTATGTTTAGATAAATAAAAGGTAATTTAATTTTTATTTATCAACAAAGGATTTTGTAGTTATAAAAAATAAAAGAATATTTGGATGATTTTCCAAAATATAAAATTTATACTTTGAATTCAATTATTTTATTTGAAAAATAATTATTATCAAGAAAGAGAAATATATTTTCTGTTATTGTTTTTATTTTGGGTCTATTAATAAAAATGAGTATGTTTAAATAAATAAAAGGTAATTTAATTTTTATTTATCAACAAAGGATTTTGTAGTTATAAAAAATAAAAGAATATTTGGATGATTTTCCAAAATATAAAATTTCTACTTTGAATTCAATTATTTTATTTGAAAAATAATTATTATCAAGAAAGAGAAATATATTTTCTGTTATTGTTTTTATTTTGGGTCTATTAATTATCTATTTTATCATCTCATTCTTTTCACTTTCCTTTGAACCCACCTGCCATTCTCATTCTTCCTCTGTCCTTCCTTTTATCTTTCTTCCCCTATTCACCTGCACCTCCTGCTTCTTGTTCCTGCGCGGTGTACTGTGAGGAAGACCTCTTGTCTCCCCTTCCTTTTTGATGGAAAATAAAATTGAACCAAGTGCCAACAGTTTCCTTTCTCTAATGACGTCGGTTACTACATGTTAACGAGGAATTAAGCAGCCACTAAACCCTTCCATCTCCCCTTAAGGGCTCGTTTGGGAGCTGGCAGGGAAATTCCATGCTGCAGAATTCCCTGGAGGGGATTTTCACTGGTCCAGTTGAAACCCAAGGAAAAATCAACCCACGCTTTACCCACCCGGGGTTTTAGGCAGCAACCAAAAACGGTCACCTGCGGAATCATAAAGCTAAACTGCTAACTCAGTGCTGCTGAATAAGCATTGCGTGTGTGACCAGGAATCTTGCAGCAACAAGACAAGAATTTATAAACAAAAAATACATTGCGTTGATCAAGATATTGTGTTGAGCAATTTCATCCACCAAAAAGACATAAAATTAGCCACGGTACAATGTTCATCTGTCAAAATTGTTTATAAAATAGGACCACACAACTTATGCATCACTGATTCAACATTAATGTAAATGCTGCATGCAAAGTCACACATCTCTGTTCACATATAATAGCAGTTCATGGAGCGAGGAAGGCGGCATTGGCAGAGGACGCGGTGTTGGTTGGGAACGGGGAAGGCAGCGGCGGTGGTGGAGAGCGGGGAAAGCTGCCTCGTTAGGGTGCGAGGAAGGCGGCGTCGGTGGGGTGCGGGGAAGACTGCGGCGGCGGTGCGAAGAGCAGGGAAGAAGGCGGCGGCGGCGGGAAGGGGTGGAGGCGGCGGCGGCGGGGAGTGGGGCTTGGTCGGGCGAGGCGAGGCGCAGCGTGCGGAGGGGAGGAAATGTTCCACGAGTGAGGGCAGGTGGATCGATTCCCCGGGAAAGCTTGGGCTGGGCCGGGGAAAATACTACGAGGAATTTGGCTTCCAAATGGACCCGAAAAATATCTAGAGGGAATATTCCCGTCGTGAATTTTACCATGGGAAAGGCCCGTGCTCCCGGCCAGGGAATGGGCTCCCAAATGAGCCCTAATTTCTCTATAAAATCCTTAAACCGAGTTCACCTCCTTCCTTTTGATTTCCTTCGAATTCGACTAGGGTAAGATATTCCACTGATATTCCTTCGACAATAAACATTTTTGGCACCTCCAAGACCCATTTTCGACATCACCATTAGAGGAACGTCACCAGAGTCTCTGGAATCTTTCGCCCGGAGCCGCCACGGTTTCCCTGTCGCCAGCGAGCTTGATATCGAATTCGGTGTCACTGCTTGGTAATCTCTCGTGCCTCTGTGGCTCTCTCCAACAGTATCCTAGGACTCCCTTGCAAGTGTTCCCCTAGTTAATTTGGCTTGAGCTCGCATCGCTAGAGCTCTCGCCGTCTCCCCATGGCCGCCGCGCCGGCTCTGTGTCGCGCCGCAGCCTGGGACGCTCCCAGCCCAAGCCATCGCCATCACTGCCTTCCCCATGTCAGGACAAAGCCAGGCCACCCCTTCCCCTAGCCCCCGTGCCGCCGTACCACCATTGCCGTGTGCATGCCATGCCGCCGCCGCTAACCGCCACTGCACCGCCGCGTCTCATCGCCCCATGCCACGTGGCCACCGCCGGTGAAGTCGCCGAGCCGGCGCTGACCTCCAGCACTGCCCTCCGCCGGCGCCCATTGCAGGCCCCGCCGACCCGCCTGGAGATTGAAATAATTATAGGATATCTCTGTAGCTCAGAAAAATATAAAACCACTTTTGCTAAGTTCATGAAATTGTGTATTATTTTACTGCCAATCTTGGTACTATTTTTGTACATATTAATTTATCTAGAATTTATTGCTTAAGCAATGTTGTAGCATTTTTCGTAATTAAAATAATCATGCAAAAATTATGAAACGAATTTTATAATTGCCTTTGAATAGATTAGTATGTACTTTAAATTTTACATGAGCATGTGTTTTCATTTAATATTGAAGTTCTCGCATTATTGAATTTGTTCTCGTTATTGTCGTACGTTAGGATAAGGTGACGAGGGTGATTTGCCAATGCACTGGGGGAGTGTGTCCACTATGCTAACCAGGCAAGTGTTGAACCTTGCCACCTACTGTTTATAATGCATTTTTAAATGTTTATGAAATGTGCATGTATGTTAAAAATGAAAATGACTATGTACTTATAGTTGTTATCCCCAAATATTTATTTAATTCATACTAAAACGTTCCTTGATACCATAGCCCTCCATTGAATTTAGGTTTTGCTCTCACTAGAGTTTCTTAGAATTGCAATGTCCCTATCTGCACCTGTTTAAACTACCATGACAATGAATTACGTGTGTTTTGAAAAGGCAGTTGTGCCTGTCACTTTTGAAATGGATGTTGATGATAGTGGAGAACTATAAGAATAAAGGTATTTTGGCAAAACTTGATTGGGATGGCTGGATGTAAGGTGGTGTGCATTATGCTGAGGCCAATGTTGCTTGAGATCAGGTCCAGTGCGGGATCCACCCTGATTCACTAAGGACCGATTCCTTTAGTTACTCGAGAAAAGTACTATAGTGGGACCATTGAGTGCCCGTGTGGATAGGCCTTGGCTTAGTAGCTTTCGGAATCCTATTTTGGTGCCCATCTGGTGGGACTATCCTAAGGGCAATGGTCTTGGGTTGTATCATGCTTAGGCTAGTGGTGCAACCCGCAGACAGTTGACTGTGATACTAAGCCGAGGCCAATGATATCCATTATTTTTTTGTTGAGAGTGGGGTTACCGGATTAGGAGGAAGACTGCTGAAGGCCTTGTCAGGAGGACCTTTTATTAGGATTAGTCTTGTCTCGTGGGTAAAGCGCGCAACCTCTTCAGATTGTAAAACTATCATGATAGCCTTGTCCGAGCCAGCGGTAGCCCATCGAACGGTTTGAGCCTCCTGCCCGAAGTGTCCGATACCACCGATCGAATCGTCGATCGCCGCCATGCTCCACCTTGCGCCGATAGGGCATTTTCTACGGCGCCCGTGTATGCATAAACCTCGTGTCTCCCCCTAGATCTTCCACATGGCCAATCTCGCCAACCAAGCTCTAATACCACTTGTTAGGATATGCGCCGATGCAAGATCATGAACGACACCAGGAGACACGATGTTTGGTAACGCAGTTCGGCTTTCGCCTATATCTTAGGGGCTCTGATTATGGGCGCTCCTCCCCAATCCATAATACCGCAGCAGACCGGCTAACCAGGTCACGACCGCATGCCGGCCACTGACCACCTCTTGCCTATGCTACTATTATGAATTCGTTGTATTGGTTACACCAAGGCTGCCTCCCTTTATATAGTGGAGGCCTGGATAGAGTCCGACTCTCACACTAATCCAATCCTGACTATTACAACACAGAGTCCATGTAACCTACTCGTACACATATTTGACACAATACCTAACACACTATCTACTACTCAACTGCTAGATTGCACTGTTCATAGTTGCAAATATATTTTACAAAAGAAATGCCACTCAAAAAAATCCTTCTGTATTTGAGAGGTGACGAGTCTTAGATGAAAGTAACACACCAACAGATGAAAGGCCTAACTGGCGAAGCCTAGCCTCCTCCTCCTGGGCGGTAGGCGGGAAGGGGAGGCGGCGGGGAATGGAGGGGAGGCGGCCTTGGGTGAGGGAGAGAGGGGGCGGTGGCTTGGGTGAGGGAGAGGGAGGGGCGGCGGCGGCGGCGGGTGGTGAGGGAGATGGAGGGGGCAGCGGCGCGGGTGGGGGAGAGGGAGGAGGCGGCCGGCGCGAGTGGGGGAGAAGGAGAGAGGGAGATGGCACAGGTGAGGAAGAGGGAGGGGCGCGCGGCGGCGGGTGAGGGAGAAGGATATGAAATGTGCATGTATGTTAAAAATGAAAATGACTATGTACTTATAGTTGTTATCCCCAAATATTTATTTAATTCATAATAAAACGTTCCTTGATACCATAGGACAAAACATAAAGTCTTATATTATAGCCCTCCATTGAATTTAGGTTTTGCTCTCACTAGAATTACTTAGAATTGCAATGTCCCTATCTGCACCTGTTTAAACTGCCATGACAATGAATTACGTGTGTTTTGAAAAGACAGTTGTGCCTGTCACTTTTGAAATGGATGTAGATGATAGTGGAGAACTATCAGAATAAAGGTATTTGGCAAAACCTGATTGGGGTGGTTGGATGTAAGGTGGTGTGCATTATGTCAAGGCTAATGTTGCTCGAGATTGGGACCAGTGCGGGATCCACCCTGATTCACTAAGGACCGATTCCTTTAGTTAGTCGGGCTAAGTACTATAGTGGGACCATTGAGTGCCTGTGTGGATAGGCCCAGGCTTAGTAGCTTTCGGAATCCTATTTTGGTGCCCATCTGGTGGGACTATCCTAACGGCAATGGTCTTGGGTTGTATCATGTTGAGGCTAGTGGTGCAACCCGCAGCCAGTTGACTGTTATACTAAGCCGAGACCAATGGTATCCACTATTTTTTGTTGAGAGTGGGGTTACCGGATTAGGAGGAAGACTGCTGAAGGCCTTGTCAGGAGGACCTTTTATTAGGATTAGTCTTGTCTCGTGGGTAAAGCGCGCAACCTCTTCAGATTGTAAAACTATCATGGTAGCCTTGTCCGAGGTCAGTGGCGGACGACGGGGAGCTGCCTCTCTGGTAGTTTTAACTTTTTTTTTAAATTGTTTTTAAAGAAAAACCATGATAAAAGTCGTGCGTTTTGGTTTTCTCCACTTGGGACAAAATCGGCATTGACGAAAAATTGTGAAATTAAATGATTCAAATATTTGTTTTTACAATATTTTCCATGTTTCAAAACACATAGGGCCACTACAGGAATAAAAATTAGAGTCGACTACCAGTTGAAGTCTCGACAGCCAACATGCAGCAGTCGATACATATTCATTAGACTCGATGGCCATTAATGGACCATCGACAATGAGCATCCGGGGGTCACTCTCAACGGCCTGTCTGGTAGCCGTCGAAATTGCTTGGAGGTGGCCCCACGGAGCGGTCCTAGGCGTGACAGCGTCTACACATCTCTCGACGGCCAGCTGTTAGGATGTCAACAAAGGCTGCATAGCAATACTTGTGCCGATGGCCGCACCATGGCCGTCGACACAACATATTATTAAAACATTTTGATTCACGTTTTTTTTAATATTTTGTTGTGGTTTAAATTTTGTTTCAAATTTCTTTGAATTTGTTGTGATATTAAATTAAATACTACGAATGTAGTGTTGATGATATATGTTTTTTGCTATGCTTTTTTGTTACGTTACAATTGAATAATATATGACATAACTTTTTAATATACTAAAGTATTGTTTGATTTTAATATTTAATTTTTAAAATTCAAAAAATAATATTTTTTAATTGGATGAGGTTATCGTTTAGTGAATATCGAACAATACTTAAATTAAAACTTATAAGTGCATATAATTTAAATTCAAACCTGGTGCCACATGAAATATTAAACTTCCACCTCAAATTCTTCGGAAAGCTTCAATTTACAAAGGTGTCACCACACCGGAAGCTTAGAAATTTTTTTCCATACATGTAATTTCTTGTAAGAAACAACATCGAATGGTTTGAACATATAAAATGAATTTTTTGAAATTTTTGAAATTTGAAATTGAGATGGTTGACCATTTAAGCCTCAAGACGGGTAGTTTCCTCGATGGCCACACAAGACGTCATCGAGCAAAAGCCTCTACCTCGACGGTAGTCAGCAGATGCCCTCGGGAGTGGATATCTCGATGTCTTACGCGGTGACCATCGAAACAACTATACACGATGGTAGTCTCGACAACCACCAAAAAACCGTCGAGACTAAGCCGCTAGTATCGATAGCCGTGAGTAGGCCGTCGAGGCTGCAACGTAGGATTCGCCCGCTTTGTAGCCCATAAAAAACCGTCGAGACTAAGCCCGGAGAAGGGATGTATCGACGGCGGGGAGCAAGCCATCGAGACTGTTGCATAGGATTCCCCCATTATTGTAGCTGTCTCGACGGCTTTCTCGTGGCCGTCGCGACAGTCACGGTTTAGATCTAGGGCAAGGGGTTGGGGACTTGGCATTTTTGCCCAAGTCCATGAGACCGTTGCCCCTGCCGCGCCGCCTAGTCCCGTCCTATCACGCCGCCGCCTCGCTATCGCCGCCGCCCACCGTTCTTCGTCGTCGTCGCTCCTCCGCCCGTCACCTCTACATTGTCGCCAGCCCCACTGTGAAGTGCTGCTCACCGCCGTCCACCGTCGCCGACTCTCCCTGCCGTCGAACGCTAGCCTCTGCCACCCACCGTCGTCTTCCGCGCCGACATCGAGGTACTTTCCTGGGCTTTTTTTAAAATGTTGGTAGTGTAGTGTCGATGACCACTAATGTTTAGTCAATACTAATTATAACATAAGCATTATTAACATGAATTAAAATATTTAAAATAGTAAAAAATAAAAAATATTGTAGGAAATGAAGTTTAAAATTTAGAAAAAAGTTAACAATATATTAATTGTTGATGATGACTGTTGATAATGACTTGAATGTTTGTCGTGCGATTAGCTAGCGTCTGTTGATGAGTTTAGTGGATGTCACCTAGTCGTACGTCACCCATTTGGAAATGACACATCTCGTATGGAACACAGATGGTGATTCGTTGCGTTCTAATACGAGATGTGACACGCGTTTCCGAATTGTCTAGGGGAGCCCCTTATGGGTGCCCCAGTGGACAGCCTATGAATGATTGTCCGAGCACATGTCGCGTTGTGGTACCGGAGGCTTCGAGATGAGGTTTTTGACGACGTGACCATAAGATGTTCTCCTGTGCATAAAATAAGTGCTTTGGAGCTTTTATCAACACCGTAGCCATCGTTGCAGTAGGAGAACCCCTAGGGTTATGCTACCGAAATCTCGTGTCAAACCCTTGGTACCGCATCACAACGTGTGCTCGAGCTGTCGTTCGTTGGTGGGTTTAGAAGCCTTCCAAAGCATAATATAAAACCCTCACGTGTGATGATGGTTGGCAAATCAGAGATGGAAGAAGATAGGAGTTAGATGTATGAAGGATGGCAATGGAACGGACACCACACGGACGAATGGTACGACAAGACCGACATATTCCTGAATCGTGCTTTCCAGGATGCGCCAGACGATGACACCCGAGTAACTTGTCCATGTGTTGATTGTGGGAATTGCAAGAAAATAATCCGCCGTAAGATGGAGATAGACCTGTATACGCATGGATAGAAGGCCGAGTACCGTCGATGGGTCTATCAAAGGAAGAGCCAGTGGACGAAGCCACCGCCACCGCCACCCCCAACCGATGAAGGTTTCGATGAGATTGATCGGGTGAATGATATGATGGATGACTTTGGTCATAATTTCCTGGATGCTGAGCCACCCATAATTTTGTCTGAGTTCATGGAACTTCTCGAGTCTGTAATACTACATCTGCACAATAGCACAACGGTGGTCCTCTTGTCTGTTGTTGTATGGTAGCAATTAAGTGCAAATATAATCTCTATTACTATTTCGACGAGCTCATATCGTTGTGATCTGATGTCCTTCCTCAAGGCCAGAAGATGCCTCCCAGTTGGTACGAGTGTAAGAAACTAGTAGGTGATTTTAGAATACCAAATGAGAAGATACACCATTGCCCAAACCATTGTATGCATTACTACAAAAATGATGTGGGTAAGTAGTCTTATGATAAAAGTGGGCAGTTAAGATATGTCGAGGTCGAGGATGCTCAAGGAAACAAGAGACAGACTAGTGTGGTGAGGATAGTGCGGTTCAGAACGGTGTTTCATGACCGAAGAGACGGTGCAACATATGACGTGGCATAGGGGGGTTGATGGCCGAAGGGCGACTTGATGGTACGTCCATCAGATGGAGATGCGTGGAAGCACTTCGATCAGAAACATCTAGCCTTTGTAGCTGATCCGTGAAATGTGCGCCTGACAATTGCCACCGATGCGTCGTATTCCTGTTGGCCAGTGTTCGCTATGCCTGTTAACCTTCCGCCGTCACTTTTATCGAAAGAGGAGTTCGTGTTTCTATCCCTCATCGTGCTTGGTCCAAAGAATCCTGAAAAGAATCTGGATTTTTTAATGAGACCTTTGGTCGAAGAGCTAAAAAGTTATGGGAAAATGGAGTAATAATGTACGATAGAAAGACGAATACCAATTTTTGCATGAGGGCTGCCTTTTTATGGTATATTCATGATTTTACGCTGTACAGAATATTCTCAGGATGGAGCACGCATGGCATGCTAGCATGTCTATGGACTGCATGGGCCCTGGGTGTCCTCTAGAAGGCCCATACGGGAGCAGATGGGGGATGACCTAGGTCGGGTGATTGAGGATAAGAACCACTCGGGTTACCTGTGCCTTGAGCTCTAAGGAAGTTCCCGAGGATATAGCCAAGCTCCATGTAATTAGGAGATTATACCTGCGTATTGTACATCAGCATAACCGAATTAGGTACCATGCATTACGTACCACCATGTAACTCTATCTCCCCCTGCAATATATAAAGGGAGGGGGTAGGGGGCCATAGACGAGAGATAGACGACATGCATACACCCTGCAAGACAGCATCCCATGCGATCATCTTCTACAATCATAATTCTAGAGCACAGGAAGTAGGATATTACCTCCAGAGTTGAGGGCCTGAACCTGTATAAATCCCGTTCTTGTGCTACCATCTGGTTTGGATCTTGAGCGTGCCCCGTACAAATTCATTGCTGACGGTGACCCCCGATCAGCTACCCATCGACAATGTCCCATTTGTATGGATGATAGAGCGCGTTCCGGTTAACACACAGGGGGAGGGCATGTTGGTTTGACTTGATCGTGCTTTTCTGAAGCCAATTCAGAAAATAGAGAAATGATTTTCGAAGAAATAGCATTGTGAAAGGACAAAAACATGGACGGATGACCATAGTTGCCATCAAAGCTTTGCAATCCAAGTTGGTGGAAGGGAGAAATGGTATTTACGAGGGTTATAGTGTGTCACACCATTGGATGCACAAGTGTACTTTATACTCACTTGCTTATTAAAACGATTTTCTACTGCCTCATAATTTTGATGTCATGCACCAAGATATGAACGTGGGACAAGAAATCTTAGGGAGCAATTTTGACATTCCTGACAAGAGCAAGGACAATGTGAAGGCACGTCTTGATTACGCTGAAATATGCAGTCGACCATCAATGAACATGATAGAAGGAAGGTCAAAATAGCCCAAGGCTTCGGATCGCCAAATAGTCGCCCAGAAGAAAGAAATTTCAAGTGGGTCGATGGACAGCTGAAGTTCCCTGATGGGTATGCATCAAATATTGGTTGTGGTGTGAACGTTTCTCAAAGAAAGATACACGACATGAAAAGCCACGACTATCACATCTTGATACGTGATCTCATGGGTACGTACCTGAAAACGCAAGATGAGCCCTAACAGAATTTAGTTTTTTAAATATTAAAAAATCTAAGTGACAGGGTTTAAAACATACCCGTCACTTGAGCATAGAAAAACAATATAGTTAGAGTATTAGGGTTTATCGGTAGTATGATTTTCCCCCGCCAATGCTTAAAAACTGAAGAAACATGGAATAATTTAAAATATTGAGTACTATATTATATTTTACAATAATAAAAAATATTTACACTTATAATAGTAGTAGTAGTCTATTCCCCATCACCTTGTTTATGAAAAAAAGGCGCACTGCTCAATTCGTAAACGTGCGCTGCACATTGTGAAAACGTCTAAGTCCTTAGACTCGGCCTCCTTGCTCTTCCCGTCGGTCCTTTTGAGGCGCGCCGAAACCCCCTCGCCGTCGGGCTACTACTCTCCGTTCGGCATCCCCTCGCCGTTAGTCCTTTCGAGGCGCGCCGGACCCCTGTCGCCACCACGCTTCCACTCTCCACAGGCATCCCCTTGCCGTCGGTCCTTCCGAGGCGTGCCGGAACCCCCTGGCCGCCGAGCTTCCACTCTCCGGCGAGATGATAGGGGCTGGGGTCCCGATCTTTCGAGGAGAGGAGGATAACTACAATCTGGTAGGAGTCGATATTGGCGGCCCGACTATAACCGCCAAGGACGTTGCGCCTTAGTGACCGGTACACCAACTCCAAATGGTTATTGACCTCACCGGAGCGCAATCAATCTGACCACGAAGGTCCTTGATCCGGCAAGCGATCGAACAACTAGCAAGAACAAGATTAACAACCAACTCAGATCTGAAAGCAATATGGTGGGGTTCCGTAACGATAAAAACAGACGGTCTAACCGACACGCGCGAATACCGGTATGTAGCAAAGGCTAGAACGTAACAAAACAAAACCCAAACCCTAGAAAAGGGTACGGCTGCCAATTTATGAGAAAGAGGGTGGTGGAGGTTGGCCAACGTGGGGAGAAACCGAGTACAACTCTGTTACAAGGCCCAAGGCCCACTTTGGTTCGGACTGGAAAAGTGACTCGGATTGTTTTGCAGATTCCCATTGACTGCAGATGAATTTTAAGGTGAGACTAAATCCGTTGGAAAGATCTTGTCTGTGGGCTTCTCCGTGGATACCAAGAACGTCCCAAACGGAGTTTGTATGCAGCCTGGACGCCTATTTGAATGGCGGCTGCGCGTTGATGATCGAAGCGGAGTAGAATTCGAGCTGGTCTTGTAATTTGGTTTCCTTTTCGTGTCTTCGTTTGACCGACTTGACATGCAGGAGTTGTAGACATAGTAGATATGGAGAAACACCTTTATTTAATATGCCATCATGTATGGGAGGCGGAGGCGGCCATGGTGGCGGCCTATTTGCTAGAGGTGACAACCTTAAATTCATTGGCCAACTGTGTGATCGTCCTAGCCGATGTGTAGGTCGATGAAGCGATGATGATGAATTAGCCTTGGTCATATTTATGCCAAACATGGTCTCATCATTCTCCCTTTCTTGAAATGGAGTCGTCCCCGACTCCATCATAGTCTCCAGCAAAATGTTAGTACCAATTGGGAGCAAAACAATTTGCACATCTTTTATAATGAAATAATTGGAACAAATATCATGAATCGCTATGTACTCCCTTTCTTGAAAACTATCCTGTGTATTGTGATGATAACTAGAAGTATTTATCACAGATCGATCACATGGTTGCGTATAAAATGATGGTTTCATATCTGAACAAATATAAACAAGATGCACCATATGCCCTCTTTTATCATTATGTTTGCCAATAACATGAAAGGTAATTTGAGACAACCATGACAAATCAGCATGTTTAAAAAGTCTTTTCTCTAAATTATTGAGATCACACAGAACATCAAATTCAATGTAACCCAAAATATTTAAAGAAGACATCAATTCAATTTCATCCTTCTCACTAGCAATGTGAATAGCATATTTATATCAGCACAAGAGTTTTGTACATTCACTAGTTGTGATGTGGATATAAGTGAAGCATTAACACACAACTCTTCTTTATCACAAGAGATAGCAGGTAAATCATCTTGTAACAAAAGAAAATCATCGAGTGGTTCTACCAATTGTTGCTCTACAATAGCATGAGTAGTGGACAATTTCAGCATATTAAAATCATTCTCACCTTGTGTAAGGTTGACACCTTTTGTATTACATTCTAAATTCTTATCAGCTGTCGTAGGTGTGCTTACCTCTTCGCTTACACATGAGAGATTACTGGTCACTTCCTTCTCTTTGTTCTTTACTTGATCATCGTCTTGATGATGCTTATTTTCCTGCATTGTGTTAGCTACAACAAGAGGTGCAACAACGGACGCCTCAAGTGAAGCAAATATTTCATTTAAAGATTTCTTTGCAAGCATAGTTTGAGCTTTACAGGCACAATGAAGCAATTCTGAAAGAGAGTTATAGTTCCATCAACAAAAATATCCTGAATATCCTTGTTAAGTCCACAAATGAACCTATCTTGAGTGTCTTTTTCACATTCTTCAAATCCACAACACAATAAACAAGTTTGCAGTTCATGATAATATTATTTAACAGTTTTACTGCTTTGTTCTAAGCATTGAAGTTTGTTAAATAAATACTCGACATAATATTGAGGAAGAAATTCTAGTCTCAAAAGTTTTTTCATGGCATTCCAATTCTTAAGTTTTTCTCTCTTTTCTACAAACATGGTTCCACAAAATTAAAGCATAGTCAGTAAGCACACTAGCGGCAAAACTAATCTTTTCATTTTCTGACAAACCATGCATGCGAAATTGTTTGTCTACCTCTATTTCCAAATCAATATATGCCTTCGGATCAAACATTCCTGCAAAAGAAGGCTATGTTATATTTTTACCTTGCTCGGGAGTAGGAGAAGAATCGTTGGTGTTGATGTTACCACTAATTTTGGACCGATGTAAACTCGCAACAAACATGCGGTCCAAAGATGTCAACCCTACCTTGTCAAATTATGTGGAATTATCTTCATATTCGTCCTCGTCTAATCCAGCTAGACCTGTCATGGTTAGTAGATTACAAGGAAAAACACAATAATATGTATTCCTTGTCAGCTACTAGGATGTGTGTAAAGAAGTCACTCCCTTTCAACCTGTTGTATCAAGATCTTATCAATTCTTACCAAGCTTAACAGGAGGTGACCACAATCGGCAAGGCAAAAACTTCCAAAGATATGGTGTACCAGTTGTCGAGCGCTAGCACCTGATCGATCCTAGTTTTTGTGGAGCTATAGGTGGCTTAAAAGTAGATCAAATGAATAGCTAGAACCGCATTACTCAAAGAAAGTTGAATAATCGTTCAACGATGGTATCATGCTGGTGCTAGGCCCCGATTATTTGATGAGAGGAGGATAACTACGATCTGGTAGGAGTAGATATTGGCGGCCAGACTACAACCGTCAAGGACGTTGTGCCTTAGCGACCGGTACACCAACTCCAGATGGTTATTGACCTCGCCGGAGCGCGATCAACCTGACCACAAAGGTCCTTGATCCTGCAAGCGATCGAAGAACTAGCAAGAATAAGATTAAGAACAAACGCAATTGGCAAATATGAATTAAGATCAGATCTGAAAGCAATATGGTGGGGTTCTATAATGATAAAAACAGGCGGTCTAACCGACACGCACGAAGCAAAGGCTAAACATAACAAAACAAAACCCAAACCCTAGAAGAGGGTACGGCTGCCTATTTATGAGAAAGAGGGTGGTGGAGGTCGGCCAAGGTCGGGAGAAATCGAGTACAACTCTGTTACAAGGCCCAAGGCCCACTTCGGTTCGGACTGGAAAAGTGACTCGGATTGTTTTGCAGATTCCTGTTGACTGCGGACGAATTGTAAGGTGAGACCAAATCCGTTGGAAAGATCTTGTCGTGGGCTTCTCCGTGGATACCAAGAACGTCCAAAACGGAGTTGTATGCGGCCTGGGCACCTGTTTGAATGCCGGCTGCGCGTTGATGATCGAACCGGAGTAGAATTCGAGCTAGACTTGTGATTTGGTTTCCTTTCGTGTCTTCCTTTGACCGACTTGACATGCAGGAATTGTAGACATAGTAGATATGGAGATACGCCTTTCTTTAATATGCCATCATATATGGGAGGCGAAGGCAGCCATGGTGGCGGCCTATTTGCTAGAGGTGACAACCTTAAATTTATTGTCTAACTGTGTGATCGTCCTGGCCGATGTGTAGGTCGATGAAGCGATGATGATGAATTAGCCTTGGTCATATCTTCAAGGAGCTTCTTCAAACAATCGACGACCGGCACTTCTTCCCAACTCGGATCCGATCCAGTGAGAGGAGAACATTGACATCGCTTCATCTGGACTCCCGTTCGGGGCAAGGAATGCCGCCACCACCTACTCCCGAGTGATGTGCCGGGGGCTTAATTTTTGTTTCGGATACAAAGAGGACCTAATCAAGAACAAGTTCAAGATGGTGGGCGCCTTCAGCAGCAAACTGCACGGATTCACAATCAAGTTGCTCTTTTGGACTCGGACTTGGTCCAATCTAGGAGAGATTTCACCAATACATCAAGATTCACTCTTTCATATTCGTACAAGATCCGATCCGGGAGAAAGTTTAACAATGCTTCACTCGGACTCCCGGTATGCTTTGTGACCATGTACTCTGCATTCAAATGCTGCAAATAATACATAAACTCTCTATATCAACCCGATAATTTGTAACTGCTCTACTTGGGTTTGTTCCAGCATAAATTCCATACCAAACATCATCAATGATGAAAGATGTTGCCCTTTCGACAGCTCCAAGATAAACACCAGGCCCAAGATTGGGTGGCAAAGGGTGAAACATCTTCTGGTTAGGATAATCCAAGTCAACAGCGACATGCCGATTAGTAAGGAAACCAACCTGCTTGTTGCCAGTACGCTGCTTCACAATTGCACCCAAAGTTCCAAAAGTTTCTTGGCTTGCAACCTGAAATGCCAAATAAGAACTGTGAAGAATTTGTCCGAATTTCTCTTTATTAAATCACAATTGCATCAACCTGACAAGCACTATGTTAGGATATGCGCTGATGCAAGATCACGAACGGCACCAGGGGACACGATGTTTGGTAACGCAATTCGGCTTTCGCCTACATCTGCGGGGCTCTGATTATGGGCGCTCCACCCCAATCCATAATACCGCAGCACATCGGCTATCCAGGTCACGACCACATGCCGGCCGCTGACCTCCTCTTGCCTATGCTACTATTATGAAGTTGTATTGGTTACACTAGGGTTGCCTCCCTTTATATAGTGGAGGCCTAGATAGAGTCCAACTCTAACACTAATCCAACCCTGCCTATTACAACACAGAGTCAATGTAACCTACTCGTACACATATTTGACACAATACCTAACAAACTCCATCTTGGAGAACATGGTCTCTCCATTTTGAAGTCGTTCCATCGTCTTATGTGAACCCGTGCACACGGACATTGGTTGCTTCCTTCTTTTGCAGCCTACAGCGGGCCGCCCGATGAGTCCTCCTCGAACTCGCTGCCTTTCGGAACAGATGACGCCGATCCTGTAAAAACACGCTTAGCAGCTCCACCTGCAACAAAAGCCCCTTCTAATAGAAGAACCTCAGCACTGTCGCCTTCGGAGTCATATGAGCCTATTGCCACATTAGCGTCTGCTCCCTTTGGTGGACTTGGATAGTCCCTCTTCATGTGCCCTCCCTCTTCCGTGTTATTTTTCTTGTTCTTCTTTCCGGTCCCATGACCGCCTTAATCACCTGAGACTAGCAAAGTAACAGAACGAGATTCTTCCACTGCATTGTTATTTTTCCTCAATTGATGAGACATAAGCGCCGCAGTTATATCCTCAGTCTTGATGATATCTTTGCCATATGTCAGCGTCGTGACCAAATGCTCAAAGGACGGAGGCAACGAACAAAGAAGAATAATTGCCTTGTCTTCATCAGCGATTGTCACCTCCAGATGTGATAAATCTATGACATACCTATTGAAAACATCAATGTGTGCTTGCAGATCCGACCTCTCCTGTATCTTCAGCCCATAGAACTTCTGCTTCAGATACAGCTTGCTGGTCAGAGTCTTGGACATGAATTGATTGGCCAGCTGGTCCCAAATTTCCTTTGGTGATGACAACTACATGACATGGTAAATGACCTGATCTGAGAGATAAAGACGTATGGTTGCCGCAGCCTGCAACCGCATCTCCTCCCAATCACCGGCCTCCACCTTCTCCGGTTGATTCGTCTTGAGAGCCAACACAATTCGCTGTTGTACCAGGATATCTCGGACCCTTGCCTGCCATAAACTGAAGTTTCATTTCCCTTCAAACTTCACCATACCGAAATTTGTATGTGCCGGCTTCATCCTGCCGACTTGCGATTCTACCAACGCCAATTGCTTGTCGATGGATGTATCGCTACCTGACCCGTTCGCCATCTTGAACAGATCGTAAACAACCCTCCAAGAACGCCTCCCTCCTTCGGAATCTCACACTTTAAAAACTCCTTCGAAATCTGCGCTCAAAACAGCCATTGATTACCTTGGATTGTTGGGTTTGGCTCCCCTTGGATCCCCTTTTGTAGTGGTGAGAGAACCCCTTACAGGTGAATTTTAGTCTTTTTAGACTTCTAATCCATCTAAAATTCGGGCTCCACCTCCACTTTTCTTGAATTTTTTCTCTTCTATTTTCGTAACGGCCTGCTAATTCCCGTGCACACATAATCCTGCCTGTACTTGGTTTTGCTTTATGCACTTTGTACGTACGTGCCCGCCTAGGCCACGCAACCACCTGCTCCATGTGGGGGCCCGCAAAGCAACGGCAGTGCCCCCAAGGACAGCACTTCGTGGGTCCACCTGCCCTAGAGCCAGCTCCGCTCCTCCAGCCTGGGCCCGTGCCGACGGTACTCCGTGCCAACAGCGCCACCTAGGACCCGCAGCCTTTCACCGCCGTGCTCCTCGCATGCACCGGCCGCCGCAGGCCCACTGGCCCAAAAACTGCCACCTGCCGTCACCGAGGACGACAACGGCCGCCAAAAAATCCTTGGAAAAATTCCTCCACCTCAGATCCAATCTTGAGCCCTTAAGCAGGCTTCCCAGCCCGTCACCGTGCACTACGTCGTCCCATGCACAGCAAAACATGTTGCACCCTGGCCATCTATTTCCACGTCATGGCTTTGCAGATGTGACGTGATACAGCGCCTCCTGTGCAACATCCGGTCGTATCACTGCTCCCGCCATTCCGATCTATCCGGCATCCATCCACGCCAGCCGGTCTGATAGCGAACGCTGAGGTCATCGTCGTCGCCTGCCGACCTCGCCGGCTACTTTGTCAGCCCAATCGCCACATCCGGTCAATCCCTGCGAACGGTAGCCCATCGAACGGTTTGAGCCTTCTGCCCGAAGTATCTGTCAGCACTGATCGAATCATCATTCGCCGCCATGCTCCACCTTTCGCCGATAGGGCATTTTCTGCGGCGCCTGTGTATGCATAAACCTCATGTCTTCCCCTAGATCTTCCGTATGGCCAACCTCGCCAAGCAAGCTCTTATACCACTTGTTAGGATATGCGCCGATGCAAGATCACGAACGACACCAGGAGTCACGATGTTTGATAACGCAGTTCGGCTTTCGCCTACATCTGTGGGGCTCTAATTATGGCGCTCCTCCCCAATCCATAATGCCGCAGCATACCGGTTAACGAGGTCACGACCATATGCCGGCCACTGACCTCCTCTTGCCTATGCTACTATTATGAAGTCGTTGTATTGGTTACACCAGCGCTGCCTCCCTTTATATAGTGGAGGCCGAAATAGAGTCCGACTCTAACAATAATCCAACCCTGACTATTACAACACAGAGTCTATGTAACCTACTCGTACACATATTCGACACAACATCTAACACACTATCTGCTGCTCAACTGCTAGATTGCACTATTGAAAGTTGCAAATATATTTTACAAAAGAGATGCCACTCAAAAAAATCCTTCTGTATTTGAGAGGTGACAAGTTTTAGATGAAAGTAACACACCAACAGATGAAAGGCCTAACTAGCGAAGCCTAGCCTCCTCCTCCTGGGCGGCAGTCGGGAAGGGGAGGCGGCGGGGAATGGAGGCGAGGCGGCCTTGGGTGAGGGAGAGAGGGGGGCGGTGGCTTGGGTGAATGAAAGGGAGGGGCGGCGGCGGCAGCGGGTGGTGAGGGAGATGGAGGGGGCGGCGGCGCGGGTGGGGGAGAGGGACGATGCGGCCGGCGCGGAGGCAGGGCGGCGACGGGCGCTCCCCCCGCGCTACCCGCGGACACACAAACGGCCTCTGCTCGCCGCCTTCTCCAATAGAGGCGCAGACAGAAGAGGGCGCCGGCTTGCCCCCTGCCCTTCTCGAAAGGCACTGGACGGCCGTCCCTGGGATGGGGCCAGTGCTCGGCGGTGTTCTCGCTGGGAGCAGCGTGGAAGAGGTGGCGGTGGCCATGGGAAGTCGGATCCGTGCATCTGCGGAGGAGATGGAGGGGGCGGCGGCGCTGGTTGGGGAGAGGGAGGAGGCGGCCGGTGCGGGTTGGGGAGAAGGAGAGAGGGAGATGGCACGGGTGAGGAAGAGGGAGGCGCGGGCGACGGTGCTGCGGCGCGGGTGGGGGAGAGGGAGGAGGAGGCCAGCGGCGCGGGTGAGGGTGAGGGAGGGGCAGCGGCGGATGAGGGAGATGGAGATGGTGGGGGTGGCCTGATCGTGGCTAGGCCGCTGGGGTGGCGGGCGGTTTCGCATTATGAACCATACATTTTGTTTTTTAAAAGATACCTTATTGTGAACACTTACTCGAAAGTGCCGTCCATTTGGTCTATGTTGGTGAACATATACTGCAACGTAAGATTCCTGTCTTCCATTGACAACTTATAATTCATACTTGATCCCACGGCTTTTCTGTTGCATTGAAATATTTTAGGATCAATCACCAGAATTTCATCATGTGTGATACCATGGCACATGAGCATTAATGTTGTGCTCATCCGCGAAATATGTGCTCACGTAGTATGATATCTTCTTAAGATAAAATGCTTCCGCAATGCATCCTTCTACTCGTGCTTTATTACCCACAGTTGCTCTGAGCTTTTTTAGGTTTGTTTCTATAGGGTACATCCATCGATATTGTACATGCCCACCAACCTCATCTTCATATGGCAAGTGCACCAAAAGATGTTGCATGACGTTCATAAAACCTGGTGGGAATACTTTTTCCATCTTGCATACAAGAACCGGTATATCTTTTTTCAATATTCTCATCATTTGTTTGCTTATTTCCTTAGCACACAGCTGCCTATAGAAAAAACTAAGCTCTGCCAACATTGTCCAAACTTCTTCATTGAAATAACCATGAAACATTATTGAAAGCAATTGCTCCATGATGATGTGATAATCATGGCTCTTTAGTCCAGTTATCTTGCCAGTAACTATGCTGACTGCACGTCTCAGGTTCGCCGCATGGCCATATGGAAATTTATTAACCTTCTTCATCCATAAAAGCATCTCTTTTTTCAGTTGGTTTAAGACAATATGTAGCACGAGACTTCCTTATACGTTCTGCTTGATCTGGTCGCACCTCATGGGTGGGTCGGTCACATATTCTGGCCATATCTCGGCGATCTTTAATATTGTCTTTTGTTTTGTCTTTAAGGTTATAACAGATGCTGACAATTATTTCTGCAACATTGCGCTCTTGATGCATAGCATCCACATTGTGCAAATGAATTAGGTGGGTAGCTAAGGAAGGCTTCATATGAAAGATATGCAAACGGTCTGATTATACAAAAAAATGTGAAAAAAGGTTGTAACCTTTTACATGTGATGTCTTTATGCAGCTTCTTATCCTCCATTCCTAGCAGTGTCCTGAATGGCGTGTCGTTAAAGCGTTCATCCATTATAGCGTCGAGGTGGACCTATGGAATCCCAAACAAATACGACATAGCAATGGGCATCTATGGGGAATTGTTGGTCATGATTTATAACTATGGTGATTGTGCCCAGTATGAGGTGATACATGATCCAGGCAACGATGTTACAGTGTTGGAGCTTCCCCAGGTTGATCTCAAGTATGAACCCGAACATAATTGACTGCACAACATCCCTCTATGCATCAGTTAAGCTTTCAACAACCGCCTCCACGTATTGGGGCTGGCACCACATCGCATGGATTTTCTGCGAAAGAAAGGAAATAAGGGGGGAGGCAACAATAGAAAGAAAATGTATGTAAACAAAAAAGAACAAAACACCGAAATAAATGAAGAAGTGAACAAACCCTCCTCTTAGCTCCAGCCTTCCCTTTCACACTATCCTCCTCATTTGCTCCATCCTATGTTCACACAAGTGCAAATGAGTTAGAAACACATAAAATCAGCTCAACAGAAAATGTGCTGACTACATTTATACAGTTGATCTGACTGCAATTGTATGGATGTTGTGACTACAGCTAACAGAAATTCACAAAAGGAAAGATGTAACTACATCTAAACACTTTTGTTGGCTACAATTATACCTGATCTGACTGCAATGGTATTGATGACCTTTTTTTGGCGCTGTGCACAGGGCAGATCGTTGGTGGTGATAAACAAATCATCGTGGTCGTCGTCACTTGGTATATAGGCCGCATCCCTCTCCGATGCTCGTGACTTCCTGTTGTTTGTACTTTAGACCTGAAAAAAGATAGAAAACTAATATTCAACATAATGGAAAAAATATGTTTGATCCAAGCAGTCCCAATCACAAATAAAAATAAAAAACATAGTTACAAAAAGAATGCAAAGCCTTTCTAGTACGTTTCGCCTAGTATAAGTAGTTGGTTGTTTCACTTTGGGCCGAGGTGCTACCTTGCTCTTCTTAGCTATATTTTCATCAGCCTACACAACAATTGAAGCACATACATTTCTTGGTTGCTATGGGGGAGGTGAACCAGTAATAAAAAGAAAAGGAAAAGGTGCCGATTTAGCCCCTTAATTATGTCCGCTGGACCACTTTGGTCCCTAAACCTCAATACGAGACTTGTGAGGCCCCTCATGTAGCAAAAGCGAACCAAATTAGTCCTCTGACTAGGTCAATGGGCGGTTTTAGGGTTTTTTTTTGCTTGTGTGGCATCCATTTAGGATTTTTCTTGATTGCCACAAGGCATCCATCTCATTGTTTTATCTCTCACTTTATCTCTCAAATCTCTCCTCTCTCAAGTCTAATACCATAGTTTTGACCGGTCAAAACCATAATACCGCTGTGTTGACTGGCAAAAGGATCGGTCAAGCCCGGCTTTGCTACATGAGGGACTTCACAAGTCCGGTATTGAGGTTCAGAGACCAAAGTCATGCGGGCATAGTTGAGGGACCAAATCGACACTTTTCCCAAATGAAAATGTATGTAAATGAAAATGCACAAAACACAAAATAAATGAAGAATAAGTGAACACACCCTCCTCGTAGCTCCATCCTTCCTTTTCACACTACCCTCCTCATTTGCTCCATCCTATGTTCACACAGGTGCAAATGAGTTAGAAACATAAAATCATCTCAGCAGAAAGTGTGTTGACTACATCTATATTGTTGATATGATTGCAATGGTATGGATGCTGTGACTACAGTTAACAGAAATTGACAAAAAGAAAGACGCTTGATCCAAGCGGTCCTGTTAACAAATAAAATTAAAAAGCATAGGTACAAAAAAAATGCAAATCCTTTCTAGTTGATTCGTTTTGCCTAGTGTAAGTAGTTGGCTGATTCACTTTGGGAAAAAGGGTGGCGGCGGCGACGGCGAGACTAAGGGCGACGCCGCTAGTGACTGAGTCGGCTGGGCCTCAGTAATGGCGGTGGCGACAGCTACGCTGAGGACGACGGCGAAGACGATTTCATTGGAGCGTCCGTAGCGAGAGGATTTGGGGGAGAAACCGACGTATGGCCCTGGTATTGGTTTAAACGAGAAACAAGACCCAAATTGACCCAAACTATGATTCCACAAAATCACGAATCCAGTGGCAAGAGATTATCATGACATTTCGGTTAAATAAGTAATTCATTAGGCCAACCATGGATTTCTTAGCTGCAATTCTATATTTTAAGGGAAACAATATTGCACGCTAAGACTTGATAAAACATAAAAATAATAACTACAACAGAAAAAGATAAAACTAATCAAGACAGCGTCGTTTCCCATCCTTGATCTTAGCCTCCTTGCTGGTGCCTACATCAGCGGCACCCTCTAGAGGCGGGGACAGTTGTAGCACCACAAATTACTCTCTGTCGGCGACTGCGAGGGGCTGCCCGAGTTCGCCCTTCCCGGTGGTTTTCCCGCTGGGTTTCCCCTCCTCCTTGGGTTCCATGATCAACCCTTGGGTGAGGCGATCCACCTCCAGTACTGCGAACGCTTCCTTCTCCTGAAGCGCACGCAACTCCACCATGCCTGCCTCGACCTCGCGGTGTTGACGCTCGAGCAGATCCGTGCTCGCCTGCTCCCGGCGCTCTCGCCGCTCCCGGATCCACTCATCCTTGAATTTGAGGAGCCTGCTAGTAACTCCAGCTGGCAATCGAACCCAACGCTAGAAGAAGAAGAAGAAGAAGAAGAAGAAGAAGAAGAAAACGTGAAGGAAAAAAGAAACAAACGAAGAAGGTGAAAAGATTGGGAAAGTAGAACAGGATGGATGAGAAAGATGGAGATGAAGGGAATTCGTGCGCCTTTTTAATCGCATAGCAATGTTAGTTCGACTACCCAGAGTACAGACGAAGTACTCCTGAAGTGGAACCGATGAGATTGAGGGCGACGCCGCGAGCGACTGGGTCGGCTAGGCCTTAGCAATGGCAACAGCGACATTGAGGACGATAGTGATGGCGATTTCGTGGAATCATCCTCAAGGAGACGATTTGGGGGGTGAAACCGATGCATGTCTCTGGTATTGGTTCAAAGTTCAAACGAGGAACGAGACAAAAAGTTGTCTACATTTAGTTAATACCATCAATACCATTGCAGTCAGATCAGGTGTACAGGTGTAGTTAGATCAATGCCCTGTGCGCTGCGCCAGAAAAAGTTATAGATCAATATCATTGAAGTCAGAACACTTTGTGTGCGCCATCAAAGGAAATACAAAAAAAGCACCGCAACTAGTAAGACAACTGAAGGCACAACATTTAATTGAAAAATATTTCACAAAATTATTACATTGGTCGCTACTAAAATCTTCACAAACTTGATCATCTTCACAATGTTCCTGTCTACAGTAGGTACATGTTTGGCCATCCTGCTTTCTTCGATCAATTTATTAGTGCTTGTGCCAGTGCCAACCCCTTGTTCACTCTGGTTAATGTACTCGTCATATTGCTCCTTCCATAAAAAGAAACGACATCTCCCTAGGATCTAAGAAAGGAAAATCAGATGAATTGAGGCTCAAACCTTAAATAAAAATAAAACAAAACAAACAATTCTACTTACATCCTTTTCATTCTTCTGGCCAATGAAGAGAATTCTATCCGGGTTATTCTTCGTGTGCGACACTAGCTCCGCAATCCAGTCACGTCACTAAGGGCATGGCACAAGTCATAGCCTTCTAGCGCAAAACTTCCGCTGCAACAATGGTTCCTTAAGGCCAGAAGAGCTACAGAAGCCCCTTGCGACATCCCAGAATTTTTTTGCCTTGTACTTACGTAGGAGCAATAACACTTGAGTTGTTATGCAGATCACTTGACAGAGCAAATATAAGCCACCAACTAACAAACCAAGCAGTTCTGAGACTAACAAAGATCAACGAAAACACCTTTAATTTTCATCAACCCAGTAGATAGTTGCAACCAAGCCCTAAATTCACAAATCTGTCTTCCAATTAGTCCACTATCCACTGACCCCTAGGCAACAGGCTATTTTGCAGTGAGCACTAGCATGTATATTTAGTAAAGATGCTTTGTTATATGTATTTAACATATATGAAATGCATGTTGTTGCCTTTTGACATCACACTCAGGAAGTTTTTGCAGTCAGCACCCCCATGTATATGTAGTCAATATGTTAAGTACATGTAGTCAAACATATAAGTGATGCGTGCCGTTGCCTTTTTGACAATACATGCAGACTGAGGAAGAGATAAACAAAAAGGAGGCTAATGGGTAATTGTTGGCGATACTTACGCTCAAAGAAATTAATCCGCAAGCGGACGGATATCGCTTGTAGTTTTCACCAGGAATATTCCTAGAGTTATTGAATCCACAGGGAACGAGGGTTTAAAGAGATAAACCTCTATATCTTAATTATTTCAAATACCAGCCAGTCTAGGTAACGGGGGTTAGGATAAATGAAAAGACCGTGCTAATTTGTGAAGCAACCGTGCTGATTCGATCAAACCGACGGCAGTGGATGGTCTAGATGTCCTCATTTTGTGCTTTTATGCCACTGGGGAGAAAACATAGCCGGATTGGTGACGTGGCCAGGTCGGCCGGCCTAGGTGGGTCGGCCGGCCTGGCATTTTGCCCGGTCTGGCTCTGGTTTTTCCCATTTTGTACCTGTAGACCCAGAACTCAACAAACTTGTGGAACTTTATTAGAATAAATAAAATATTAGTATAAATCTTGATTTTCCCTCCGAAATGCCGGATTTCCGGAATATGTTGACGTATAAAATTGGTATTTATTTGACGTCAACACACCCCCCAACTTGAACTTTTGCTAGTCCACGAGCAAATAGCTCAAATGAGAACCCGGTGGATCTGAATTGTATCAATATCATTATTCAATAAATACTAAGCATTCAAATTTGTCCCACATTATATGTTCACAAAAACTCGTACAAGTGTACCCCAACTTTCATCAAACTCACGAGGTTTTCAAAATCTCCCCTTTTCTTTTAGCGGTTGAAAGATGGAATAACTTTGATAGAACTTTGTCAACTCAGCCCTTTCCAAGCTATGTATCGGGGTTTTTCTTTTCAAAATGTTTGTTCCTCATTATTACTCTCAGATCTCTCGATGGTAGTTGATCCTCACCTAGGCCATTTTGTTAATGGTCTTCTTTCCTCTTATTCTAAGGTTTATGTGGAGCTCATAGGTATGGAAATGAGGCCTACTTAGGTTGTATAATTTTGTAAAGTCAAAAATAGATCCTAGGGAATTTTGTACTACTTCACAATCTGGTCATTAAAATAATAACGTCCAGGGATGAGGAAGAGAATGAACTCACGCCAAAGGAATGAAGAAACACAAGTGCAAGTGATGAAGGGTACTAATGAGTCCGCCCCATCGGATCTTGTGTTTATGGAGAGGTTTATTTGACTTCTTTATTTGATTTGAGATCATTCCTCAATCTAGAATTTTGAGAGGCATTTTTTTTAATGAAGATAGAAGGAGATGATGGTTCTCTCTTCATCTTTTCTTTTCATTTGTTTGTCTGCCTCAATTTTTCTATAATTTTGAGGAATAAATCCTTTATTATTTTGGAAGTCTTTTTGGGAGACGAAATAGGTAGATATATGGTGGACTCACGAAAAAGAACTTGGCTTTTTTTTTTTAGGGAGGAATATCTGGCGAGATGTATGCTCGTATCCCAAATGTGGAATTCGGTATTACCAGATACGAGAGGCTAGCAATCAAAGGGTACGCGAAAGGAAATGACCAGCTTTGAAGAGCACTAATTCCTAAGGATTTACTTTTGACAAAAGTCAACACAACCAAAGTGGCTAAGTGATTTGAATTTACTTAGCATTTTTGGCTCTGTTAGATGAAAAAGTCTAATGAGGAACTCAAGATAATTTTCTCTTTTCAAAATAAATTCCGAGACTATGCCTTAGTAGGGGCATAAGTAACTAGGTCCTTATCTCTGTTATATCATATCTCTCGACAACTTAGAAGTGGTTCAATAATGTCAACACTCGATGAGCAAGATTAAGCAGGATGACTACTCATACCAATAATTGTCAAACTTAAAATGAGAGTACTAAATTGTATACTCAGCATTTATATCACAATAATAGAGCAATGTTCATCATATCCTTTCTAGGTAAAATCAACATTTATACATTTTATTCAAAGGGAAATATTTTTGGTATTTTGCTAGCCGAGTGCTCACCGGTGTTCGCCGAGCGCTCGGCGGTGTTATCGCCAAGTGCTCACCGAAGTTCGCCGAGTAGCGCGTCCATGAACGGTCACGCCTCTAGCGGTATACACACGTACCGAGTAGGAACACCACACGGGATGTGCTAGCACCTCGCCGTGTGGCTAGGGTTTCTGGAGAGCAGGAGGGGCGCGCGATGGCTAGGCGTGGTGTAGGCTCAACTCGTCTTATCACGGCGCCCCTATGCCTCTCCTTATATAGTCACGCTACTGGGCTTCCGCCCGCTAGGGTTCTATCTCCTACATTGATCATATCCACACACAAACCCGCTAAACAGTTCCAACCCATTAATTTTCTTGCCCATATGATTTTGTACTTCATCCTGAAACTTTTTGAACTTTTCAAAAGATTCAGACTTATGCCTCATTAGATAGATATAGTCATATCTACTAAATTCATCGATGAAAGTAATGAAGTATTAATAACCAATTCTGGCCGTAGAGCTCATTGGTGCTCATTGGTCCATATACATCAGTATGCACGAGGGTCAACAACTCACACATCCTCTCACTCAAGCCAGTAAAAGGTGCCCTTGTCATCTTGACAAGTAAACAAGGTTCACATGTTCAAAAGATTCAAAATCAAATAAATCGATAAGACCATTTTTATGGAGCTTCTCCATGCGTCTTTTGTTTATATGACCCAAGCGACAATACCATAAATAAGTGGAATCTAAATCATTTGTTTTGAGTCTTTTCGTATTAACATTACTAACAAAAGCATTGCCAAGATGTACCACATACAGTCCATTCACCAATGGACAGTTAAACCATTGAAATAAATTGAACAACGTTTATTCTTTATTTCAAAGTCATGACCATCTTCTTCCAAACATGAAGAAGAGATAATGTTTTTACTCAAGATAGAAATGTAATAACAATTATTTAATTACATGACAAAACCAGAAGGTAACAATAAGTGATAGACGCCGACGGCCTTCGCAGCAACCTTTGCTCCATTGCCGACGCAAATTTTCAACTCGCCTCTCTTGCGATCTCTAGTCCTTCTTAGCCCCTACAACGATTTGCAAGGATGAATCATTGCACCAGTATAAAATACCCAAGATTCTGTAGGACAAGTTGCAAGATTAACTTTTAGAACATTAATACCTAAATTAGAAGGTGGAACCTTTCCACTCTTCTTATCTTCCAAGAACTTTGGACAGTTCCTCTTCCAGTGCCCATTTCCTTTGTAGTAGTGGCATTTATCAGAAGAAGTATGGCCACTCCTTTTGGTCTCACCATCAGACTTAGCCTTGGGGTGTCGGATCGTATCCTCACCCTTGCCCTTGGTCCCACATTTCCTCTTCTTACCCCCTTCCTTTTGAACCACCATCACATATTTATTACTTTTCTTGATGCTATCCTCAGTTGTCTTTATTATCCCATGCGATTCAGCCATGCTTTTCTCCATGCCATTCATATGAAAGTTCATGATAAACGACTCAAAGCTTGCAGGAAGCTATTGGAGTCACATCAGTACGAGCTCTTCGCTTAGAGGAAAACCCAATTTCTCTAAGTTCTCAATGTAACCAATCATCTTGAACACATGAGGGCCCACCGGATTACCTTCAGCCAACTTGCACGTAAACAAAGCTTTCGAGATCGAGTATCTCTCGGTTCTTGCTTGGTTCTCAAACATGCTACAGAGACCCATGATCACATCGTAAGCATCCATTTCCTCATATTGCTTCTGAATCTCAGAGTTCATAGCAGCAAGCATGAGACAGCTAACATCAATCGAATCATTACAGTGCTTATCATAAGCCCTGCGATCAACGGCAGTAGCATCATCGCCGAGTTCTTCTGGATAAGAATCATCTAGCACATACTCCTTTTTCTCTTGCTTGAGAACAATTCTCAAGTTTCGATACCAATCAATAAAATTTTCTCCAGAGAGTTCTCTCTCTGCAGAGTGATCGTAAATTAAAATCATTGTTTGCAACAACAGGCGGCATCTACAACAGAAATAAATAAGCAAAGTCTTAGCACTAAGTTCATGTTAATCTTCTATTAAACAAAATTTAACAAAAGATACTCCCACTAAGATCATTTTCCTTCTGGCGATCTCCGTGAGACAAGATCCATGGTTACGGTGGTTCGGGTAATGATTGGTCAATACCACTTGAACCCGCGACATAGGTAGGCAACACATTGACAATCACATCGTATGTGACTCTTGCTTGTTGGGATGGCATCATATGCCCCGGCTCCCAACCCTGACCCCCAAAGTCTTAAATCCTATTTGGAGCTTCGCTAAATAAAACATACTATGTGTGTGGATGCACGGGTTAGGCTACACCCACCCCGTTGTACAAGGAAGAAGATGACGTTCTTGAATTGTCAAGACCTAACCGGCCAAAATCCAAGACAATAGGTGCAACTATTAGCAAAAGGGCATCTACTCTTAATTTTTCTGAGAGAAATTATTCAGTCAGGTTAACATATTTATCACATATGATGTGAAATAATAGCCAAGTAAGGTAAATCAACAAAAATAATCATATTAAACTATGAACTAGTACGGCCCATGACGTGGAGAGCAGGACGGGCATGCGATGGCTAGCCGTGGTGAAGGCTCAACTCGTCTTATCGCGCCGCCCCTATGCCTCTCCTTATATAGTCATGCTGGTGGGCTTCGGCCCGCTAGGATTCTATCTCCTGCGTAGATCATATGCATGCACAAACCCGTTGAACAGTTCCAACCCATTAAGTTTGTGACATGTTAGGTTCAGTGCAAGTCCGCCGTGGATCCGGAAACTTTTTTCCAATCCACCGATTAACAGCGGCACCTAGCAGTACGTATTGACCGTCGAATGCACAGAATCAATATTCAGCTGAACCTTGATACACTCACATACCGATCCCTTTGCCTCCCGATTCCAGTCAAGCTCCACCCTTGTTGATAGCTGACCACTTCACTTGGCAGTGTAATGGATATAAATCATGACTAACTCCTTAGTCATATTAGCTCGGCTGTGCGCTTTTCCTATCCATCCACACGAGGGGGCCTAGAGGTATCTCTCCTGTTATCAAGAAGGGGCAAATCCCATCTTGATTATCACACCCCTGGCTATGTATCATGGCATACCCAGTAGTCACCTTTATTTTTAGTTACGGTGTAGCGTCTGATGATACCATAGCATACAAGTCAACATGCTGGGCATCCATGAAAATCTCAGGTCTAAGGACTATATAGGCGTACAACTCGAGACTATACGCTGATGGCGCTATAACAGATAACAACTCACAACGTCTCGGAGTAGGTCTGTCCAACTGCTCATGTTCTCTAACATGCGTCCATACTATTGGTTTGATACCTTTGTATCTGTGGTATGCGAAACACTGCCATCAACCAATACATATGCTGATCAAATCATAACCGCTCCTCGTAATGATATGGATCAGGGACCCGTTTAAAATAATGTCACTTAACAATGTGTTTCACAATCAAGTCGTACCCAATGGACAAAGTCATGACATTTATTCAGAGAACCGATAAACAACATTATCATATGTACATGAATAAATACGTGGTACAATCATTACTATGATTGATTTAGTGCATATCGCTTTCACTAGACTGTGTCGTCTAGTGGTGGAGCCACTAACCGGTACCACGTTCTCCACGTGCATCCTCCAACCGGGACTGAAAACTCCATCAATCGTAGGTTAGAGAATTGTGACTGATGCCTTTGAGCATGAGTCACACATTGTTTATACCGGTTCATGAACCGGTACTAAATCCTATTTTAAACCAGGATTGATGGCCATTTCCATAGCAGTGAATAGGGTTGTATCATCAAGTATTGGAGGTATATCGTGCATAAAAGGGTTGTATCATCGAGTATTGGTGGTTTAGCATTGAGACCAATCTGCTCAAACTTGCTCATTTTGCGGTCATAACTTCACACCAATAACCTGACAAGGATGCCACACTTAGCTCTCGTGAGGGGGTATTGTGAACAATAGGGTTGTATCATCGAGTATTGGAGGTCTGTGTCCATAATAGGGCTGTATCGTCGAGTATTCGTGACACTTAAGATGATATCGTCGGCTCAACACAGCGGCTGTTGGTGTCGTAGAGAAGATACGGAATGCAAACAATTGTTATGGCTTTTCCAACAAATGGCATCATTTCGCGACCTAAGCGTATTAGTTGGTCGAACCTACCCCTCCCGGTTCGAGTCCTCGATTCGGCATGGGTGCTCGTATTTTCGTAGACATATCATTGTGATGAGAAGGGTGTAATCATAATTTCAACCATTAGATGCAATCATGGTGGGAACATAGGCTAGGACTAGATTGTGTTGTCTAGTGGTGTGATTTGTTGTCTAGCACTAGGTTGTGCCATCTTGTATTAGGTTGTATAGTGTTGTGTTGGTTAGTATAAGTCCACACAACCATTCTCTTATGCTCTTCGGGGCAACCCTTCTATTATACAACAGCCATAATGCAATTGCCACCCCTCACTTGGACTTGTCACTGTTGCAGTGTATTTTACTCTACTTCGTCCTTTCTTTGCCATATCCGCCATCATCGCCGATCTCCCGTTCCAAATAGCGAGCGCCTATCGTCCAAGCACCCATTGCATCCCCTAACTTAATCTAGTGATGGTAAGGTGAGTTGCCTTGTACTAGACTGTGTCGTCCAGTGTTATGGTCTGTAGTGCAAACATACCCTTCTCTTAGCTCCAGCCTTCCCTTTCACACTACCCTCCTTACTTGCTCCATCCTATGTTCACACAAGTGCAAATGAGTTAGAAACACAAAATCAGTTCAGCAGAAAGTGTGTTGACTACATCTATACAGTTGATCTGATTTGATCTGATTGCAATGGTATGGATGTTGTGGCTACAGTTAACATAAATTGGCAAAATCAAAAGATGTGAATACATCTATACACCTGTGCTAACTACACCTATACACCTGATCTGATTGCAATGGTATTGATGACATTTTTCTGGTGCAGTGCACAGGGCTGATCGTCGATAGTGACAAACACATCATCGTGGTCATCTTCACCGGGTATATAGGCCGCATCCCTCTTCGATGCTCGTGACTTCCTCTTGGTTGTACTTTTGACATGAAAAAAGACATAACATCGAATGAGAAAAGAAGCTTCATCCAAGCGGTCCCGTTAACAAATACAAATAAAAAACATAGATACAAAAAAAAGGCAAAACCTTTTTTAGTGGTACGTTTCACCTAGTATAAGTAGTTGATTGTTTCATTGTGGGCCGAGGTGCTGCCTTGCTATTCTTAGGTAAATCTTGATCGGCCCACACAGCAATTGATGCACATATATTACTTGGCTGCTAGGGGGGAGGTGAACCAGCAACAAAAAGAAAATGTATGCATACAAAAAAACACAAAACACCCAAATAAATGAAGTGAACATACCCTACTCTTAGCTCCAGACTCCCTTTCACACTACCCTCCTCATTTACTCCATCCTATGTCCACACAGGTGCAAATGAGTTAGAAACACATAAAATAAGCTCAGCAGAAAGTGTGTTGACCACATCTATACAATTGATCTGACTGCAATGGTATGTATGTTGTGATTACAGTTAACTGAAAAAAAAGAAAAATGTGACTACATGCATTTCCGCAAAAATGGCAAAAAAAGAGTGTGCAAAATCCCATAGATGTTGTAGGCAGACAAAAGCCTCTGTATCTAGCGCTCGGTGTCTACCCGTCGTGATATAGCATCCCGAAGCAAGCGTTCAGCATAAATCTATCATGATACAGCCCCCAAATCCAGCGTTCGGTATCTACCCGTCGTGATACAGCCCCACGAACAAACGTTGGAGCTGTATCATGACGGGTAGATACTGAACGCAGTATTTGGAGAATTGCTAGCGCCAGCCCGGAGATTTGACACCCCGAGCCGCCAAAAGGGGCTCCACCTGGGTGCCAGGGTGGAGAGAATTGCTAGTGCCAGCCCGGAGATAAGGATGCCGCAATTAGCTTTCTTGAGGAGGTAATCACAAAGTTGCGGGACACAAGGGAACCGCGGATTAATGAACCCTACTCGTGACAATACGACTCTATTCTTCATGATACACCACCAATACTCGACGATACAACCATATACGTGATGATACAACACTATTTTGGGCAATAGAACTCCAATACTCGATTTTTACAAATAAAAGAAGGTCTTCAATTATTCTAAAATTGAATTTATTTCGCCCATGTCAAGAAATGCGCCGATGGTAGGCCCACCATTAAGTCAAGAAATGCCAAGTGCTGAGAATCAAGCTCGCGGAGTCCTACGACTTGAGCCGTCAGCGGGCCCCACTTGATAAAGTGTGACCGCCTATTCAAACAAAAACTTTGAATGTAGCTGTCCGTGGGACCCGCCTCACCATCGAAAAAATTGAAAATAAATGCTCATCCAGCTTCGAAGCCATGCATATCGAAAGGGGGTAACCGAACCCTAGGAATTGTTTGTTTCAGCTAAAAGTTGCTGAAAACATTACTCTAGAAAAGTTGTGATTTCTCGAAACACACCTTTAAAATTATTTTAAAAGATTTAAGAAGAACTATTTAAAACCCCACAAAAATGATTACAAAATATCACATCATTTGGCTTATACCGATTCCTCTCCTCTCTTCTTTCTCATACACACCCACAATCTCTCTCTCTCTCCCACCAGTCCACGCCCTCTTCACACTGGCGGCAGGACATCAGCAACGGGGGAGGGATTGGGAGAGGAGGGCGACGAGCTTGCCCTCGACGCTGCACCCAGTCCCATCCGCCCATGTACTGACCGTGCTAGGGTCCCAGCTCGGGGTCGTGGCCGCACCGCCGTGGGGGCAGTGGGCGCTAGCTTTTGGTTTTGAGTCGGGTGTGGATTTGGTACATCCGACCCCAGTCCAACACATTCATCCCTAGTTCAATGTATCCATAGGTTAGGTCGTACTAATAACTCCGTCTTAATCAGTTTCCCGCGTTCCTCTTCTGTTCTCGGGAATCACTACTCCCAAAGGGCTGTCTAGTCGCCATTGCTACTCTTCGCGGAAAAGCTTCCTACCATGCATAAATCCCCGCTTTCCTCTATAAAGACTAGTCGGCAGAATCATCGTCAAGAAGAGCAACTCCCAAGGGGTGGCAACCAGAGCAACTCCCAAGGGGTATCGAGCTCTACATCTTCTTCCTGCGTCGCCGGTCGGTCGTGCAAGCGTCGGCGGCAACATGAGAATAGTTACTGAGCTTTATATCCAGCTCACCTGATAGTTTGGTTTGGATTGGGGTGGTTTGGTGTAAACCACACATGAGAAGATGTGCTTAAGATCTGAACAATATCATGATGTGTTTTAGCTAGCATTTCGCATTCCTCTTTTCTAGCTGTTCGTTCCATCTTAATAGATATCCTATTTGCGCTTATTCATTTGCTGTTACCATTTCCTCTTATCTAGCTGTTCTCAATTTTAATATCATGGAAGGAGCCTTTTTTTATTTGAGCAAAAGTAGCAGCAAGGATCACCACCGCATTTCTGGTAAACTATTTTTTTATACAGAGACATATGGCTGCTATGCCTGCGAAGCATGACTAGACTCCCCAAGAAACAAAATATTTTTTAAGCTTGTCTAGAAGAACCCATGATTACGATGCTTCCTCGGAAGAGCAAGCGTAAGCTTTTCCACGGTATTTCTGCCAACCTCAACGGTAAGATAGGACTGGACCTGACCGAAGGCCAAATTAAGCACAAGTTCTATCACTCGAAGAATTTATGGGGTGAGTACAGTGACTTGAACAAGTTCTATCACTCGAAGAATTTATGGGGTGAGTACAGTGACTTGAAGGAGCATACTAAGGTATTAGCTCCACCCCCTCAATTCACTGTTCACTTGTCTGTAAACTTGAACTAAGACTTTGCATCGTAGGGTAGAGGGAACAGTAAATTTAGAATCTATCACACTTATAGGGAGCAGCTCATGACCATATATGCCAAAAATACGCCATCAAACTCTATGGGTATTTCAGCGCCTCATCTCTCCAGTTAGTCAATGGGTGTGTTGCTGCCGATGCCACAGTCGACGCTAGGTCTCACATGGACTTGGGGAGTGCTTTATAACCCTATTCGGTGGATTTCGTCAGATTTGGGCAATTGGGTTGATACCATTTTGAGCTCATCTTTAGATGCTAAATAAAAGGTTGATGTTATACTTAATTTGGAAAAGAAAGAAAATAAAGCTTTTCTTAACATATGTAAAAAAGAATGGTAGGTTCAAAGGTGGCAGAAGGGCATCTCAAAAGTGTTCTGAATTGACTTGCTGCCATAAGCTTCTGAAATTTGGAATAAAAAGTAGATGTACCATGTATCTATTGCTGCATGCTTTAAAATTAATTTCTAGATTTCTAATTGACACCCAGCTAGAACTCTAGTAAGTTGAGTGTTGGATATAATCTTGACATTTACATGAAGATGTAGGAGGAACTAGCTAGTTGCTAGCCGCATGAAGATGATGGCAGCATCTAGAACATTCAGTTCTGCTACTAGTTTCATAGATGAACTAGATACTAGAAACATCTAGTTATTACTAGGACTCAAATATTAATAGCTACTTGTATGTGCAGAACCAGATATGAGATATTTGCAAACCTATATTCACATCAGACTCCGTAAAAAGGATTTTCTTTTGTGATTTTTCTTAATGCAATGAAAATTTCACTTCCATCTATATATGCTGATGATTTATAGGTTACCCATCGCTACGAAGACCATCTATTCAACAAGGGCTATCATGATAAATTTGTACGAACAATCATAAGTACATTGTAGTGGACTGATGTTTTAGTGGAATAATGTATCTGTGATCATCCATCAATGATTTTTCTCTTGTTCTTTGATGAAATATTGGGCAGGGCCCGAGTGCTGAATGTACTGTTGCTGCTGCTCAAGGTTGTACTGCTGCTGCTCGAGGTTACATGATCTAAATATGTAAACTCTAGAGATGTTTTTAATGCTAAAAGTGTGAAGGGGGCAACTGGATTGCTGCTGATGTTGTTATAATGAACAATGCCATGATGTCTAAAGTTCTGGTTCTTTGGTTTATGTTCTAGCTTTGCAACTTTGTGAATAACTTTGGGCATGTTGATCTTGCTAGCTAATTTCTATGGAACTTGCTACATCACTGTGCATTTCCACAGTTCTGCAATGATTTTATGTGCTAGCTTTGATACTGTTATGAAACCTGTCTGAGTTTAGCATGGATTGGTCGTCCAGAATTGGGCTTTAGCAACGAGTATTGGGGGCGTATCGTTAATAATAGGGTTGTATCATCTAATATTGGAGGTCTATCATCCAGAATAGGTTGTATCGTCACTAATATGGTTGTATCGTCTAGTATTAGTGGTCTATCGTTGAGATCAATCTGCTCAAACTTGCTCATTTTGCGGTGATAGCTTCACTCAGTTCCAACAGTTCTGCAGTGGTCGACTGCATGCAAAAATGGCAACCTAATTAGTAATGCTTAATTCATGATTAGTAACGCTTCTACAGCTATATGGTAAGTTGCGAGACATATAGTTGACTAGTTGACTCCGGTGAGTGCTAGTAGTGCACCAAACCAAAATTCCCCAAATCAAATTCCTTAGGTCCTTCCTACGGTGGCGCGGCGACGGGCGATTCTAATGGGGCACAACAGCGGCGGTAGGCGAAGCACGGAGCGGCGGCGAGCACAGGGTAGCGCCGCAGCGGGTGGCGGGCGCTCCACAGCACGGCGATTGCTGCAGGGCGTGGTGCAGCAGCAAGCTGGCGAGCGACCGGCGACAAGCAGCGTAACTACCGCTAGCCTGTGATTCCAGAGGTCCAAGCTTTGGAGGATTAGTGACAATAATAGTTTTTAAGCACTATGTTTGAATTGTGAACTATGTTTGAACAACACTATGTAAGTATATTACTGCATGATGCAAAAGTTTGTTAAAATGGGTGAAAAAATTATTTGTGTATTTGAAGTGCATAATAGAGAATTTGAACTGTGGCCCATGTGTACTTGGGTGATCAGTGAAACAGCACTATGTAAGTATACTACTGCATGATGCAAAAATTTGCTTAAATTGTGTGAAAAATAATTTGATCTGTGAAATTATCTATGTATTTGAAGTTCATAGGAGAGAATGTGAACTGTGTCCCAAGTGTACGTGGGTGATTTGTGAAATTATCTGTGAATTTGAAGTGCATAGGTGTATTTCTCCAATTATAAAATGCAAGAAGACGAATTATTGGCGATCTTTTCTATAAATTGTAGGGCCTAGGGCCCTCTCCAGTCTCCTCTCGCTGGCTACGCCCTAGACCTAGTGATATGTGGAGTGGACTAATTGGATGGCTAGATGTAAGATTTGTTAATTTAGGGCTTGGCTCGATTAAAAACAGTAGATGCAGTATGTGAATTGTGATGTTTTGTCAATTTAATTAGGATTGGCAATAATAATTTAGTTCAGAGCAACTATATGATGTTGTTGTAGTTATCCACTGGGTTGATGAAAATTAAAGGTGTTTGCGTTTTTCTTTTTTAGTTTCAGAACTAGTGTGACATCCTCTATTTTATCGTATGTCACTTGTATTTTAAAAAAGGAAAATTAAATAAAAGGGAATTGTCATGGACAAAACCCTAGTTAAAATTATTTCAAATTGGATTTACTCCCAAAACCCTAGGAAATATTTTGATAAAATTCTAGGACAATTCCATTAATTCTTAGAAACCAACATCTAGCCACCCTCCAAATTTCATCCCCAAATACCAAAGCTAGCTTGTGATTCCTTGAATTATTGCCGTTCTGCCAAGAGCTCGTCATACCCATCAAATAATGAGCAAACGAATTAAGCTCATGCTCAAATTTGAAGGGGAGCTTCTAGAATCCCAATCCGAATTACCATCGAAATTTCAGCCCAATCCTTCAAAGGAAACTCAGAAATCTTGCAAAAAAAGCCTGAATCCTATCCGAATTCTACCCGGATTAGAATTCAAGTTCAAATCCAACCTCTCTTAACACTAAGCCCAGCCCAGGTCGTCCTTGGCACTATATAAACCACCCAAAACCCTCCCCCAGCACCACAACTTGAAATTCCACAAATCCCAAACCCTAGCCGCAAAAACCATAGCCACCGAAACACTTTTCTGGATATCTCTCTCGGTGCAATGCCGAAACCCAAGATTAGGCAGTGCCGTGTTGTAGAGCTCGTCGAGACGGTCAAGATAGATATATGGATCGCCCAATTTGGCCAAGAAACGAAGAAGATATTGCTCTCCGAAGTTTCGCGCGCCGTCGCCGCCAGCAGCCTCGCCCGCCGTGCCCCGCGCTGCTTTCCGCGCCGACGAATCATGCCTCGCCACCTTGCCCATGCCACCGTGCTGTGCCACCGGCGCCAGCGCGCGTGCGCTGCGCACGGGTCTTTGCCATGAGTCGGCGCCGCACTCGCCGATGCCGGCAGCCGCTTGCTTCCCGCCACGCGTCCCATGCGTTCCCACGTCACGCCGCCGCCGCCAATCGGCCACGAACACCTGTCCCGCCCCGCTGCCGCATTCCCACGCATGCGTGCGCCTCGCCGCGTCGGCCTCCGCCTGCCACGCGTTGCCTTCGGCTTCGCCCGCACCCGCGCTTGCCCTGGCCGCCGCGTGTCCGGCACAACCGCTGTAGCGCTGCCGCTCGCCGTGGACCCGGTTTGGCTGGTTTTTCTTCGGTTAACCCGGTTTATTCTTTTTCTGAAATTTTTGTTTCAGCCTGAACTTCTAGAAATTGTTCCGGGAGCATTCGAACTCCAAATTAGATGATTCCAGAGCCATTAGATCACATAAGTATCCTAAAATTTTATATATTTTATTTAGCTATATTTTCAGTTGATTGTTTTGCTGTTCTTATGCATATGCATATACATGTAGATTGTCCATGTTCGCGCTGTTCGGGAGGATTCCAGGAGCTGTCTGGAGGAGGATCCCACGACCTGGAGTACTACAAAGGCAAGATAGCTTGCATCTTGCTCTCCTATTTTGCTAAAATCATCCGATTATTGTTTTTATTTATTGTTCTCATGCATGAAATGATGGGATCGGGTAGAAGCCTATTATATTCACATTGAGTCATCTACCCTATGAATTTAGCCATTTATTTCTGCCTTACTTATTTTCCTAGCCTATCTTTGTGTATAGTTGTTAGTACTCGTGGGTTGGTAGTTGATTAGGTTCATCATTTAATTACTCTTGTCACTTAGTATGATTGGAGGTGCTGAGTTACTTTAATAACCTAATCAACTAAAACCTACGTAGCGTGTGTTAACTAAAGGTGCCAAGTTGGGTAGTTTTGCGGAATGAGGATTGTGGTGGAGGTAGTCACCTTGGTCTAAGGACCCTTGACGTGTGCTTATCCGGCCAAACCATACAAGCGCAACCATAAGTGCTAGCTTAAGCATGATGCGCAGCATGTGCTAGTCCTAGCTTAGTATTTAAAGAAAATTGCTAACACACTTTACATTGAAAAGATCGGGCCGCGGTCCGTTGGCTCAAGAGGGGGACCTGAGATGTTGAAACCTTAGAGGGTGCTAAGACATAAAAGTACCACTAGGCTTATGGGTAGAGTGTGCTACACTGTGTTGAGAACTATCATGATAGCCATTCCCACGGTCATGGGAGGGGAGGTAGGTCGTACATGGTAGTCTCACGTGTTAATAATTAACTGATGGGTTGGTGTAGTTTGAGTTGTTCGAGGCAAGCTTTGTTCTATAGAGGGGGCCTTCGAAGCCGAGCTCTGTGTGTTTTGTTGGGAATCTCCATCAATATTAATTATTCTACAAATTTGTTTTACAACACTTTAAATAATTTGACTAGTGTAGGTGTTTATGCAAAATAGCCACCCTGTCGTTGTTATTATCCTTGCATCATTATAAGGATTCTTGCTGGGTAGCCGTGTACTCAGTATACAAACCACGGATAAATTTGTATTCAGGAGAAGGATTAGGATCAGTGTGCCAACATGCTCAGGAGGATCTTGCCTCGGACTTCGATGAGGATTAGCTGACGCTCAAGGTCGGATTGGAGCATCATCATACTTTTTTCGCTGCATATTTGAATTTCCGCACTCTGATATATTATGGACAATATTATGTCATCTTTAATTAAATTATTGTAATAAGTAGTTGTGTAACAATTACTTTTGCATAATATGTAATTTCTCTTAGTTATTAGTGACTGTGTGATGATGTTCAACAAACTATCGCTCCCAAGTTGCTAACATTGATCTCTAGGACTAGGAATGGATTGTGAGTGGATCCTGGTGAAGCTGGGGTAGCGACAACTAGTTGATTTGTGAATTGGTAGCTTATATTTGGTCTGTCAAGCGATCTGCATAACAAGGCACGTGATATTGCTCCTGCATAAGTACAAGCCAAAAAAGCATTGGATGTCGCAAGGGAGCTTCTGCAGCCCTTCTGGCCTTAAGGGTCCATTGTCGCAACAGGAGTTTCACGCTAGTGGGTTGCGACTTGTGTCGTGCCCTGAGTGAAGTGACTAGATTGTGGAGCTAGTGTCGCACACGAAGAATAACCTGAATAGAATTTTCTTCAAGTGCCGAAAAAATGAAAGGGATGTAAGTAGAATTGTTTGTTTTATTTTATTTAGTGTTTGTGCTTCATTTCATCTGATTTTCCTTCCACAGATCCTGGGGAGATGTCGTTTCCTCGTGTGGAAGGAGCAATATCAGGAGTATGTTAACCTGGGTGAACAATGGGATGACATTGGCACAGACACTAATAAATTGATCGAAGAAAGCAGGTTAGCCAAACTTGTACTTATTGTTGACAGGAACATGAAGCTGAGCAAGTTGGTCAAGATTTTAGTGGCAACCAATGTAATGATTATATATAACATTTTCACTTAAATGTTGTCCCTTATGTTGTTGTTTTATTAGTAGCGGTGCTTTTTTTGTGTTTCCTTTGATGGCCGATGAAAAATGATGACTGATCATGCTTTTGTTGACAGTTGAAACTTGAGCATTCATGACTTGGACGGTTGTGTACATCATCTGGCTCGCCTTCAGATGTGCTCAATTAGGTCTTGATCGTATTTTCTGTAATGTTCCTAAATGGTTATGAAACTATGTTAGGAACAATACTTGGTACAAAAAATCATGATAATACCAGAGGATACACACTATTGCTAGACAATACACCCTAATACTCCATGATACACACTAGCACTAGACAATGCACCCTAATACACCCTTGTCCTCCTTGCCGAGTTTCCCCACGCAGCTCATGCCAGACAAGTATGACTGGAAACAATCCAAGATGGGGATCAAGCCTGACGAGGGAGTCAAGAAGATGACGCTCGACTCGTTTGACTCGGCCAAAATGCCTTTGATTGGGACAGGGCTCGATTGCAAATAGGAAGACGCGCTCGTCACCTTCCTACATGCAAACATGGACATCTTTTCTTGGAGGCCGTCTGATATGCCAGGTGTCCTAAGGAAGGTGATCGAGCACTCTCTGCATGTTGGCAAGAAGGCAAAACCTTTGAAGCAGCGTGTTGAGATCCATGTGGAGGATAACCCGGTGTTGTGATGAATATATGTGAATGTTTTACTTTGGTGAGATTTTAAAGTACTTTGGTAGAGCATTTGTTAAAAGGGGTGAGAAATTTGAAACGGTGTCCCGTGGTGGCGGACAATTGTTTGACAGATTCGTATCCGGACTGATTGTGTGGCTAATTGCATTCCAATGATCCTTTTGTACATGGATTCCAGTGTTTGGTTTGGACTCATCTTTGTGATGCAGCAGTCGGTGGGTGCGTGGCTGAATCCGTTATGATGAGGACATCACCAGCGTGGATACGATCAGTGTGACTGCTGCCCCTCCTTCCTCTTTGACCACTCCAACGACTACTGACGCCGCTCCATCTTAGCCGCCTACGATCGATGCAGCGAGATCTTCATCGCTGGGAGGCCTTAATCCTAAAGCACACCCTTTCAAGCCTTCTTCAAAGAAGCGGCACAAGAAGTCCAAAACTCGCGAGGCCTCGACGAATAAAGGACAGCCCATATGGAAGCCCAAGATGCCAAAAATTCCGGTTAGGCCATCCAGCAGAACATCAACTTCAAACGGGTGTACCTCAGGCTCCCGACCTTCGATTTCGGCGTGCGACCACTCGTTGGAAAGCATAGGAGATAAGCTTTTCAATGGATCCAGCCCCACATATACATTCGCCCAGGAGCATCAGAAAAATGCAGAAAAATATTTGGGCCAGAAACTCAGGGTGGTGCGTCACCGTATTTTTGGGCCTATGGCCCATGTATCAGTGTAGATCTTAAGTACGGTTCACAATAAGGTAGTGTCTCCAGAATTTTGGAGCATAAACCACTACAGCTAGCTTCAAATCATGAGTAGGGTAGATAACCAAATGCAGTCGGAACTGACGAGAAATAGGCAACGGCCCATCCTTCTTGCATTAGGACACAACCCAAACCCTTCAGGCATCACAAAAAATCTCAAAATCCTTCTGATTATCTGTCAAGACAAGCACTAGCGCTGAGGTCAAACACTTCTTCAACTGCTGAGAACGGCACTCACAAGCTTCTTTTCCTTCTTCAATAGCTGGGTGAAAGGTCTAGCAATGAGCAAAAAATCTTTGATAAACCTTCGGTAACATGTAGCCAAACCAAGGAAACTTTTGACCTTTGTCACAGACAAAGATGATTCCCAATCAAGAACGTATCGAACCTTGCTAAGTACACTACGATACTGTCATCTGAAATGATGAGTCCGAGGAAAGAGACTTTGTTGAGACCCATCTGGAGTGTCTCCTTGGGTGATGATGATATATGTGACAAGGATGAATTTGAAGCGGTTTTGAAGTTGTCTTGTTGAGCCATTGTTGGATTTTGCAGTGATTTTGGATTACTCCTGGACTGTTCGATCATGCTAAGTGTGTTTTGGCACGGTGTTTTCGGTTTTGAGCACGGGATTATATGTTGATGATCATATGATGGACTAACTTTGCAGGAGAGGTATGGTGTGTTATTTTTGTGTGTGATCAACTTTGTGATGCAAGTGTCGGCAGGTACATGGCCGACGCTTCGCGGAAATTGCTGGAGGCTGGTGCGTCCGAAGGCATGCAGGCGACCGGGTTCAATGATCTGGCGGTCACATGGGATGGTGTACTCGAGAAGCTTCACCATGACTAGGAGACTGGGATAGCCGGAGGCTGGCGCGTCGGCTAATTGGTGGCGAAGTCGACCTGACCGGTGGGCCCCAGGCATGGGCTGGCAAACGAGGAAACTGCGAGGATATTTTCTGAAGGAATATGTGGAGATTATTCCTTTGTGGGAGTGTGTTGTTTAGTGTGTTAGTTGTACACCACACATCCTCAAAAGAAGGGTGGAGATGGGCTCTAGGGATTAGGGCATCTCACCCTTGGGCTATTAATATAGGGGGAGTGGATCACATCCTCCTAATCCCCTTAGAGCTAAAAATTTCAGAAATAGAGAGGGTGAGTTGGGTGTGTATGGGGGGCACCTGAGTTCTTGTGACCACATGGAGTGTGGTTTGTAATCTCCCCAACTTCTATGCAATTAAATCCTTTTCTCAATGAACATCTTGCGTTGATTTGCAGCTAGTTCTTCTTATTTTCGTTTTTACTTTTGAGGCTCTTATTTGGAGATGAACTTAGGTGATTTCTTATTGGTTTTTGATGGTCTATTATGCCTTAAAGTTGCTAATATGATATCTTTGCAACCAAATGAGAGGCAAGAGATCAAGCTATTGACTTGTTGTAAATCTATCCAGAAACTTTCCTCTGCGCAACAGTCAGTGTTTGATTTTTAGAAACATCTACAAAAAATCATTTTGGGGTCATTGCAGTTGGAAAAGATGGGTGACTCATATATCCATCTTTGGTAAAAATTTCTAATTCATTGGTTTCCCCGTTTGGAAGCTATGTGGTGAATACCGAGCCCCAAACTTGTAGTCTTGAGTTCCTAACAACTCTTGGTGCGTGATTTTTCTAATTTTCTGTAGATGGAGTTTGATGCTAATATTTGGAGAAAAACATCACGACTGACCCACATGGGTGTAGAAAAAGTTTCAAAATTTCTGGAGCCTCTCAACTGCAGGAACAACTCCTTGTAAAACAAGATTTCCGTAATCTGCTTTTTGCTTTTCAGAAAGTAATTTTAATTTTTTGGTTTGATCTCCTTTTTAAAAGCAAGTTTGAATTGAATCCTCTTTGTTTGGACATTTGACAACCAGGATTGTGATCCCAAAATTCCCACTTATTCCATGGTTCCCATCCAAATAAGTCAAGGTTATACATAGTTGTCAAGTTGTTCGGGTTTCGATGAAATCGGTAGCGTCGAAAATTTGTGGTGTCTATTCACCCCCTCTAGCCACCTAGCTCAGGTCTTCAGACTTCACTCAACCAAAGTCACACTTGCTGAACTTGGCATACAAACGATGCTCTCAGAACATTTCCAACACTAGACAGAGGTGTTTGGTATGTTTTTATTCACTTTTTTAATAGATCAGGATGTCGTCAATGAATACTATGACAAACTTATCCAAATATTCCATGAGCAGTTTGTTCATAAGACTCATGAAATGAGCAGGGGAATTGATCAGACCAAAAGACATCACAATGTACTCATCAGTCCATACCGAGTGGTGAATGCTGTTTTGGGAATATCTTCCTTTCAAATCTTTATTTGATGGTAACCTGATCTAAAATCAATTTTCTAAAACACTCGAGCTCCTTTGAACTGAATAAATATATCATCGATCCGAGGCAAAGGATATTTGTTCTTAATGGTCAATTCATTCAACGACCGGTAATCCACACAAATATGTAATGTGTTCTCCCTCTTCTTTACCAAAATCACAGAGACCGTTACAGAGACGAACTGGGCCTTATGAAGTATTTTTCTTGGAACTCCTTAATCTTCTTCTTCACTTTAGCCTATTGATTAGCAGACATCTGATATGGTCTTTGGGATATTTGTGCAGTTCCTAGAGCTAACTTAATGATGATAGATCTAAACTCATCATCTAATATTTATATTATGCCTTAGCCTAAACATGATCACGTTCTAATGCGGAACATTGAACTGACCCGAGTTCAGTGAAGCCATTTGCGCCGTGTAGTCGATCGGTCGGTGACGAACGGGAGTGTAGCGGCATCCCTCCGGGCGCCACCTACACTGGCCAGGGACAGCCCTCCGGGCCTCTCCCAGCGGGGTGATGATCGAGGAAAACTTCAGGGGTGAGGACTGTGTGAGAGATCGTCACCTCTCACACAGCCGGCTGCCATATTTATATTGCGCTAGTGAGACTCGAGGGCAAGTCCAACGGGATGGAAAACGCTTCCGATCATGGTGCATAATCAAAGCAATAAAATGCATTAATTTGGTTTTAATTCCCGCGTGGAGCTCATTAGGAAGGTGCGTTATTGGTGACAGGGTAATTAGGCAGGTGATTAATTTTCATTAGCACGCTGCTCCCTTGACCGTTGCATGAGATCAACCAACATTCTCCCACTTGATCGAAAGGCTATTATAATGTATTCATTCTTAGTAGACAGCAGTCTAGAGCAATGTGTTACAACGGCTAAAGAAAATGCCATTGAAACTCCAGTACCCATAGTCCACCATACCACCTCGATAGAATACTCGCTTAGTTTTAACGGGTGTTGACTGATTATTATGCCCCTATGTCCAGTATCATTATTCAAAAGCTTTCCCTTAAACCCATGCCGGCAACTTGATCTTTAAATAAGTTGGGAGGTAAGCCTTTGGTGAGCGGATCCGCAAGCATTGATTTAGTACTAATATGCTCAATTTTAATAGTTTGATCCTGGATCCTATCTTTCACAACATGATATTTAATATCGATGTGTTTGGCAGCACCACCTGCAGAACTTGGGATTAGTCCCACCTTTAATGTTTCAGATCTAAAGCCATTCCTTGGAGAGAACAATGAGCTTGAGTCGAGGACGACTCAAATGCAAGAGGGGAGGATGATGTGGACATCACCACATCGGATACATCCAAGGGAGCAACGACTAAAGACTACGGCCAGGCGCTAGTGAGACTCGAGGGCAAGCCAATTACCCGAGCCCGCGCACGACAATTAAACTATCAGGTGAATTCGTTTCTCGGGTTACATAATTCAAATTATGAGAATAGACCGCTTCCTAATAATATTCTTGTACTTAGGAACATGGACATGCAGCAGCTTGGAGGTATTAACTCACCAACAAGAGCAATAAAGCAAGGTGGGAATGCAACGGGATTCCACTCGACATTCAATGAACCCTCTGACTTAAAAACGGCATAGAGAATGCAAACGGACTCCTTTTGGGGCGTGTGAGCACTTGTTGGAAAGATAACTACGCCATCTTTCCAACGGATCCAACCTCACCTTCAAATTCCAAGTGAGCTGGCCGCAGTATTCAAAAACATCTCGCGAACAGAACCAGTCTTCTGCTCTTCTTGGGTGCTGTGTCACCATTAATTTGGGCTGAGTGCCCATGTATTCCTGCTCGTGAGAACACCTCCTAGAGTCATCTCCCTTCTCTATATATTGGACAAGCCTCTCCCTTTTCTCCCTAGGTTTTGTTTAATTGTTGTTGTCTTCCTGTTTGGAGAAACACCCTTGAAATCCCTTGTGTCGGTTGACCAATCGATTCCGAGCTTCAGAACCTCAACTCTATCGTTTGTGAGTTTGATCATATCTGCAATTTCAGATTGCCTTTCACTTGTTCTTGCTTGTTCTCGATTGCATGCAGGGATAGACCTTCGTGGTCAGGTCAATCGCGTTTGGCGTGGTTGATAACAAGTAGGTTTGGTGGTTTAGCGATCGTCGGGCCCTGTCCTTGTGTGGCTGGAAGCCAGTTCGTCAAAGTCACCTCTCCGCCCAAATCGATTTATCCTTCTCACCAGAAGATCGGGACACCCGAGAGCGCATCAATGACAAACTCCATGTGGAATACATGGACCCTGGGTATCTTCTTGGCGGGCTTTGAGGACTACCGAGGGGGTGGGCCGAGCCGGCTACACATGCACAGGGGACACCCAGCCTGCCAGCCAACCTTGTGCGGCAAGTACAAGATAAAGATAGTAGTCTACCCTAATATGATTGTAATCCCGGATAACTATGTTTTGGGAAGTAAGGGTAGAAATAGGAATCCTACCTTGAAACCGATCCGGACTCTACCTTGTAACCCTGCACCCCACTATATAAGACCTCCACCACGACAAGGGTATTACCTCCACCATAATTGCAGCACACATGACTAGGGTTACACCTCCACCACGAGGACTGAACCTATATAATCCTTTGTCTTGTGATCGAGTTTGGATCTAACGCCTAACCCCATATATATTATTGCCGTGAAACATACATCGACAGTTGGCGCGCCAGGTAGGGGCAACGTCAACATCAATCTCATCGAGCTCGATGGCCGCAATCATTGGAGTCGTCGTTGCCTTCGCACCCGACCATCTTTTCTACTTCTCACCCGACCTTAACGAGCACGCACTGTTCGACCTTGACAATGGTGCATGCCGCTCGGTGTTTATCGGGACGTGAACGACTACTTCCTTACGACTAAGTGCATATCAGATTCCCTAGATTCCGCGGCAGAATTGTTATTTTTTCCTACGACAGTGCCACAAGCGCTATACTCTACAACTCGACTACATGTCTACACTCACGCCATCAGCGCCCAAGTCTAACGCTTGACTACACACCTACTCCCGTGCAACAAGCGTCCAACTCTATGGCTCGGCCACGTGTCTATGCTAGCGGCACAACCATCCAAGTATACAGCTCGGCAATATACCTATGCCGGCGACTCGCACGACTAACTCTACAGCTCGGCTACACGCCTACGTGGACGCCCCGAGTGAACAACTCTATGGCTGAGCGACACGACTACTCTAGTGCCTCGAGCCCCCAAGTCTATGGCCCCGCGACACGCCTACGCTAGTGCCACGAGCGTCCAAGTCTATGGCTCCGCGACACGTCTAGGTCGGCGCCCCGGGCGCCCATCTCTACGACTCGGCGACACGCCTATGTCGGTGCCATGAGCAACCAAGTCTACAGCTCGGAGACGCGCCTACGCCGGCGCCACGAGCGTCCAAGTCTGAAAAGGTCATCGCTACATCGGATACACCCATGGAATCAATGACCAAAGTCCTTCCAAGTGACCTGCGACCTTTGATCATCATGCAAGGACCAAACACACGAGCCCGCACACGACAAATTAATTATCAGGTAAACTCGTTTCTGGGGTTGAATAATTATACTTTGGAGAAGAGACTGCTACCTAATAACAATATTATGCATAGGAAGTTAAACAAGCACCAGCTACAAGGCACCAACGCACCAATCAAGGCAATAAAGTATGGTGGGAACGCAAAGGGATTCCACTCGGCCATCAATGACCAGTCTGAATTAAAAACGGCCTAGAGAATGCAAACAGACCCCGATTGGAATGTGTGAGCACTCATTGGAAAGATAACTTCGCCATCTTTCCAATGGATCCAACCTCACCTTACAATTCCAGGTCAGCTGGCCGCAACAGTCAAAAACATCTCGCGAACAGAACCAGTCTTTTGCTCTTCTTGGGTGTTGTGTCACCATTAATTCTGGACTGAGTCCCCATGTATTCCTGCTGCGTGAATGCACCTTCTAGAGTCATCTTCCTGCTCTATATATAGGTCAAGCCTCTCCCTTTTCTCCTTAGGTTTTGTTCATTTGTTGTTGTCTTCCAGATTGGAGAAATACTCTCGAAATCCCTACTGTCGGTTGACCTATCGATTCCGAGCTTCAGAACCTCAGTTCGAGTGTGTGCTTTATCCTTGTTCTTGTGTGTTCTTCGATTACTTGCAAGTGGTCAGGTCATCCGAGCTTTGGCACGGTTGATAACAATCAGGAGTGTGGTTTAGCGATTGCGGGCGCTTATCCTTGCGTGGATGGAAGCCCGTTCGTCAAAGTCACCTCTCCACCCAAATCGATTTATCCTTCTCACCAGAAGATCGGGAACCCGTGAGCGCATCATTTGTTATCAGAGCCAGGTTGACCGGTGAGTTCGTATCTTGTTTAGTTGTGTGTGTTTTTCCTATAGTACAGAAAATTTGCCCTATAAAAAGATTGTTTACCCGTTGTCCAAGCCCCTTTGTGCCGTTTCAATCGGTTATTTCAGTTTGTTAATTTGAGTTTGTGTTCGTCCTAATGTTGTCTTGTTACTGTTCATCTTCTTGTTCATCTCCCCACCTCAAAATCAACCCAAAAACAACCAAAAAAAAAGTATCAATCTCGACCAGGATTTTTTCATTTCTGCAGTCTGCACAAAAAACGCCATATCTCCTAATTCCCTTATGTTATTTGAGTGAAACTAAAAGGAGAAGATTCCAGACTTTTTCTTCTATCATCCTGCTAATTTTCAACCCCATACAAGAAAGAACCAAGGAGTTATGGATGTTTGATTGAGACCTTATTGCTGTCCTAAAATCTGCAGATCAGTCCACTTGTGAATTTTGTGTGAATTTCTCTGTTCGTTTTCAGAAAGTTGGCCCAACACAAAAGTTGTTGAAAAAGCCATCAGGAAGAAGTGGAAAAAATTTCATAAGCAAAGAGGCACCTGACAAACAATTACGGCCAAAATACCAACCTGCTATCCTGTGGGCAGAAAAACAGTGAACTGCAAAGTTTGTTCTATCTTGTGTTTTCTTGTTCCATAGTGCAAATCCGTGACTTGCTGAGTGTCTAGCACTTGTTGTCATCTCCACACACTTGCTTAAGCCTATTATACATCATTGTTTGATCAGCAACATAGGCTATGTGCTAGTTTGAACACTTATTCAATTTGTGCAAATCTGAAATTAGCTGATTGTTTCCATTACTACTCATACATAGCCTGTCCAAGCTCCACTTCCACTAACCACACACAGGTGATAGCCTAGCAATCGCTTTACTCACATTTGAGATCGGTTTATCATGAACCAGCCGCCGGTTGAACCACTTGTTGCATTTGTAACAATTGGTAAGAACTTGGTAAGAGCTTGAGAGATGTGACCCTCAATATTTCCAGCACCTAGTAGTTGATAGGGTTTCACATATTTTTGTGTGCTATCCTTGTTTGCTACTAACCATGGCAGGGTTTTATGGAGATAATGGTTTCAAGAAATATCAGAAGACTGGAGTGATCTTCACTGTTGGCGATAAGCAACGACGAACATCGAATATGCGAGATTTGGACTGCACTTTGGATGAGAGCTCTCCTAATGTTGGAAGGAAGATTTGTCAGATCAACAAGAATGATGCACCATCTCCAAATATTGAACAAGGTAATCTGAAGTGTACCTTGCCTTTTCTTAGTATTACGTACGATCCAAAAGCTTACATTGATTGGGAAATTGCGGTTGACAATGTATTTAGAAAATATGACTTGTCTGAAAAGCAAAAGATTAAGGCCGCCACTAGTGTGCTAAAAGGATTTACGTTAATATGGTGGAATACTAGAAAAGAGAGACAACCTCATAGCTAGAATGCCATGAAAAGAATTATGAAAGATATGTATGTTTCTGATTACCATGCTGCTCTTTTGAACACTAAACTCCAACGCTTGAAACAAGGCAACAAAAGTGTTAATGATTACTTTGAACAATTGCAAAATCATTTGATACGTTGTGGGATAGATGAATGCGAGGAAGCTACTGAACTTCGGTTTTTGAGAGGGCTTAATCAAGAAATCCAGAACATTATTGTTAATAAAAACTATAACTCACTCTCTCATTTGGTTAAGTTTGAATGTAAAGCTAAAAATCACATTTTGGAAGAAATAAAAATGCGTGATGCTAGGAAGGAAGAGGTTTCTAAATTTCATGAAGTAATTTGTGCAGAAGAAGATAATTCAATGGACAATTTGCATGCTCTTGTGTCTTCTTCTTCGACTAACCTTTTGCAGGAGATTGGAAAGAATGAAGAGATCGGAATCGATATGGTCAAGAATGGGACATTCCCTTCGACCATGGTGTTAGATGAGATTTCACCTTCCATACCAACTAACCAGATCATGGTTGATGGCAATTGTGCCATTGTTGGCCCATGGACTAATGGAAATAAGATACATCGCAACATACTTGTTGATGAAATATTGAGTGCTGAACAATTTACACCACTTCAAGACAATGGTGATGAGATCATCATGGTTACCAAAGAAACACCTGTTACAACACCTACATCATCTAAGAAGAACATTAAAGGTAATAATGATGTTGAATCGATAGTCATCCACAAAGAAGAGATGAGTTCTTGCAACAACACTTGTGCGGAAAGAAAAATATCTTTCTCTGAATTTAATATTCCTGATTTGCATAATGTTGAATTGATTACTCGTGACAAAAATCTTAACGAAGCATTTCAAGATAAATCTTTGTGCTATGTGCTATTTGATGAACATACTGAACTATCTAGTGTGATTGACAAGGTTGCTGTAATTTCTAGTTCCAATTCACTAGATGGTACTTGCAAATTTTATTTAATTAGAGATTATGGTGTGAACAACACATTTCGTATATGTCAAATATTTATCACAACCGATTTGCTTGCTGATTTGAAATTAACTTCTTGCAACACGCCATCCATTGTGTCATATTGTGGTAGCTCGCAGTTAAAGAAATTGTTCGATTATCACTGTATTGACAAGAGATCTCCATTCATTTACTCATATATTACATGTGAATCACTTGTTAAAAATTTGCATGCCCCAAATAAATCATGTTCTCTTCTGAACAACTTAACACAATGTTTAGTAAAGTTAAGGACTACTTTCATTCAATCACACCGAAATGATGAGAAGGAATGGTTTCTGGGAAAACATTACATAATTGTTTCCATATTGAAAACGAGAACGACAAAACGATTGATGCATACATATACCACGCGTACACGTTGTTCTTTCTCTCGAGTACCTTTGCAGATTGTCAAAAGACAAGGACGTGTAATCGTGAAGAAGTAAAGGATGAGAAGACCATGGAAACAATGCATATGTGAAAGTGTTTCTTGTTCTGGAATCTAATTCGTCCACCAGAAGCACATCAAGATTTCACGTCATACTATGCAATAGAAGATCAACTGGAGTCGAGGACGACTCCAAATAAAGAAGGGGACAATGATGAGGACATCGCTACATCGGATACACCCATGGAATCAATGACCAAAGTCCTTCCAACTGACCCGCGACCTTTGATCATCATGCAAGGACCAAACACACGAGCCCGGGCACGACAAATTAATTATCAGGTAAACTCGTTTCTTGGGTTGAATAATTATACTTTGGAGAATAGACTGCTACCTAATAATAATATTATGCATAGGAAGTTAAACAAGCACCAGCACCAACGCACCAATCAAGGCAATAAAGTATGGTGGGAACGCAAAGGGATTCCACTCGGCCATCAATGACCAGTTTGAATTAAAAACGGCCTACATAATGCAAACGGACTCCGATTGGAACGTGTGACCACTCATTCGAAAGATAACTTCGCCATCTTTCCAACGGATCCAACCTCCCCTTCAAATTCCATGTGTGCTGGCCGCAGTAGTCAAAAACATCTCGTGAATAGAACCAGTCTTTTGCTCTTCTTGGGTGCTGTGTCACCATTAATTTTGGGCTGAGTCCCCATGTATTCCTGCTGCGTGCATGCACCTCCTATAGTCATCTTCCAGCTCTATATATAGGACAAGTCTCTCCATTTTCTCCTTAGGTTTTGTTCATTTGTTGTTGTCTTCCAGATTGGAGAAACACTGTCGAAATCCCTATTGTCGGTTGACCTATCGATTCCGAGCTTCAGAACCTCATTTCGAGTGTGTGCTTTATCCTTGTTCTTGCGAGTTCTTCGATTGCTTGCAAGGATAGAACTTCGTGGTCAGGTGATCCGGGCTTTGTCACGGTTGATAACAATCAGGAGTGTGGTTTAGCGATTGCGGGCGCTTATCCTTGCGTGGCTGGAAGTCGGATCGTCAAAGTCACCTCTCCGCCCAAATCAATTTATCCTTCTCACCGGAAGATCGGGAACCCGTGAGTGCATCAAAGTCTACGGCTCGGCGACACGCCTAAGCCGACGCCCCGAGCTCCCTTGTCTACGGCTCGGCGACACGTCTACGCCGGCGCCCCGAGCACACACCTACACCAGTGTTATTAGCGACCAAGTTTACGGCTCGACGACACGCCTACACTGGCACCCTGAGTGTTGAGATCTATATGGAGGATACCCCGGTGTTGTTTTGAATATATGTGACATTGTATTACTTTGCTGAGATTTTGAAGTACATTGGTAGATCATTTGCTGAAACGGGCACGAAATTTGAAACGTTGTCTGGTGGTCACAAACAGTGTCCGACAGATTCGTATCCGGACTGATTGTGTGGCTAATTGCATTCTAATGATCCTTTTATAGACAGATTTTGAGGTTGATGATGTTTGTGAAGCTAACTATATAGGAGAAGGTGAGTGTTTGGTTTGGACTCATTTCTGTGATGCAGGTGCCGATGTGTACGTGGCTGACACTGTTCCGAGGAGGCTAACTGGAGGTTTGGGCGTCTGGGGGCATGCAGGCGATCGGATTCGGTACCTGTCGATCAAAAAAGATGGTGTAAAGCTGGAGGTTGGGCGTCAGCTACTTGGCGGTGAAGTGGGACTTACTGGTGGGCCCAGGCATGGGCTGGCGACTAGGATGTTGTGAGGAAGGTGTAAAGTTGCTTCCGGAGGAATATGACGCAAATATTCCTTGTCGGGGGTGAGTTACAAGGTGTGTCTGTTGTACACCGTTGATCCTCAAATAGAGGGGGAGGAGAGCACCTCCTCCTCACCCCTTGAGTTAGAAATTTCAGATTTGTGAGAAGGGTGTGTGGGAGAGAGAGGATGGCACCTATGAGTCTTGTGGTCGCAAGAGCGACTTGTAATCTTCCAACTATATATGCAATGAAACCTCCGATGTTCAAGTTCATGCCTCGTTCTTACTAGTTCATATGTTTAGATTTTATTGCTTTGGTGGTTTCTGTTGCAACTAATTTCTTTGAATCCTCTTCTTCTTTATGCTTCTGATCCATGATGTCTTTAAGGTACTCATATGGTTTTACATCTCTTTTGCACCCAAGGATTGACTAGAGATCAAGTTTTCCATCAAGTTGCAAATCTGTGCAAAATTTGTTCTTCGTGCAGCAGTCAGTATTTGAATTTTAGAAAAACATTTTTGAGTTATTCTTGTTGGAGATGGTGCGTGACTCATTTATCTATACAATGTAAAAATTCGGAGTCATGTTCTTGCACCGTTTGTGAGTATGAGGTATACATTGAGGTCCAAACTTTCTGCTTGTTGATCCTGATAGCTTGTGGTGTTTGATTTTACCTGATTTCTCTGCAAGGAGTTTTGAGATGTTTGGTATAGTGCATAGGAAAAAAACTCCCAAAAATTTTTAAGCAACTTTAACGGTGGTAAGGATAAGAAGAAGAAGAATCTCAAGCTGGCCAAGGGACGTCGTCTCGTCGAGAAGGTTTGGGCCGCTCTAGATGAGGCCAACCTCTCCGACAAGGATGACGAGCGATCGAACGATGGAGATGATGGTCAGCCAGAGAACGACGACATCGACTACACCAACATGTGCTTCATGTCAGACAAGAACGATGACTCTGAGCTATACAGCGACTGCAATGATGAGGTTGGTCCTACCTACGACCAGCTTAGCCTTCCTCAAGCTGGATGATAAGAGTAGGTCTATGTGTAAGGGACTTGAGGAGAAAGTAGCTTTACTAAATTCTAAGCTTGCTAATGTGAAATCCTTGTTGTGCTCTTGCCCTCATCCAGTCGACTCTGATGCATATAATGAGTACGATAAGCTGACAGAAGAATTGATTGCACATGAAGCTTTACTTAGAATTGTGGTTGCAGATTTTGATTTGCTTAGGGGGAGTCATGCTAGTGTGCATTCAGTACTATATGAAACTAGAGAAGCTTGCTTGTTGATACCACTGTTCCTGAAATAGAACCTGATTGCATGATTGATCCCTCTATGATTTGTCCTCATCCTGTTGCAAACACTACACCTAATACCCTGTCAGCCCAAATGAGGGTTGTAGAGATCATGTTTCACCTATGCACCCACTCAGCTCAGATGAGAGCTGCAGTTTCTACTCTGTTGATGCTATATGCCTAGATTGCAGTTCCAGTATGTTAGAAAACTTGAACTTGCGATCTAAAATTTCTGAGTTACAATGTCTTGCTTATTGCATCTTCCTATGAAAGTTGTGAAGAGCTTGATTGGGAGTTGGGTAGTGTCTATCAAGATATGAGCAGTGCTAGATTTCAGGGTAGACTAGCAGAGGTGTTTAGCAACAGGCAGGGTTTACAAAACCGTCGGCTAACCGGTCTCCGCCAGAGGACGGTTAGGCAAACCGCTAGGGCTAATCGGATGCAATTCATCAAATTCAAATTTGAAGTGAAAAGCAGTAAAATTTTTTTGTAAAAATAGTATTAATTATTCTAATCACTTTGGCTGAAACAAAATTTAAAAATTCAAAAGATTTCTCATTATTTCATGTTATTTTGTACTGAAACAAAATCTGAAAATGGAAAAATGCTAGCTGGGCTGGCTGCGGGCTTGCCCAATGTGAGGGACGACCATTAAGGCCCATTTGCGAGGGTATATACGGTATTACCATATGTGAAGCTGTGAGACCTGGCACTACTCTTTTATGGGAAAAACTACCTCAGCCCTGTGATTCTTGCTTCACTCCCTCCGGTCCTCCATGCTCTAGCTTCTCCAGCCACCGGCATGTCCCCCTCCAGATCTGCCGCCATCCGCGCTGGAATCAGCCAAAGCCGGCCATCAATAGGTACTTTTCACTTTTTCTCAGAGGTTAGTCATGAGGTTTCTGCGGTGAGTCGCGGCTAGCTGAGCACCAGTATGGCCAGGGGCCGGCCGGAGGACGGTTAGCCGTGTTTTTGAGGTGGCTAGCCAGACTTTTGCAGAGGTAAGCTGGGCTTATAAGGCGGCTAGCCGTAAAGTGGTTGCGCGTGCAACGCCCGGCTGTGCCAGGGGTGGCCAGGAGGTCGGTTAGCCATTCGGTTTGTGCTGCCAACTGGTCGGTAATGGCAATTAGCCATGTATTAGTTGAGGTTAGCTACAAGTAGTTAGAGTTAGGCGCTTAGGGCTAATGCAGTAGGTTAGCTAGCCTATTAGGCTAGTTAGGAACTTTGGGTAGTTAGGTCAGGTACTTAGGTTAGATAGTTAATAAGGCTAGGTTTAGTGAGGGTATTTAGGGTTTAGATTTTAATTTAGGATTTAGGATTAATTTGTAGTTTTCTTATTATGCAATAATTCAATTGAGGATATGATTATGTTTGCATGTTTTGCAGGGGTAGGGAATGGCGGAGCGGGACCACGACTGTGTTTGGGAGCATGGCGATAAGTTAGGGAATGGATTTAGGTGCAAGTATTGTAGAACAGAGAAAAATGGAGGTGGTGCGGCAAGATTCAAGTTTCACTTAGCATGCCGAAGTGGAAAAAGTGTGGCGTATTGTAAAGCAGTCCCGCCTGATGTGAAGGCGTACTTTCAGCGCGAGCTTGATAGGTTCAAAAAGTCGAAGGAAGATAAGATGAAAGAGGATTTTGGAAGGCAAAGGGCCGCAGAAGGCTTAGGTGAGTGGGACTGGTGGGATGAGATGACGGGGGGTGCTGACGAAGAACAGCAGATGCGGCATGCCATGGCCGCATCATAGGCAGAGGCAGAATTCAGGACACGCGCTAGTGATTATTATGAGCATGGCGGTGGCAGTGGGTCTAAGGGTATGAAAGAAAATTTGTTAAAGAAGATGTTGAGCCGATCAGGATGCGGTGATTATTATGAGCTGTCAAAGTCACAGCCGGACACGCACAAAACCGTGCTACCACGGATTGATGAGGGTGTTTGGACAAAGGCAAACAAAACCCTCGGGGAGAAGCTTGGAAAAAAGTGGTCATCGTGGTTTCATGCTGCCGGCATTCCAGGAAGAAAAGCGGATAGATCTTACTTTATTGCAGCTATTAAGGAGACGCAGAGGCTCGATTAGTGAACATGAATACATGATTACATCATTTCTTAACAGTTACTAATTTTTCATGAATAACAATTATCATGCAGGTGAGGGCGTGAGTTCACCAAGAGGACGTGATATCGATGGAAGGTATTTGGAGGACAACAAAGGCGACATAGAGCGTGAGGTGATGCAATGGAGTTGTGATTGGACTGAGTTCGATCTATCCATAATGTCTAATTCTTGGACTGGACCAATAGGCATGGCTATCATGAACTTCATGCTATATTCCAATGGGCACATGTTTTTTTACAAGTCTGTCGATATGACTAGAAAAACCCAAGATGAAAATAAATTAATGCAAGTATACATACACCTATTGTCCTATTATGTCGTGTGATAAACTAATGTATCGCAGGAATTTAAATAGTCATCAACTTGTCATGCAGGAATTTAAGTCGGTTATTAATTCAGTTGAGCTAAATATCGTCCAAATCATCACCGATAATGGTTCGAACTACAAGAAGGCTTACAGATTGATCTGTCAGCATTTCCCCAACATAGTGTGGCAACCTTGTATGGCTCACACCAAAAATTTGTTGCTGAAGGATATCGGGGAGTTCCCAGAGCACCATGCTGTCATTGAGAGTGCAACGAGAGTGTGCAGATGGATGTACAACTCAAACAAATTGCATGCAATGTTGAAGAAACACATCGGCGGTGAGTTGGACATGTGGTGTGCAACTCGTTTTGGCACAAACTACATTTTTTTTAGAGCTTTGCTAAGCGTAGAGGAGAATTCACGAAATGGATTGCTTCTGATGAATTTCTATCCAGCCCATATGCTAAATCCGAAAAAGGGAAGTACTGCCATGGATGCTTGAGTAACTTAGCATGGTGGGATCACATGAACAAGACAATACATATGGTTGCTTCCATGCGTAGCTTTCTTTGGTTCGCAGACCAAGATAAGAACCCTACCGTCTGCGATCTCATACGCCGATATCATGACATGTGCCAAAGTCTCGCGAAAAATTGTATGAAGAAGATTTCACGAGGGTCATTCATATCGTCAAGAGAAGATTTTCCACCCTTAGTGAAAGCACGCTTATTGAAACAGTTATATCTAAGTATATAATATTTTAATTCGTCTAAAATTCTAAATTACATTGTTTACTCATTTACTGTAGCTTGTGTTCTTAACCCAATGGTAAACTATATTGATGGATGCCACATTGATGCGCACGGGGTCGGCCCGATCTTCTGGTGAGGAACGATACGTCGGTTTGGTGTACAACGAGGTAGATAGATCGGCTACTAACCACGAGATCAGCAACCAAGCAATCGCAACGTCACCTCGCTGAACCGATCAACCAAGTCGAAACCCGATCGATCCTTGAACCTGCTGCAACCGAGAACAAGCAAGAACAAGATGATAGCAATTTCAATCCAATAACTCAAACATGGGTGAGGTTCTGTTTCTCGTCACGGGTGGTCTAGTCGACACACGCGAACACGAGGAGGGACACACAAGGGGTCAACCAAAACACAACAAAACCTAAGCGTAAAAGAGAGGCACCGGCCACATATATAGCGGCGGCCAGGGGGAGTGGGGCGGCCAAAACAGGGGCACCCACCAAAACCCTAAGTTACATGGGCCATAGGCCCAAAAGTACAGTGACGCAGCACCCTGAGTTTCTGGCCCGAAACATTGTTCTGCATTTTCCCGACGCTCCTGGACGAATATAGATGTGGCGCTGGATCCATTGTAATGAGTTGCAAAATGATGTGAACATGGCTTAACCGGAAAGTCTGCCGTGGAAGGCCAGGAACCAAGCGTCTTGAGTGTCTTAAGTTCAATAAAGTTATAATGAAATTTTGTTTTAAGGAAAAACAAAGTGGACAGCTATGTTTATATTAAATTTAAGGGAAGTAAATACTCCATCTTAGTTCTTTATTATAATAACATCTCATGGTCAGCAGCATTAAGTGTATGTTGTTTAAAACCAAGAGATTGTTGTGATGTGAGAAATCTTGGTGAAGATTTTATTTTCTAAGGCATTACCGAGATAAGTTCAAAAGAATATTACACCATTTTTTTTACGGAAGTACTTGAAATGTTTAAGTACGTTGTCTTGCCTGCACTTACTGTTAAATGGACAATATGTTTGGATATTAAAATGTCCTAGGAATCAGTTTGAATCTGGCCAAATGTAGTCGATTCCTTCTTTTGCTTCCATTGTTAGAAGCAATATTTACGTGCCCTAACGTTGTTTTATGACTGGGATACTTGGAAAATATTAGTTAAATCTAGATTTGGACTTCCGGAAAGCTCTTTAGAGTGTCTTGCGTTCTTCGTAGGGCTCTAAATATTACATGCTCAAATATGAGAAATTCGATGACCTTCGAGTTGTTGGTTATTAGTTTAAGTTTTTCAGGTGTGAATATTAAGAAATCCACAAAAGTTTGCATATTCATCCTTGCAGTGGGAGCTAACTTGTAGAAAAACTCCCTAAGTAGACATTTATGACATCATCTACGATGCAAACTATGCTTGTGGCATGTTATTAGGCATGTTGTATGGCTTGAGTTTTTATCCCATGACTGAGAGCGGTTGACAGCATTAGTCTTATATTCGAGTAATGGCTTCCCCGGTGACTCCATTCAACACCGTAAAGGCCTTAGACAAGGTGATCCTTTGTCGCCTTTTCTCTTCAACATTGCCATTGAACCCCTACAAAAAATTCTCGAGGCAGGTATTCTTTCTAGATTGTAGGGCGCCAATCCTAACCTTCGCATATCCTTATATGCGGACGACGATGCTATTTTTGTTGCCCCCATCAAGGTGGAGATTGACACCTTAGTGTGCATCCTTCACTTCTTCGATACTGTCTCCGTCCTCTGTACTAAATTTGAAATTTGATAAGAGCAAAATGATTCCGATTTGCTGCAATGGCTTAGACCTAGATCAGATTCTCATGAATTTCCTAGCTAAGCGTGCCCAGTTCCACGTTTAGTATCTAGACCTCCCCCTTTCAGTCAAGAGGCTTTGCCATATTCACTTTGATCCCTCATTGACAAGGTTTCTTCGCGGTTAGCAGGGTGGAAAGGTGCCATGATGTCCAAAGGTGGCCGCCTTGTTGTGCCTAAGACCGTCCTCTCTACCATACCCATCTACTCTATCTCGGCTGTTATTGCTCCGTCTTCAGTCTTTAAGAAGATAGAGAGGAGCAGGAGGGCTTGGCTCTAGAGAGGAACAAATTCTGCAGCCAGTGGGCACTATAGATTAAGATGGAATATTGTCTGTTCACCGATCGACCAAGGTGGGTTAGGTGTGCTCAACCTGGTTAATTTCGCCTGTGCTCTCCGCCTTCTCTGGCTTTTGATCAACAAGATTGCTCAGTTCAGGCCTTGGTTTGGTTCCACAACTCCCTGCAGTCCGTGTGACTCGAAGTTATTCCGAGTGGCAACTACCATTAACCTTGGAGATGGCAACCTTTCATCCTTTTGGTCTGACAATTGGAGTTTTGGTCAACCTCTTAAGGAACTCTTCCCATGGCTTTTCGTTGCTTCTATCAGGAAAAACAATGAATTCCCATGGATAGGGGGAAGGTATAGTTCTCGCCCAGCTGAAGTTCCCCTCGAAAATCAATGTGGCGGAATATGAATCACTACTTCTTGCCCTTCACAAAGCCAAGGCAATGGGAGCAAGGAGGCTGCTCATCAAAACCGACTGAAAGCTCATGAAAGGCCATGTCTCGAAGGAGTTTCAGACTTGATATGCTGAAATGGCCAAGTATCTGGATGTGATCTGAGGGCTGGAGAGGGGGTTTACCGGAAATTCAGTGCAAACCATCCCAGAAGGGGAGAATTCAAGGGCAGACGAGTTGGCCAAGGAGGCTGCAGCCGGAAGAGCACCCTCTGGAGAGTTTCTTTTTGAGGTGTTGGTGGAACACCCTTCCATATCGGTGGAGTGTTATGCCTCGCAGCCAGCGTTGAAGTGGAAGACTGGCAGGTCCAAATACAGCTCTATCTGCTGGAAGGGGTGTTGCCGGAGGTGGAAGCTAAAGCAAGAAGGATCGAAGCCAGATCGAAGAAATATGCCCTCATCGATGGGATTCGAGCTTCTGTGCCATGGCTAACGTGCATATCAGCAGAAGAAGGAAGGGAAGCCTTGTGGGATGTCCACGAAGGCCAGTGCGGACCGCATCAAGCGCCCCGTAGCCTCGTCTCCAAGGTGCTCCACATGGGACTATTGGCCGACGATCCTACAAGAATGTAACATCCCCAATTTCAAAACCTTAAAAAGCATGTCATCCATATTTCATGTGCATGATTTTTTCTTGAAAAAATAACTTTTGAAAATGTGCATGTTACATTCTAAAAACTATATTCAACATTTGGAATTTCAAATAATTCTTGAAAATGTCAAAATCATATTTTTGTAAAAATAAATTGTAATAGCGTAGCTGTTATTTTTAGTTAAGCATGCATATCATAACTGTGTTCATTTGGTTTTATTGTGGTTCTTTGAAACTTTTTATGAATTTGCACATAAGCACCAGGTAACCTAGTGGGAACGTAGGACTTTAGACTTAAACAACTAGTACACTAATGAACCAAGCCACTAGAATAGTGAGATATAAATCGGCCAAGCCTTGGCGAGCAGTTGCATAACTCGCCGAGTACCTTTCTTAGCTAGCCAAGCAAGTAGGCACCCTGCCGAGTGCTGCCTTGCACTCGCCGAGCTTCCCCAACTAGACCCGAGTGATGGGCGAGCAGGGTACATAGCCTTCTGGCGAACAGGCGGGCGAGCAGGATACCAGGTCATCGAGCGAGCACCAGGCGAGCAGGACACGTGGCCGCACGGTGAGCAGTCGGGTGACCACTCCCGACTAAACTTTACCGGGCAACACCAAGCTTGGGGGGAATTTAACTAAGTGAGGAGAAGCCCGAGTAGAGTTAAGAGGGCTATTTCTCATGTTAGGAGCTACTTGAATGACCCGAATCCTATTTACTTCTTTTATTCATTTTGTCCTGGACAAAGACCCGATGACTTCCTTCTCATTGGATGAAGTGGACGGTGGAGCAAACTGCGAACCACGCATCCCCAAGCGGTCTGCGTGTGGCGACCAGGTGGCACGTGCCAGCACAGAACAAGCCAAGTGGCAAGGAAATTTGTTCAACTGTAGCATCCTCACTTTCTTCACCCATTTTCTCACCCAAAGCCTCTCATTTACATGTGGGACCTGGCCCCAGTTGTCACCCACACAAGGTAGCCCTATTTAAGGCCATAATCAGCCATCTTCCCCTTCCCTACACCTTCATTTCTACCCTTCTTCCTGCTGCTCAAACTAAGAAGGACAGCAGCGGTTCCTCCACTTCTCCACTTTCAAATCCACCTAAATACTTGGAGAGAGCTCCTGCATGTCAAGATCCAATATCTCCATCACCTGAGCTCCCCACACCTTTGAGGGCATTCACATGCACGAAGGATTTGGTGAGTTCCCTATCATTTTAGTCGCCTCCCATGTTCTGAACTTGCAGCAGCAAGAACTCATTCAGTTCTTCCTCTTGCTGCCATTTATTGTATTCCCAAACCTAGGTGAGTGTATTGGGAGCTTTCTCAACACCTGAAGGTGTCGAGGAACACTAAGAGAAGCCACAAGAAGGAAGGAGGAGGTAGCAGTAAGGACGGGAATCATGCAGCAGCAAGTAAGGGAGGAAAAAATTCGCAGCTAAGCTTCCACCTCTCCGATCTTTTCGTTCTTGGAGCATCCACCCATAAGCAAGGCATCCCTTGATTGCTAAGAACCTTAGAACATACCTTCCCCATGATTTGCATCACCTAAGTTCCATTCATAAGTTCATCATTGAGCTAAACGGAACCTATGTACAGCGGTCCCAAACTCAGTTAATTTCAGCCCGTCCCCAGGAACAACTACTCAGTATATAATTTCTATAAAATCGACCATAGCTCGGATGAAGAAGTTGTCTACAGGAAAATGGTGCGCCAGGAAATTCTCTACAACTTTCATGTTGACCCCGAGGTCAGCAGAGTGGTTGTTCTTTCCCAAAAGCTGCTCGCACCAAGCAGCAGACAAGCCGACTGGTTTATCCCGAGTGATCTTTAGCACCCCAAATTCACATGACCATATCTCCCTCATCAGAACTTGGATTTGGGTGATTCTTTTTGTAAAACCTGCATTAACTCATGAACTTTCTGAATATTATGTTGTTTCATGCTTCTCTGTGTTTGACATTTTGTTTGGATTTTATTTGATGTGCTTGTTACCGAAACGATAGGAAACGACGTTCCAGAGGAGCCCGGACTTGAGCAAGCTCCTCACCCCGCCCAGCAACAAGGCACTTATTACTCCCCTCATTTGCTCAATTATATTGAACTCTATTTACTTGCACTGCTTTGATTATATTCTATCAACTATTGCATGCTGGTTTCTAATATAATATTTGATTGGTAGAGAGTAGTTATGTCCTATTAGTGGTCAGTTTATTAATAGGATTGACATCTCCATTCCTTGTTAGCCTAAGTGGGTAACTATTATCTATGTTTGTGTCACGAATGCTTAGCCTTGCTTAGAGTTCACGCGGTTGAGAGCAATGCTTGATTATGATATCTCATTATTCGGTTTGGTTTGATCTATTGTTCTTGACGATGATTGGATGTGTGGATTTGGAATTGTGTCGGAACGGGTGATAGGAGATGACGGGAGGAATGATCCTGGTCATGTAGCCCCGTTCGGGAGATTAAGGACCGAGCGTGGTGCCATCATTTTGAGCTACTATACGTACGACCACACGTGTATCATGGGGACACTTAGCCAACTTTATGTGCGTGCTTGTACCATTGGTGATCATTGGGGCTATTGTTTCTTATTCGCTTGAGTTTTGTGGGCGGGGACTGCCCAGGGGCCACTTCTTAGCCATGGGTAGCTTCCGTGGGGGTTCAGGGATGGCTAGATAGAAGGCCCTGAGTAACGTCCACAACAATGGTTAACTCCATTGAATCACAACACTACACGTGGAACTTTGGGCTACAATTACCAGGCGATCCAATGATCTGCCATGTACATCTAGAAGGCTTCGGTATGGCTTGCTGTGTCGTGTGGGGAAAGTCGTACACCTTTGCAGAGTTATGAACTATTCGAACAACCGCGCCCCATGGTTATGGCTGAAAGCTTGTTAAATCGAGGCTTCGGTTTACACTTGGGTTCTACGATGGTTATGGTTTTGGCTAGACTATGTTTCCAAGCTATGGGTTGCTTGTGGTGATCGGTCGGATAGAGACCGGGGACGGATAGAGTCTCGATGATGGTATGGTCGGATAAGATACCTTAGGCAGACAGAGCCCCATGGATTGATCTTGATGGAATTGACGATGATACACTTGATGATGTTACTGTTGGTCCACAATCTTTACATGTTTGTTCAAATGCCACTTGCCATCTACTTAAGTTTACGTCTTTAAAATGCTCTTTATGCTGAAACTGTCTTGCTAGCCTTTCATTTGATATCTATTATGCATGAACAAGGCTATAGTACCTTATTGTGCTAAGTACCATCTGTACTCAATCGATGTGCTGCTAATTATTGCAGGTGATAGTGACCCCACACTTGAGTACTATTATCAAGCGGTGAACGACGACGCTAGCGAGCACGGTGCCAAGTGCAAGCTTCCAGTCGGTTGCCCTTGGGTTGGGAGGCTTACCACGCTGGCCATTTGTTCTTCTAGACAATGATCTCCCGCTACTTTTGTGAACCAATTATCTATTCCACTGCGAACAACTCTGAATTATGTTAAACTTATTGTATGGACAACAGTCCATACCCTTTTGTAATATAAAATTATGACTATTTGCCTATGTGTTGAGCTATCGATCCAAATAAGGATATGTGTGTGATGGTAGCTGATCTTGGGAGCCGTCACCGAGCACATATCCGGTACCCGATGTAGTACCCCCATTTCTTACACTCGGTTCAATGGAGATAAGGCTCTCGGGCTGTCCGAATGGCTAAAAACCAACATATGAGTAGCCCGCGGGCATGCCAAGTATGTTAACTCTCAGCCCGGGCTGCAACGACAAGAGCGGGCTATCTCAATTGAAACGAGGGTAAGCTCGGGTACCGGATATGTGCTTCAGTAACGGCTCCCAAGATCAGCTACCGTTACACACATATCCTAATTTGGATCGATAGCACAACACATAACAAATGGTCATAACTTAATATTACAAAAGGTATGGACTGCTGTCCATACAAATAAGTTTAACATAGTTCAGAGTGTACGCAGCGGAATAGATAATTGTTTCACAAAAACAGCGGAAGATCACAATCTAAAAAAGCAAAAGGCCGGCGTGGTATGCCTCCCAACCCAAGGGCAACCGGCTGGAAGCTAGAACTCGGCACCGTGCCCGCTAGCGTCGTCATTCCCCGCTTGATAATAGAACTCAAGCGTAGGGTCACTATCACTGCAACAATTATCAGCACATCGGTTGAGTACAGATGGTACTCAGCACTATAAGGTACTTATAGCCTTGTTCATGCATAATTGATATCAAATGAACGGCTAGCAACGCAGTTTCAACATAAAGAGCATTTGCAAGACGTAATCATAAATAGATTGAAAATGGCATTTGAAGAAAACATGTAAAGACGTTGTGAACCAATTAGTAGTATCATTAGGTGTAACCTTATTAATTTTTTTTAACATCAATCCATGGGGCTCTATCCGCCCAAGGTGTCTATCCGACCATAATCTCCACGGGACTCTATCCGTCCCCGGTCTCTATCCGTCCGATCACCACGAGCAACCCTGTGCTCAGAAACATAACTCAACCATACCATAACCAAACCATGTCCAACCCATATCCCAAGTACTAGCAGCAGTGGGTCAGCTCAAGCATTCATCCCTAACCTGGGGACGCGGCTGTTCGAACAGTTCAAAACTCTGCAGAGGTGTACGACTTTACCCACACGACACAGCAAGCCATTCCGAAGCCTCTCAACAGGTATGTCTCTCAGTGCGGGCTACGTTTGTGGCAGAGGACAAGCTCGGTCAAGCCCGGGGTCAACAGGAAAGTTGTAGAGAATTTCCTGGCGAACAACTTTCATGTAGAACACTTCTCAATCCGGGCTACGGTTGATTTTATAGAAATTATGTACTAGGTGGCTATTTCTGGATACGGACTGAAACTGAACGGGTTTGAGACTGCTGTACCTATGCTCGGTTTAGCTCAAAGATGAACTCATGAACGGGGCCTAGATGATGCAAGGAATGGCGAAGAGATTCTCTAAGGTTCTTACCAAACAAGGGGTGCCTTGCTTAGGATTGGACGTTGAAAGGATGGAGAGATCGAAGAGGATGAAGCTCGGTCGTGGTCTTCTCCTCTGTTGCTTGCTGCTACCTTCTCCTTCCTTCTTGGTGTGTCTCCTACTTTTGCTCCACTCCTCTAGATGGTGGAGAAGCTTCCCATGCACTCCCCTAGGCTTGGGAACACAAGAAATGGCGGCAAGAAGAATAACTAGATGAGTTCTTACTGCTGTAAGTTCAGAACATGGGAGATGACGAAAATGAGAGAGAGCTCACCAAATCCTTCGTGCATGCGAATGCCCTTGAAGGTGTAGGGAGCTCAGGTGATGGAGATTTCGGATCTTGACATGCGCAAGCTCTCTCCTAGTATTTGGGTGGATTTGAGGGTGGAGGGATGGATGAACTGCTGCTGTTCTTCTCAGTTCGAGCAGCAGGAAGAAGGGGTTGAAATGAGAGTGTAGAGAGGTGGAAGAGGGCCTTAAATAGAGCTACTATGTGTGGGTGACAGCTGGGGCCAGGTCCCACCTGTAAATGAGGGGTTTTGGGTAAGGAAAATGGTTAGAAAAGGAGAGACGCCACTGTGGTCCGAACGGCTCCGCCACTTGGCTTCATCCTGCGCTGGCGCGTGCCACCTGGTGTGGTTCCACGGCTTCACTGCGCCGCGTGGGAAACTGTCGAATGCACCGCCCATTTCATCCAATGAGAGCGAAGTCGCCGGGTCCTTGTCCGGGACAGAAAGAATAAAGGAACTAAATGGGTCCGGGCTACTTCAGCAGGTTTTAATATGAGATGTAGCCCTCCTAACTCTACTCGGGATTCTCCTCACCCGATTAATCTCCCCCGGGCTGGGTGTTGCCCGGTAAGGTTCAGTCGGGAGTGGTCGCCCGACTGCTCGTCGCCACTCGGGCCCGATCGGGGAAGCTCGGCTTGGATAGTGGATCGCTCGTTTAGCTCGGTGGAATTCTTTCTAGCTCGGCCAGCTAAGGAATGTGCCTAGCGGGCTATATATAGTTGCCCGCCAAAGCCTGGTTGATATCTACCTCACTTCTGGTGGCTTGGATGACTGGTATTTTAGTTCAAAGTCCTTTGTTCCATCAGTATAGCCCGATGGATGAATGCATATCAATTAAAAGTTTTAAGAACCATAGTAAAACCAAATGAACTCAACAATAGTATGCATGCTTAATCAGAAATAACAGCCAGGCTATTACACCTGAGTTCGCAGTCGTTTTAATAGAGATTGCTTGTGCTGTGCAGTCGGATTGATTGTTAACCTACTTGGCTCACCTCGGGTTGGCCTGCATGTTAGTATTCAATCAGTTAATGTCAAAATCAAGTTATGTCTCTAATAAGACGAGTGAAAACTAAGGGGTACTGACATAAATATTTTGATTTTGAAGTTTTAAAAATAATTATTTGCAAAAGCCAAAAGAATATTTTGGTAATTAATATTTTACTTTGAATATAAAGAGTTCTAGTATTAAATTTAAAATACTATTTTGTGTTTCAAAATAATAGTTTATTAAAATTTAAAGTTATCTTCAATAATTAATACTTTGATTTTGGTTTAAATCAATTTGTTTTTGAATTTTACAGCAATCATTTAGAAATTATCATTAAAATTTATCTCTAACACCGTGGCCCCGCCCCGCCCTGCCCCGTTTCTTTTCTTTTTCTATTTTTCCCTTTTTCCTTTTCCTTTTCTCCTTTCCTTTCCTTCTTTCTTTTATCTCTTTTTTCCTTTCTTTCCTTCCAGCTTTGTCTTGTTCCTCAGGCCGAAGCCATGGCGCCACACCTTGCTAATGCGCCTCGACTCTTCTCTCCGGCCAGCTCGTCGTCGGCCATGTCCGCTCCTCTCCATAGGCTCCCCGAAGCTATGGGACCCAACACTGTCGCCCACTTGCAGCTGTGGACACGCCGCCGTACGCTCACCGGCATTTCATCCGCGTTGCGGGACCCACCTCCTTGTTCGTTTGCATCGCAACTTGCTTGCGTGGGTCCCTTCGCCGCTATCATCTTCCCGTGCTGCCAACTATTTAAGTTGTCCCCTCCGCGCCACTTGTCCCCTCTTGGTCCCACTCCCGCCGCTGTGTTTCCCCTTCGTCGGAGCTACCTCCACGCCACCACGCCGGCACATCCCTCTCCAGCCTAAGCCCTCGCCACCGTCACCTCTCCCACATCGCCCTGAAGGTCGCTCAGGCACCTACACCCCTCCCGTCCTAGCCAGCGACCCCCTTCACAGTGTGCCGCCGTCTCCTTCAGCCTTGCGCCACCACCAGCTCGCCGCCGGTGCAAATCCGTGCCACCCCACCACCCCTAGCTTCCTCGATCCACCCTCTCCCTCTTTCCCCTCACCTTCCCTACCGGAGCGCCGCCGCCGTCGTCGGATTCGTCGCCGCCCAAACCTTGTTCCGCTGCCTCCCTTGCTCTTTGTTGCTGCCCTATGGTCCCCACCCTATCAGCCTCCTCCTCCCTCTCTCCCGTGTTGCTCGGCCGCGCCGGGCCATGGCACTTGCAGCTTGCCCAGCCAGCCTAGCCCTCCTCCACTGTGCAGTCGGCCCGGCCGGGCCTGGCTACGGCCTTGCTCTAGCTGGCCGGGCCAAACCGACCCAGCCATCACTTGAGCCGGGCCGCATCCCCGTGTGCACTGTCGTCCACCAGCCATGTCGGCCCAGTTCTCGCCCAGCGTGCGCACTGCTTCTAGGCTGAAGCCAGCCACTAGCTCATTTTATTTTTTCTTATCAATTCATTAAATTTATTAATTTCATATCTTTTGCAAAATAGCTCCAAATTCAGTTAAATAAGTTTCTAAAAATTCATAAAATGCACACTTTAATTTTAAAATGTCATTTGCACCATTTGCACTCATATTTTTATGTGTTGCATTTATTGTGTGTTTTGTCTGTTGGAACCGAAGATCTGTCCAGACACCCGGAAGACTGCATTTACGGCAAGTCACTGTTGACTTTCTCCCCAAATTATTATTGATCATGTTGCCACCTAGTTTATTAAATGATTTTCTAGATTTGTGAATATGCATGGTAATTGAAATATAAAAATGCTAATTAATTAGGTTGATTAGTTAAATGCCCATAAAATTTATTATTATCGTATAAACCTGACCCTTATCAACCCTTGGACTATATAACTTGTGTATTGCCATTTCTTTGATTAGTTAATCGATTAATGCTTAGCCCTATTATTTATTGCTTGTATTTGTCACTGAATTTAATGTGAAATGCAATGATTGAATGCGTGATTTAAAGGTAGTGGGCGTTGCCATGTTTAATAAAACTAGTAAACCGGCACGTGCAAAGCACATCGCATAACATATGTTGTAAAAACCTGGTTCATGTATTAATCTTTCAAAGATATCCTTACGTTAAGCCATTACGTTAAGCCATTGTAGGGACAAAGATGTGTTCCGTGGAAGATCCATTACGTTAAGCCATTGTAGGGATGCAATTTGCAAATTAGACCGTTTGAACACGATAAACGGCTCAATATTTTGTGGAAGCTATGTCCAATGCCTCTCACATTAGGCACTTCACTCCATACCAATCTAATGGAATTACAAAGAGCTGCACAACAATATTGTTTTTATGGGCAACTACCCCACGGGCTCACATCCTGATACGATACAGATGGGATGCCCCACCCCCACTCATCTCTCTCTCTCTCTCTCTCACACACACACACACACCCATCCTCCGCCTAGCCAGCGCCCACGCTGTCGGCCGCTTCGTCGTGCTCCCTCCTACTGGCGCCCAACTTCGCCCACCCTAACCCGAGGAGCGCTCCCTCCTACTGGCGCCCAACTTCGCCCACCCTAACCCGAGGAGCAAGGTGCGGTTCCCCGCCACCACCTCCCGGCCACCTTCACCACTCCCCCGACTCCGGTGCCGCCGCTGGCGCCTCCATCACCCCCACCCGTCCCAAACCCACCACCTCACCGCTGCCATCCTAACCCAACTCTATGCTCGGGGCACATGATACCCTGCTCCCGTAACCACCCACCCCGAACCCTAAACCTAACCCGATGGCTCTGGCGACGTCGACGATAGTGAGGTCAACTCCTCCTCCAATTTTCTCCTTCTCGTGTAGCGAGTTCGACGACGGCGAGGTCAACTTCTCCCTCCTCCTCCTTCCTTGTCGTGTAGTGATCCCGTCCGGATTTCTTTCGAACAGGTCCCATAGGGTAGCTTTTCTCTTTTTTGAATGCAAGGTAGATAATGATTCGTAGGTCCTTATACCAAATAGTTGGGTGCCCGTGCTTTGCTACGTGACATATATTTAGATGGGATTTAGAAATAAGTATTGTCACACATGAATAAAAAAGAAATATATAGGATGCATCTTCTCCCTGCAATGCAATTTTCCAGCTAGGACTCAATTAATTAGGGGTAAAACAGGAATCACATATGATTAGTTGTAGCGTATTGGTTTCAGACAAAGTAAAAAATATAGTGAATTATGATGGAGAAATAGATCAACGTTGACTCATACATGAATCTGTGTAATCACAAATTCTCACTTTTTAATTTAAGAAATATAAATCTCATTACCGTTACAATCATTAAAAAAGTTTGAATAAAATAATCATTCAACTATGACTTAGTAATTGCTTTAATCCTATCTTCATTGGCGCCAAAAACTTTCACGATTACTAAGTAGGTTAGCATGGAGGCCTAAACAGAACTTTTTTCTGAATTATGATCAACAGAAGTTTGATCCAATTCTCTTGTTGCTTTCCCTTTGATCCAAGTGGATACAACCTTCACAAATGGAAAAACTATAAATTAACAGGATACAAAAGCAAGCATTGCCCGCAAATGTACGAAACGAAAGAGCGACTACCTACTATAGAAGTTGCTTTTCAGGTACTATTTTACATAAGCAGTTACAGATATCTTCATGTTCATCAGATGAAACAGAAGCTGAAAGGCACGGAGGAAACTCTGCAATCATATTTACAGGAATATTGCATAAGAACTGCCACACTAATGGCCTGTTTGGATGGATGCCTCACCGCGCCACGCCGCAGCTGCGGCCGCCACGCCTGCGCCGGCGCGCGTTTGGCGGTGCGCCTCACCTGCGGCTCGCCTCAGCTCGCTGCCTCGCCCCTAGTTCATTTTCGCAGGTGCGGCGCGCCTCACCTGCGGCGGTCGATTTCAGCGCCGCACCTGCGGCGCGGCCGCAGCAGTGGCGAGGCGTGGCGCGGCGGGAAGCAAACAAGCCCTAAATCAGCCTCCTCTTCGTATGAAAATTTCTTGGTAAGCAACAGGAAGACATGAAATAAATTCAAATGGCCAACACCAGTAGGAATTAATAATGACACAAAATATAGTGATTACATCGTTCAGATATGATTTTAGAATGTGTACATAACAAAAACATTACCGGTCAAAACACATAATATAAAGGGGAAAATCACCAAATTTTTCTAAACCTCCAGAAAAAAAAATCAAAAAAAACCTATTAAAATACAGACCATTAGCATTAGTAGTTAGGTTTATATTGCGCATCCATCTAATCACTTTTGTAGCAAATTAAGCACACTACAAACTTGTTCGTGTTTCATGCGGATCACAGGTTAGTTTTCATCCTTTTATGTAAAAGGACAATAATGCGTGTAACACTATAAAACAATAATAATATCATGCATAGGCACCTGTTATACTTAATATGTTTCATGATGAATTTGAAAATATCAGAAAGCTTATCACAATTAAAAAAATTAAAAGTTCTTGTAAGTGCAATTGCAAACTCTTCGGAGGAGAATTTTTCAGGCTGACTTGTGATGCAGCAGGCAAAGTCATCATTTAATTCAGTTTTAAAAATAAAGACAGTACATAAAACCTAACAGAATATAGTTTGACCTGATCTATATATTATACATTAACAATTTTTACAAATAAGATTAATATATGGTCCTAGGAAAACAATTCAACAAACTTGCCGCAAGGAAGCACAATGCACATGTACTGATGTAGCTCCTATAGCGCAATAAACACTCCTTTAATACTCATGGCCTATACCAAGAATTTAGAAAGCGCAACAGTTTGTAGAATAACAAGGTGCAAGGAACAAAGCACAGTCAGACACCTTCAACATCAGTAGAAGCAAAGATGAAGCAAAAAGGAGCTAAAAGCGAATGGAATTAAATGTAAGCAGCTAGCATTGACTCATTGTATATCGCTATATGCCATCAAGGTACTTTGTAGCAAACAAGTTGTGAACGAAACAATGTCATGCTATTGATGGTCACCAGAAAATTATTAGACCGAGATAACATTTATGATAAATAACCAAAACCATGGCAGCATGGAGCAATTTCATTGCAACACAATCGTTGAACATACACGAGCATATAGATGGAGTGAACTGGCTTTGATAAGCAAAGCAAAGCTAAATCCCACCAAGGAGGCTACAGTCATGATCAATAAACAGGGAGGGATCAGAGAGGGTGTAGGTAAGCAGCTCTACAAAAACTGTTGCTGTTGAAAACCGTAGTTTTTTTTGACAAGAGTACTGGCAAAGAACACCGAGACAGCTTTCACGTCCCTTGCAACCTCATACTTAGCTACCTCATTAAACTATAACCAAACAGTTGTTCTAGATTTGAATCGAAATTAGGGGAAAGGACTCATCAATTTTGCACTCATACCACTTTTTCTGATGTAAAGTAGAAGCACAAGGCTCAGGTTGACAATGAACAAGACGCCGAACAAAATCTGCAGACACAATCTGAACCATTGTCAGCAAAGCTAATCCCAAAAATGATGCAACAACAGAACAAACAAATCGAACTCTAGCAGTGGAAGGTGTCCTAGGCCGCACATTTGGAACTACTTTTCAGCAATAATATAGTGATAGAATCCACTGATTCTAGAAAATTAAATTGGTTCAAAAAAAAGAAAATGAGCACCAAACTATTTTCATTGAAGGATATGAAGAGATTAAATTGATGAGACAATTTAAAAGGGAGGATGTTACTGATCTGTTCTTCTTCCTTTGACATATCTTGTGTGAGGCACGTTTGAATGGCCCCTGTACAGGATGGAAGTCCCCTTCTGTAACACCCCAAATTTGGCCAATTCAAAAATTTGGGCTAAATTCAAATTTGCGTCGAATTTTTAAACCAACCTGACTTGTGGGCCCCCTTTGCCAGCCACCTCTCTCTCCTTCTCTCTCTTTCCTTCGCGCTCTCTTTCTCTCTATGCCTCCCTGCCCGTGGACCATCGCCGCTCATCCGTCGCATCACTGCGCTGTTGCTGGCCCTGCTCTGGTAGCACCGCGTCGCGCGAGCCGCGATCGTGTCTCCGCGCCGCGCCACCATCATTGCCACGCCGCGCGCGTCGCCTCACCGCTCCGTCCCCTGCCGCACCCTACCACGCCGTGCGCCGCCCAGTCCAATCGCCACGCCACGCGTCCTGTCACTTCGCCATGTGCACCTCCCGACCAATAGCACCACCAAGTGCCGCTGAAGTCATCCGAGCCGTCATATTGTCGGAATTTCTCGCAGACCACAAACCCTTGGCGAGCATCTCTCCATCGATATCTTCTTCCTCGGTTCGCTATTTTTCAATTCCTTCCGTCCTGAGAATCCTTAAGGCCTCACGAGTATACCCCCTCATCTAATTGGCTAGTGTGTGGCCGGAGATCGTCGCCGCCGTTGGCCTATTTCGGTGCCGCCGTGGAGCTCATGTCGACATGCCGTTCCGAGCCTTATCCGAGCTTCTGTGTCTCTCGGTAAGCACCCACTTCCCTCCTCGATGCCCTCCCACCGTCCAATTTGGTCGTAGTCTTACCGTAGTGCCGCCGCCGTGCACCCTATGTATCGCCACCGCTGTAGCTCGCCGCGCCGCCGTGTCTGACCGCCACAAACCATGTAATTGGCACTGTTAGAAGCGCGCCGTCGAGACGAAACAGTGGTTTTGACGTCAGCAGTTAGAGTGCAGTAAATTACAGGTTTTGATTTATGCTTTCTATTTATTAAAAATAGGAGACTTTCAAAAATTATGGAAAAATTATGTAAGATACTAATAAAAATATAACTTTGCATATTTCACTAAAACATTTTTATATAAAATTAATAACATAAATACTTTAGAATTTATTAATTAAAATAGCAAAACAGCTCCAAATTCCTTAAAAAATTACATAAAATACTAGATTTAATATACATCATAGGAAAAATATAATTGGGCCATTAACTTAAAGGAATTTCTATAAACAAATTAAAGTGGGTATTTTAAGGCCTTATTTATTAATTTAAAATGTAAATAAAGGGCATTTTAGAAAATATAAAATATAGCTTTTTAAAATATTAGGTAGAACATTCTCGCTGTAGTTGTCTTGGTCGGAGCCGTACGCTAGCAAAGTCGTTGTTTGATGTCAAGTGTAATCGTCGTTTGATGCCGAACCGTTTATAGCCTTTCAAGCGATTTAATCCTTTATTAATTCTAGAATTCGGTTTAGATTTATTTAAAATAGCAAAGGGGCTTCCAAAAATTCTAGAAAAATTAAGGTAAATACTAGAGACGACAATTGATTTTATAAAAATATAATCTTGGTCACTATATTAGGGAATTTTACACTGTTGGTTAAAATTGTAGATTTTCCTTTATGGTAACAATAATATGATTAGAATATAATTATTGATTATGTCAATTAGTGAATTACACACCAAATAACCTTCAGAAAAGATATTGAATAAATATGTGCCTTAACAATTTTTAGGACACACTAAAATGCTTTTAGTACTCTAGTTAATCCATAGAATCATTTAATTGGCACTGATAGTTAAATTTGTTGGTTTTCTTATATTTAAATAGTTAATTTAACTCTAGGGAATCTGTTGGTTAGTTCCAATTTTTGAATTTGACACCAACTGATTTCTAGAAATTATGGATGGATAAATGCTTTAATATTTCTGGAATAGTTTGCTTTTGCACATTAATTTAAATATAATCCTAACGATATTTTATTATTAAACATTAATCAATCATTTATTATTAAACATTAATCAATCATCTAGCCTTTTCCTTTAATAAATCCAGCCATGAGATGCTCTGGGAAAATAAATTAATAAAGAACTATAGCCTAGGTTTATCTCATTATTTAGGAGCCTTAGAAAATCGTCAACTTCGATAAACATTTCCTCATTAGTAGGTGGAACTTCCGATATTCGTCATTTCATGTTGCCGAGAAACCCTAATCACTCTTTTGCGACCTTATCATACGAAATCGTATTTTGGGGATTAGTAGCCTAATACGAAGATATGCTAGTATACTATTTATTAATGCAAGTGTCATGCATAGCATATCATATGATAAGTAGGTTCGCTAAATGACCTTGGTATTTATGCCGAGGGTTTAACCTAAATCGTGCATGCATCATGTTTTCCATTGCATTAGTGAGTAAATATTGGCTTGTTGGCTTGTTTAGACGTAGGCGATCCCGAAGGGAGATTTGGGGACGCCGAAAGGGACCACCTACTGGATCAAGGCGAGTTAACACTTACTCTTTAGATGTGATCCGTATTAGGGAGAGATAGCGACTTTCCCTAGTGCGGATTAGCATCGCTAATATCATGTTCATTTCCAGTTTTCCTTAAACTGTGTTGTTTAATTATTAAAATGCATGCTTATTAGTCTGTCTAATTGTGAATCATGTAATATGTATACATGCCAGCCTTGAACTGTTTTAGCCTTAATGACTGCCTTGAATGTCATTACACTTGTTAACCTATGATTAGTTCGGTAACCACTTTAACCCTACCTAATGGGTAAAACTTGCTTAGACCGCTTTAGGCTTATCAAATCTTCTGGCTAATTGCCACGGAACGGAGAACCGATAATCACCGATTAATCATTATTCTCATTTAATATGACATGAAATATGATAGTTACGGCTGGTAGATGCATGTTGGGCTACTTGTGTTTGTGGGTTTGCATATGTGGGTACTTGGTCGGTTTGGGTCAGTCTGTTGGGAAAGTCCAAGTGTGTGGTGTGGTGTGGTCGATGACCGTGGAAGTAGAGAAAGGTTGGTGGGTTGCCCCTATTTGGATTTGGACATCATGAGGAATGATTAAGGCACCAAATGCCTAGTGCTGGGTTCAGCCAGGGCTTACCTAGGAGGAGCACGGATACACGCGTAGCGGAAAGATCGCTGCCAGGTTGGTTCCAACACAATGCGTGGCCATCGCGCGGAGTACCGGACATGGATCGCCAGGAGTGAGCACTATGCGGAGGACCTCTGGGACCAGTCTCGATAGGGACCTGCTTGGGTCATCACCGAGGTGATAATGGCCACACATCCTTAGGGTAACGGTCGGTTAGTAAGGGCCGGCAACCCTACTAGGCCGGGGTGATCATACCATGGCATGTGTAGTCCACAACGGGATTTGCCAAATCCTGGAAGGATGGTAGAACTAGGAATGGCTGGGGGCAACCAGGAGAAAGTCTGGATAGTATCAGCTGGTATGGTGATTGTGTAAGCTGGTCGGGTTTATGATTGAGGGTTGGTCAATTTGTGTGTTAATTGTGTATAAGCTGGTATGGATTGAGGTGATTGGGTAAGCTGGTTGGATTTATGATTAAGAGTTGGTCGATTTGTGTGTTGACTGTCGTGTAGGACTGATAGCTGGGTTCGGGATGCAAGATTAAGATGGAAACCTCTGATTTGTTTATAACAAGACAAGTGTTAGTTTATGCTAGTTAGGTGGTTTCCAAAAGTCTTATAAACTTGGCTTTACGCAAATAAAATAACCCTCTCCTCCAACTAAGCCTTCTACACTAAATGCATTAAGGGAAGTGTTAACTAGCCAGCGTTTGGATGACGCTTGACGGCGTGCTCACCGCTCAACCACTGCGGATCACACCCCTAGTCAGATTTCTATCCTGCTAGCCTATCGGCCGAGCTCAATTCGATTGAGCGCTGGACGCAGCAAGGAGCAACACAAGGGGATTACCCAGGTTCGGACCCCCTCGCGGGTAACAGTCCTACTCCTGCTGAGCCTTAGCTCTTTTTGGTTGTGGTTGAATGGAATGTGTTTACAGAGTGTTTCGAATGCACGTACGCTAGTGCGATGTAACGTAACCTCCCCCTCTCCCCTCTCTCTCCACCCCTTTTATATAAGCTTTGAACCGGCGGAGAGAGCCGAGGGGGTAGGCAGTACAGTACCCTTGGTACAATAACAAGACACGACAGGAGAGACGAAAACGTGCTGCCACTGCGTCGCGCGGCGCCGCCCTCGCGTGCTTCGCAAGTGGCCACTGACCCGCACAGTCACACCAGTGAGGCTGCGGGTGGGGCCCAGTCTGCTCCTCCTGACGCGGGCGGCCATCTCAAGCAAACCTTCTCTCTGCCGGTCAATTCTTCTGCGCCACAGTGACAGCCGCTCAGACTTGCAGGGGTCACTGTAGCGGTAATCATGTCTTCAGCTGTCTATCCGCGCGTGATGTCGCATTAAATGCGCTCGTCCTTCGCAGCAGGGGGAGCCTTCGACCAGAAGACTCCTTTCGGGATGTTCCCTGCCACGCGGGCCCCACCTGACGCGTGGGGCCCTCGCCTGGTCTTCAGAGGGGGCTCGCCCACGCACCCGCCTGGCGCGTGGGGCCCTCGCCTGGTCTTCAGAGGGGGCTCGCCCACGCACCCGCCTGGCGCGTGGGGCCCTCGCCTGGTCTTCAGAGGGGGCTCGCCCACGCACCCGCCTGGCGCGTGGGGCCCTCGCCTGGTCTTCAGAGGGGGCTCGCCCACGCACCCGCCTGGCGCGTGGGGCCCTCGCCTGGTCTTCAGAGGGGGCTCGCCCACGCACCCGCCTGGCGCGTGGGGCCCTCGCCTCGCCTTCAGAGGGGGCTCGCCCACGCGCTGGGGCCTTGCTCGCCCGCCTGACGCGTGGGGCCCGCTCGATACGCCGTGGGGCTCGCCCACACGCTGGGGTCTGAACGCCCGCCTGACGTGTGGGGCCCTCGCCCGGCGCCCTGAGGGGCTCGCCCACGCGCTGGGGCCTTGCTCGCCCGCCTGACGCGTGGGGCCCGCTCGATACGCCGTGGGGCTCGCCCACACGCTGGGGTCTGAACGCCCGCCTGACGTGTGGGGCCCTCGCCCGGCGCCCTGAGGGGCTCGCCCACGCGCTGGGGCCTTGCTCGCCCGCCTGACGCGTGGGGCCCGCTCGATACGCCGTGGGGCTCGCCCACACGCTGGGGTCTGAACGCCCGCCTGACGTGTGGGGCCCTCGCCCGGCGCCCTGAGGGGCTCGCCCACGCGCTGGGGCCTTGCTCGCCCGCCTGACGCGTGGGGCCCGCTCGATACGCCGTGGGGCTCGCCCACACGCTGGGGTCTGAACGCCCGCCTGACGTGTGGGGCCCTCGCCCGGCGCCCTGAGGGGCTCGCCCACGCGCTGGGGCCTTGCTCGCCCGCCTGACGCGTGGGGCCCGCTCGATACGCCGTGGGGCTCGCCCACACGCTGGGGTCTGAACGCCCGCCTGACGTGTGGGGCCCTCGCCCGGCGCCCTGAGGGGCTCGCCCACGCGCTGGGGCCTTGCTTGCCCGCCTGACGCGTGGGGCCCGTTTGATCTTCTCAGGACTCTTTGTACCCCAGTATTTATTACACCGACAACGCTGACCTCACCTACTTACCTTCTTTAGACGATGGAGTCGAAGATGACCCTTACGCGTGTATCGAAGACGACAGACAGGACCATGGTGGACCCGAGGAGTCTTAGGGGCCGCTGTAGTCGATGGGGATTCATTTGATTGAATATTTTGGTGTCCGATGTACTATGAACCATTCTTTTGTAACATAAGGCGTGTATGTGCCGCCTTACTAAAGTCGCCTATGGGCGCTGACGACGTGTTCTTCATCGAACCACAGCGAATCACACCCCTATCAGATTTCTACTCTGCTAGCCGATCAGCTCGAGTTCGATCCGATTCGAGCGTCAGGCACGACGAGGAGCGACACGCAGAGATTACCCAGGTTCGGACCGCCTGACGGGTAATAGTCCTACTCCTGCCGAGCCTTAGCTCTTTTCATGTTGTGGTCATGCGGGAATGGTTACAGAATGTTCTCTCCCTCTCCTTTCTCTCTCCTCTCCTTTTATACAAGCCGTGGGTTGGCGGAGAGAGTAAAGGGGGTGGTAGTACAGTACACTGAGTACACAAACAAGATTTGAGAGACAAGACCGAAGAGACGAAAACGTGCTGCTACTAGGTGCCGAACAATGTCGCCGGTGGGAGACACTAGAACGACGCCGGCCCCAGCCCCCTCCAGCCGGAACGAACCATCGAAGAAGAGAGTCCAGGGCGAGGGCGCTGGGGTGTCTTCAACTTCTGCCGCCACCGGAGTCCATTCACTGACAAACTCCGCCAGCGCCTGCCCTTTGATAACTGTCCGGGGCGAACTTGAGGTCGAACTCCGCCAGCTCCATTGCCCACTTGGCGATGCGGCCCATCGCCTCGCGGTTGAAGAGGATCTCCCGCAAGGGGTACTTGGTCAACACAGTGATTTCTCACCCCTGGAAGTAGTGACGCAGCCTCCTTGATGCCGTCAGCACGGCCTAGAGCATCTTTTGGTGCTGCGAATACCTTGTCTCGGCGTTGTGGAGGACCTTGCTGATGTAGTAGATCGGGCGATGAGCTCCTTCTCTTTTCGCCTCCAGCACCGCGCTGACCACCTCCGGGTTCACCGCGACATAGAGGATCAGCGGCTCGCCCGAATTTGGGGCGACCGGCACGGGTGGAGAGGTGATGTACTTCTTCAGCCCGTCGAACGCCTCCTGCGCCTCCGGGGTCCACTCAAATTGATTGGTCTTCTTCAGGAGCTTGAACAGGGGGAGACTCTTATCCCCCAGGCGAGCTATAAAGCGGCCCAGAGAAGTCAAGCAGCCCACCAAACATTGCATCTGCCGAAGTCGCGTCGGTGGTTTCATATTCTCGATTGCCTTGATCTTGTCGCGGTTCACCTCAATCCCCCTCGGGCAGACAAGGAAACCCAACAGCTTGCCCGACGGAACGGCGAATACACACTTCTCAAGGTTGAGCTTGATGCAGTACTTCCTCAGATTGGCGAAGGTTTTCTCCACGTCGCCGATCAGGTCCTCTACCTTCTTGGACATCACCACCAGGTCGTCGACGTACACCTCCAGATTCTGCCCGACCTGGGGCAGTGAGCAATATGCATGGCCCTCTGATAGGTTGGGCCTGCATTCTTCAATTCAAATGCCATCCTTGTGTAGCAGTAGACGCCCATGGGCGTCACAAAAGCAGTCTTGTCTTCATATTCTTCAGCCATGCTAATCTGGTGGTACCCAGAGTACGCATCCAGAAAGCATAGCTGCTCGCACCCCGCCGTGGAGTCGACGATGTGGTCGATGCGGGGCAGTGGGTACGGATCCTTGGGGCACGCCTTGTTGAGGTCGGTGAAGTCGACGCACATCCTCCATCACCTGTTGGATTTTTTGACGAGGACGGGGTTCGCCAGCCACCTAGGATGGGCGACGCTCCGAATGACCCCCGCCCTCAAAAGCTTGTCCACCGCTTGGCGGATGACGGCCTGGCGCTCCACCGACTGCTTCCGGACCTTCTGCATGACCGGTCGCACGCCGGGGAATGTTGCCAACTTATGCTCAATCGTCTCCTTGGGGACCCCAGTCATGTTGGACGGTTGCCAAGCAAACACGTCTGCGTTAGACTGGAGGAAGGAGACGAGCACGCCTTCCTATTTGGCCCCGAGAGATGCGCCCACCTGAACGGTCCTCATCGGGTCTGACTCGCTCAGGGAGACCGTCTTAACCTCCGCGGACGAGCCGGAGGAAGCACGGACCTTCACCGGAGGAGCTCCCAGAGTTGAGGCTTCAGCCTTCTAGGCACGGATCGACCCCGGCAAAGCGAGAGCGTCCTTGTCGCAGTGGAGCGCCTCCGGGCGGTCCACCTTCACGATGATGGGGCCGGCTGGCCCCGGGATCTTGACCACCATGTAAGCATAGTGGCAGGCCGCCATGAACTTGGTCAGCGCCGGCCAACCCAGTATGGTGTTGTACGGGAGGTCGAAGTCAGCTACCTCGAACTCGTGCATCTCTGTACGAAAGTTGTCGGAGCCTCCGAAGGTCACCGGGAGACTGACGCACCCCAAAGGAATGGACTAAGTCCCCGACGCGACGCCGAAGAAAGGAAGCACCAGCCGAAGCTCCTGCTCCTAGATCTGAAGTGCGTTGGCGACTCGAGTAGATAGGAGGTTGATAGAGCTTCCTCCATCTACCAGTACCCGCAACCACGATCGGGAAGTGTCCCAGGCCGGCGGTACTGGCGGGGCGATCGGCCTGGCTGAACGTGATCGACTGCTCAGACCACACCAGCTGCCTAGCTGACCCCATGCTAGGCACGACGGCGCACACCTCTATCATCACACGCTTGAAACTGGCATGAGATGGATAGCTGGCCGATCCACCGTGGATGAAGGCGACTTCGCGCTCCGCCTGTTGAAAACCATGCGGAGCCGGTTCCTTGCCCTTGCCGCTGCCGGATGCTTGCTGCTGCTCGCGGACCTGCTTGTCTACTAGTTTGCTGACGACCTGGCAATCGGCCAAGTCGTGGGTGCCGCTGCGGTGGATGGGACAGTAGGTCCTTCCGTCCCACTCGTCGGGGCGACCGCCTCGCCCTTCACCGCGGCCGCGATGACCGTCTCGACTGCCCCTGCGGGTACCGTCCTTGCCGCCGCCGCGACCTCCTGCTTTCTTCCGCCCGCCGCGCCCATCGCGTGGCCGGCCGATGTCGTCGTCGCACTCGGCGGCCAGGACCTGCCCGGCCTCGGCCGCCTTGCGCTTTGTCGGTACACAAGGTACCGGGGTGTCCTCTCCACCTCCTCCAGAAGGGGGGTAGAAGACGAAGTCATCCAGAAGGACCGAGAAGCCCGGGTCTGGTTCCAAGTGGACTGGCGGGCACGTGGGCCCCACCGCTCGGAACTGGCACCAAGGCGTCTCTCGGCAGGCGGGGGCGGCTAGACCCCTGCGCCGGGAGACCGGGCCCCTCGTGCCAGGCGGGCGACCAGACCCCAGCACGCGGACGAGCCCTCCACGTGCCAGGCGGGCGACCAGGCTCCAGTACCCGGGCGAGCACCACCTCGACCAGGATACGTGGCAGATCGGCAGGCGGGCAGTCAGGCCCCGCACCGTATCGGCTACCACGTGAGCAGCTGGCAGGGTCGGCGGGACTCTGGGCGCCACCTGCCACCGATGGGACGCGACAAGGCAGCAGGACGTGCGTAGCAGGCGGCTACGACTACACGGCATTTATTGTATACCTGCCAGTACAGTGATCATGTAATAGGCTAGACGTCCCCTGTTTCTCTCCTCCCGTCGGTTCGGGCTCTCCCATGTTATATAAGGGACCAAGCCACCACGGGGAGGGGGGCTCTCTCTTCTTCCACCCACCTCATTTTCCATGGCAATACACACATAGAGCGAGAGCTTAGTAGGAGTAGGGCTATTACCCACCTCGGGGGCCCGAACCTGGGTACATCGCGTGTGTTCTTACTGTTCTTGGGAGCTCGAGGGCGGTTCGAGGCGCAGCAGTGCTACCCCCCATGTCGGATCTCTGAATCTTCTCGTCTAGCGGCAGAAAAATATGCCGACAGTGGCGTACCAGGTAGGGGGTAGGTGTTGAATCCTCTTCCCCTCGAGTTCGTCCCTCAGATTGGTGGTCAGAAGCTCAGAAATCGGGCAAATTTTGAGCAAGAAATGGAGGGATCGGGGGCTGAAGCAAGAAAAAAAGCAGAAGGTGAGTTCCCCCTTTCTCCAGATCTGAGGTGCAAGCTCCAGATCCAGCCCGGCGGCTGGGCAGTGGGAGCAGGCGGAGCTGTGGGGAGAGAAGGAGTGGCCAGGGCTGCTCCCTCCGGCCCCCTCCCCAGCGGCAGCCGGCGCCGTGGCCTCCCCCCGGCCTCCGTCTTCTCCAGCGGGAACCGGAGGCGCCTCCATCCTCCTCAGATTTGGGCCGGCGGCTTGGAGCCTCCTCCTTGACTCCTCCTCGAGCTCCACAACAGCAGCAACGGGGTGAATTCCTCTTCAGTGGCGGCTTCTCCTGCGCCCGGGGGCGGCGGCGTGCCCAGCGGCGGCGCGGGCTCCCTCGGCGGCGCTCCTCTCCAGCCCGGCGGCGGCGGTCCCCTTCCTCTCCGGCGCAGCAGCGGGGCGGCTTCCCTCGGCCCTCTACTCGGTGGCAGTGGCCAGCGGCGGCGTGCCAAGCCGTGGCGCGAGCCCCCCAGGTGGCGCCGTGCCCAGCAGCGGCGGGGGGCTGCCTTCCCCCGCCTCCTCTTCTCCAAGCGGCGGCGCGGGACGGCTCTCTCTCCGATAGCCTCCCCTGCAGCAGCGTGCCGGCGGCGTGGAGCAGCTCCCTTCGCGGTTGCCTCTTCCCCAGCGGCCGACGGGGCGGCGCGGGCCCCTCTGGCCGCTCCTCCTCTCCCAGTAGCCGACGACGGCCCGGCACGGCGTGGAGCTCTCCCTCGGCACCCGGCAGCACGAGCTCACCCAGGCGACGCCGAGGACGTAACCGCGGTATTGAGGACGTAACCGCGGTATTGAGGACGTTCCGGCACCATCACCCACCGATCCGACCCTAGGTCTGGTCATGGCTTATCGAGCACAAATGCTCAATGAGGTGCTCTGCGAGCGAAGGTAAGTTAAGAATCGATGTGGAATGAAGATTGCAGAGCTCTTGTGAGCGAAGCCCTGATATTCACTCACGCCAACGAACCAATGGAAGCCGAATATTGGCTCCGCATCATCAAGAGGAAGCTAGCTCTCATTCGATGCCCCGAAGAGGATAGGTATGGGACCTTTCCGTTGAACAAGATTCTGGTAATAAAGTCTCTGAGAGGCATGCTGACCGCCACAACGGCGTGTCCGTATGTAGAAATTAGGCAGAAGAGCCATGTGTCGGGGATAAAATCATGGCCCATCGCCATGGCCCACTCCCTGATGGCTTAAACGAACAGACTCCTAGGGCCCAGCTCCCTAGAAGGTTCACGGCCCAGTCGAACAGCCTCCTAGGGCCCGGCTCCCTAGAAGGTTCTTTCAGGCCCATGTGCATCCTGCCGAACAGCTTCCTGGCTGGCACGGTACGTTATGGCCTAGCATTCGTGTTCGAGTCCGTCTCGAACAAGAGTTCTGCAGGGCTACGTGAAGACCCGAACGTGGTTTCCCGGATTGGAGCAGATGTCGTGATCCCCAAGAATTGGAGTATACCTTATCTACCGTGGGGCGTATTTGGCATGTATACGAGTTCATTACGTACTCGTAGTTAGCCCGGCCCGATTATCCCTTGGTAGGTCAGTTGTTCAACACTATATAAACCAAGCCCCTACGGCGTGTAGAGGGCACGTCCAAGACGTCCAAGATCATCGGACGACGAGATCCTTGCATACTACTTCCTGTACACCCATACTCTTGTCGAGACCTGTTCGTCTCGTCAAGTTCCACCTAGTAATCCTCTTTGATATAAAGAAAGGCTGGACGTAGGGCTATTGTCTCTCCCGAGAGGCCTGAACCAGGATAAAAACCCTGTGTCTCCCTGTTGCTCGTTGATTGCTGTTCATCTTGCTCGGCAGGTCTTCTATCTCCCTTTCTCAAGAACCTTAGTTGACTTGAGATCGATATCTCAACCGTCGACAGTATGTGTTGGGTATTTGCCTTCTCGTATCTGGACATATTCACGAGAAAAAAGGTACTACCTATATCTATATCCGTCGGTATAAAAATATGCGTTTTTGCTAACCATCATATGATTAAGACTTATTTTAACTCTCAATCAATTTTTTCACAAACCTACGTACTTTTGTTAGATTTTTTGGGACACACTTATTTAACTCTCAGTCAACTTTTTCACATATCTAATAATTTTGTTGGATTTTTTTTATGTGTTCTATTAAAGTGTTTGATTTACGACCCATAAAATCGACTAAGAATTAAATAAATTTTAGTTGCCCGATGTCAAGCCAGTTCAAAAAAAAAGTCTACCAATTTGGTGAAAATGGATATCAGGTACGGATACCTGCCGGGTATTAGTTGATCCATTTTTATCGAATATCGAATCTAGATACCCACTGGGTAATAATTCGCTTTCACCTCTAGAGATAAAGGGTGATCAGAAAGTGGCATGGCATGCGAGAAGTTGCCCATGTCTGAGTAAAGCAATAATTGTTAGGGAATAGGGAGGGCAGTACAAGAAATAAGGAGGCCAAGACGGCCGCGACGAAGCAAAGTTGCATCCGCAAACTTGGAGCACTTGTTGGGTCCAGCCGGTCGACGATCTAATCTTTGATCCACGACTCATTCTCCATTGGCACATTGGGGAGAGCGGATAATATTTTGGGAAAGGTAAAGAACAATAAGAGAGTAGGAAGTAGCAAGTGGGTGAGTTAAGAATAATACCATCTCGCTAATGTTCGGTTAAAACAAAGGTAGGGATAATTATACGAGGATGCATGGTATAGACTAGTTTACTCAATAAAACATGTGTACATGGACTCTTGAAATCGGGTACCCGTTTCAAATAAATTATTACCCGTATCTGATTTAATAGGTATTTGTTATATATTTGTCTCACCGGTCCTACCAGGGAAAATGGATACTACCCATGCCTGTATCTATATCCAACGGGTATAAAAATATAGCTACCGTTTTGGTTAAAATGAATATCAGGTATGGATACCCATTGGGCATTACCAAATCCTTTTTCACAGCTAGAGATAGAGGGCGATTATGAAGTGGCATAGCATGTGAAAAGTTGCCCACGCCTGCGCAAAGCGGCAACTGTTAGCCCTAGCAAATACCTAGATGGAACAGAGAAAGAAGCCATCTCTCAAAGCAAATAAAACATTGATTGAGAAGTTATACTTGATATGGCCATGTAGAAACAACAAAATTAACAGTTTAATCCCCTAACAAAATTAGTGTTGTGATTAATCCCTATTGATTGACCTCAAATCGCAGTATAGGAAGCTATTTATCACACAAATTGCTCAATGCTGTGCACAAGAAAAAAAACAAACCTAAACGTGACCCGGATCTACTAAACATATCCATTTATTTTCTCATTCATAGAAAAACCCGTCGATCTATAGGCGATTAGTAGCAATGGGATTTGAGGACTAAGCAGGAGGCTAGGTGGAAGAGTAGGGAGATGATATCAAGGGTGATACACCGATAGTGTAGATTTCGCAGAGTGCCTCCTCCCTAAAGACCTGCTCCGTCAGGTACGCCATACTCTACCTCTAGATTAACGCCGGGGTACTCTGCTGCAGTGCTCACAAAACACCGCCGCGAAGTCGTAGGCCTTCTCGCCGATGGACTCTTGTGTTGCCAGGAGCCCCTAGCTGGAGGGGTCGGCGGCGAGGGCGGCCACGCACAGAACCAATTTGTTTCCCCTACTCCCTACAACAAAAAAAACATACCAGATTTGCCGTAGCTTGTTCCTAGAATAATGCGAGATATGATGCGCGAGGAACAGTTGTCGAGCTCGCATCCGAAGGGCAGCAGCGATGAGATCGGCAACGACGTCGGCGTCGCCAACGTATCGCTGTAGCTCGCTCACAAGAAGCACGATGGGCGCGACTAACGAGGAGTCCCAATTGTTTCCAAAACATAAAGAACTGCATATGTTAAAACCCACGAATGCTCCCGCTACAGCGTGGTCGGGATTCTTCTAGCTACCGCATGCCCACCTGCGAGCACAAATCTCGAGTACTAAAAAATCAACGAACCAGGATTCGACTGGGAGAGAATAAAAAAACAGTTGTCGGAAAAACAGCAAATCCGTGTGTATATATATTAAAACCTAAAAAGGAGTACTTTTTTATTCGATCCATGACTTCATGCTCATGGAAAAATCGTTTCGTCTGAATATTCTGGAAAATTGATGCGCTCATTGCGATGTAATGCATGTATAATTGATGAGAAACCCTGCGCCTCTTTGATTTCCACGACAAACACTCAGCAGATTTATTAGTAACTCCCAAATCCCAAACCCGAAAGAAGCAACACCCATCGAAGATAAAACGTCAAATTCACACCCAAGGAGGAGGAGGAAAACACTCAACAGCTCATATATATAGGGTTGCTTCAAGTTTCTGCCCCAGTTGCTCACCTGCGCCGTGATCAACTGCTGCTTCTCACTGTGATCTTTCTCCACTCATTCTCTTTTGATCTTTTCCCTTGTTGCGTTCGTGATGGATCTGCCGAGGTATCTGGCCAATCTGATACGCTTCTTCCGTAGGTATGTTTGTACGTGTATCGGTGTGTGGTGTTGCTGTATGGATATTTTCTTCATCCTCCTCCTAGAATGCGATTTGATTTTACTCGTCCTGGACCAGCTCATGCCTCACCACCACTCACAAGGATCGGATCATCGGACGAGACTGTCCATCCTAGAGAAGGAATATTCCTCCAATATTCCGGATGAGACGGTCGGTGATGAAAATGTGGATCGGTTCGTCCCTTGATCAACTGCATTAGGAGATCACTGATCCCTGATCAGCATCTTCCTTCTCCATTCTCTCTCTTCTCCACAGCGGAGATATCTGCATCCTCCGCTGCTAGGCGGCGACACCCGGGCCGGCCGCCGGCCATCCCTTTCTCTCTCCCGCCGGCCGTCGACAGGCCAAACACGGCGGCGCCGCCAGGCCGTCCGCCCCCAACGTCAGCCCCGCCGAGCGGATGGATCTTTCAGTCTTCACGCCTGCTGGATTTGCATTTGCCCACCTCAAGCTCCCAGTCCCATCCCTTGTCGACCGCATCTGGACCGTTGGTCGATGATGGACGGCCGTCCTTGCATCGCAATCAACCCCATGGAATCTCGTTCAAGGTGGTTAAGAAGAGATAAGCAGCAAAAAAAAAACGATTTTTTAGGGGAAAAAACTCGATAAAAGGGCGAAACCTCAAAGTCTCCTAATAAGTCCCAACTCTCAACTCCCAAGAACTCCAAAACCCTCTCCTTTTGCCCCCTCGGTCGGCTACTTGGCTGCTAATCGGGTTCGCGCCTCAGGCTAGGGATCCAAGCGCTCTCAGTGATGGACGGCGGCGGCGGCGGCGCGGAGGAAGAGCTGACGGCGCAGGAGACGGCGCTCTACGACCGCCAGATCCGGGTCTGGGGCGTTGACGCCCAGAAGAGGTGCGCCGCGCCCCCAAAGGACGCGCCTTTTTGCAAGAAGAGATAAGCAGAAAAAAAAAACGATTTTTTAGGGGAAAGAACTCGATAAAAGGGCGAAACCTCAAAGTCTCCTAATAAGTCCAACCTAATAAATCCCAACTATCAACTCCCAAGAACTCCAAAACCCTCTCCTTTTGCCCCCTCGGTTGGCTACTTGGCTGCTAATCGGGTTCGCGCCTCAGGCTAGGGATCCAAGCGCTCTCAGTGATGGACGGCGGCGGCGGCGGCGCGGAGGAAGAGCTGACGGCGCAGGAGACGGCGCTCTACGACCGCCAGATCCGGGTCTGGGGCGTTGACGCCCAGAAGAGGTGCGCCGCGCCCCCCAAAGGACGCACCTTTTTTCTCCTGCGTCCCCCTTTCATTCTTGTATTGTAAATTTTGTTTTTGTTTCGGTGCTTTCATGGTCCGTTTTGGTGCGCGTGTTGGTTTTTATTGCGATTTCGAGCCACGATACAGTTTGCTCTGCATTTTTAACAAAAAAAATGGAGCACAAAGTTTTGATTTTGATGTGAGATGGAAGATAACCGCGAAAAGATCAACATTTTTGGGACTTATGACCAGCGATTTTTCAGCTTCTTGTGGAACCCGGTTCTATGCTTTCGGCTAAGATTTCCTGAACCTTGCCCCGGAACACTTTTTTGCCAGAGCTTTCGAAGTGTTATATGTTTTTTTTTCTTCCGATTTTTGCAAAACGATTACTGCCTTAAAATTTCAGAATCTACTTTTAGTATACTCATCTTAGTTGACTGTTAAATTTGTGTCATTTGGAGCAGGCTAAGCAAAGCGCATGTGCTTGTGTGCGGCATGAACGGTACTACTATCGAGGTAGGTAACTAGAAAAATATTCTCCGAATTCTGTGTTTCAGCGGTGATTTATACCACATTTTATCCTAATTTAGATGCATGCCATGTGGCATTTTGATACGAACTTTTATCATTAATGATTAATGATTTCAATAATTTAATAGACCTGGAAGTTTTGAAATTAGGCTGCAAGGTGTTACGATAGTGAGATAGATTAGAAACCCAAATGTGCGTGTTATTAGTTTACTTTCAGTTAGTTGTTTGTTAATGTTTTAGCAAGCTTCCTGCTGTTTTACTCCTGAGTTAATGCCTTGTGGACTTGTGAAAGATGCATTATTTGTGAGACCAGTTTTCATCCATTATTTGTGAGACAAGTTTTCCTTGTACAATCTGGTATTATGCGAAAGGTTCTGCTTTTACATAATTACAGCTTTCTATTGTGACTGCATCTTTATTATTAACTTGCCTGTCAAACATTCACATTTTGTTCTCTTCCTGGTCTCTTAATGGCATATGCTGCTTTAACAGATTTATGTCATATGTTTAATAAGTACAAATACATATGTTATTATTAAAGTATTTTCCATTTAGTGAAAGTAACATCATGTGCTAAACCTTATTCCTCACCTACCCTGGCCCTGTAGGTCTGCAAGAATATTGTTCTAGCCGGAGTTGGCAGTTTATCCTTGATGGATGATCACATAGTCACAGAGGATGATATTAATGCCAATTTTCTACTTCCTGATGGGAGTATATATGGAGGTAGATCACGATCGGAGGTTTGCTGCGAGTCCTTAAAAGAATTCAATCCAATGGTGCGAGTTGTTGTTGAAAAGGGTGAGTTGTGGTCTAAACTTTTATGTAGTTTGAAGGTCAGAAGTTAGAAATATATCAAGTGTTCAAGTATTCTCGTATTCTTGGCTGGTTGTGATCCCAACTGCTTCATAGATTTTTGAAGAATCCTGGGTGGAGATACTATGTTAGTTTGTAGTCTTGCACTGCTAGTGATACCTGAATCTAGAGTTTTTGTAAGAAAAATCTTTTAATGATGGGAAACACTCTGCCTATTTTTCACTTGGATATAAAAATGGCTAGATTCTTTAAGAAATTGGCTCTAATAAAATGTAACTAATTTATTATTTCTTTCAGGTGATCCATCACTTATTGATGGAGAATTCCTTGACAAGTTTGACATTGTTGTAGTTAGCTGTGTCTCTCTTGAAACAAAGGTGCTGATTTTTCTCTGGAAGTTGTTTTTTCACATCTTTGTTCTATTGCAACTGCAACTCAGTACTTCTTGTAAACTAAACTTCTAAAACAAGTCCCTTTGTTCAGCGCCTTATTCTCACAATATTTTTTTCTTATTTTTTTTTTCAGATTTTAATAAATGACAACTGTCGGAAGAGGAGCAAGCGAATTGCATTCTACTATATAGAGTGCAAGGATTCTTGTGGTGAAATATTTGTTGATCTCCAGAACCATAACTATTTTCAGGTATGTATCAATACTAGGACTTGTTTAGCATTTGTTCTACAAATATATGTCAATTACCAGTTCTATTAAGAAGTCAAAACATCTAGGAATAATTTGCTGTACCCCTCAGAAAATATACTATAATTTGCTGACATTGCTCCATGTGTCACATATTTGGGGTCAGTGACACATTAGCAGTGAAAATAAAATTGCAGTACCCCTCAGAAAATTCTTCTAAACATCTATGCCTGCCTCCAACAAGTATGCTTGCACAGATGGCCCCAATTATTCTATGTTCTGTCTGTCTGTCATTCCACTTGAAATATAAATTTTTCCAATCCCCCCCCCCCCCCCCCCCCCTCCGCCCACATTATACGAAAACATTTTTCTTTACCTGTTATTCTTTTGTTGTTTGGAGTATCTAGGCTAACCATGGTTTGTATTTTTAAATTAGACATCAGGGTGTGCGTGTTCTGCATTGTCTTGTTTGACCTGTAAATTGATTGGCATATTCTCGCTGACTGATGATTTTGTCATCATGTGAAAAATACTTGTTCTGCCCTTGATGAGTATGAGGATGAGACTAGCAAGGAATATAAGTTCTTTTGTACTCCCTCCGGTCACATAGTTGATGCTTGAGATGTGTGCCAGTCAAAGTTTTGAAACTTGTTTCATTAACATCTTTTTAAATAATTAGATTGTATGTATAAAAATTATATGTGCAGATTCATATAAAAAAGATCAATAATATTATATTTTTTGTGGGGTTTTAAAATAAATTTAAATATTAATTAGCGTTCAAAGTTGCATCCTGGAAACCGCACAAAGTCAAAAATGTTAAATATTTGTGACCCGAGGAAGTAACTGGTTGGCTCCAAGTCCTTCAGTTTGTTCTTTTTTCCATCCCTGAAATGAAAGAAATAAAAAAAAGGCACTGCTTTAAATTGAGACATAGCAATCAACTTGATATATATTCACTTTTAATTTTAAATCAACATAATGAACCTTGAGAATATTCAAATTGTCATATACGTTCACTTTATGTCACTACTATGAGATGCTATGCAATTACAGTTATTATTGAGTGGCACATTTTTTTCCATCAGCTTTTGTTAAGATTTTCGTAGTGATATGGTTTCTGAAATATTTTACAGAAGAAGCAAGAGGGAGAGCCTGAACAGAAGGTGGTGAAATATCCTAGTCTACAGGTATGTGAGTTCAATTTACAATCAATGTAGAGATAACATCTTTCATTTAGCCATACAGTTTATGCATTTGCATTGCTCAATGCTCAAGTAGATTTGTTTTGCTCTTCCATAAACCTGGCCGTGGAGTATTTATGTTGTAACTTTTGTAGGCTACATGATGTGGAAGCATTTGTACAATTAAAATATATCTTTGTATTTTAATATGAATTATGTCTAGTTTTTTCCTTGAATTGGGTTTTCTTTACGATAGAGGAAAATAAATTATGAAAATTAAAATAAAGGCATGTGGTTGTCATTTGTTTAGTTTCTCTTCAAATCTGATGTGGTTCAGCTATTCTTATGTACCCATTTTATTGTTCTGTCATTCAAAGGAATCTACTTATGCTCTCATGTAAGTTCTTTTGGGTAGGTTTTTCTCTCTTTTTCTAAATAAAAAAGACTATTATAGATTTGTTGGAAGTAGGCAAGTAGCTTTGCTTTTTGTTATTTTCATATCACATGGTTACCACACCATACGGACCTTTTAATGGACCTCAAACTTGCTTTGTGGGCTCTCTGCTGCGGACCAGGCTCTGTTGGGTTGTGCCTGGCCTATACCAGTGGGTTGTGGACCAGGCTTTGCGGTTTGCGCTTCTCTTAGGGCTTGCACTGCTCCTTGCGTTGCTTGTTACTAGATGCTGGCAGTGTAATGCTCAATTCTTCCTTGCGGCTGCTGTCTTCTAGTATGATCTTTTGTGTCTCTCTTCCATTGTATCAATGTTTGCCCAGCACATTCTTTCTCTCCAAGTTTGCCTATGCTGTTTGAGTGCAAATTCTGTGTCATTCAGCCTCCTTCTTGCATGCACAGTCGTATGCTCTTTTCCTTGAGCTCTTGTAGACACTGTTAAACGATAAAAAAGTTTCTTGTAGTTTTGTGGTGTTTTGTGTAACCCATAAAACTAGAAAAGTATGATTTTTTTTTTTTGCATGTGAACATGATGTTGGAAGCTTCCACAATAGCTCTATCGCCTGCATCACAGTGATGGTCACGGCGTTAGTTTCTGATCCTACCTGATTTTTCTGTTGTAGTGCAATCCACTGTTTTTGGAATGCTTGCATATGATATAATACCAGGACATAATGTGACAATTTTTTTGTGGTGCTTTAATTGTAGAAATATTTTATTTTGTTTATTCGATTTCAGTCACTTATTTACATCTATGATTTGATTTCTTTCTCATAGGAAGCTATCTCTGTACCTTGGAAGAATCTACCAAAAAGAACAACTAAATTGTACTTTGCCATGAGAGGTGAGAATGTCAGAATTTAAGACATTATTGCAAAAAAATCTTTAATTTAGGTATATGTACCCAAATAACAGAATAGGTTTAGGGGCGTTTTTAGTTTCTTGGACTTATTGCCTGTGCCTATCTGATAAACTGTTTTAAACTGCCCTGCTGAGCAAATGTAATCAATATATTTTGTCTTGGTATGTTCTTTTGCAGTATTGGAAAATTATGAATCATCTGAAGGGCGAGGCCCTGGTGAGACATCACTTTCTGATCTGCCTGCAGTTTTGGTTCGGAGGAAGGATATGTGTGATAGCATGGTATTAGCAGTTTTGTTTGTCTTAATTTGAGCCACATTATTCTGGACATTTTACATGGTACTGTCAACTGCAGTCTTTAAATGAGTCTCAAATTCCTACTGCTCTTCTGGAACGACTGGTAGCAGCTGGAAAGAAGGAACATCCTCCTGTATGTGCAATTCTTGGTGGCATTCTTGGTCAGGTAGGTTCCATTGTTTTGTCACTCAATAGTGCAGTATTTTGTTTTCTTTCCACTGGTATGTTGTTATTACATTGCACTATTTTTTGAATTATTGTTTTATTGTTTCATTTTTGTTTTTTGTTTGCTTGTGAATGCTGGAAAAACATCTAAAGTAATCTTTGATAGAGTATCAGAGATCACTGTCTTCTTATCATTTCTGGAGCATGATAGCACCAAATGAAAAAGCCACATATCTTTGAGGGATTACAGCAGGAATCCGACGATTTGATCTACAGCTATAAAACGCCCCCTTGAGTGAAACCCAAATTTCATTGCTCCCATAGGGATTCGAGCCCGAAAGCATTTCACTATTAACTAGCCTGTTCTCTAATTTATGAAAATTAGTTAACAAAAGAAGATGACAAGGACTGTGTATGTGGACTCTTTTGCATATAAATTATAGCTGTAGCAACTTGGTGTTTAGGTAGCATAGAAATGAACATTGGTAGGGCCAACAAGCCCCTTTGAAACAATGGAAAATTGCCCTAGTTCCAATTAGTTGGGCTGATCTCACATGTCGAGACAATAATGGTATTTTGGCAACGTGCAATTTTTTAAAAAAGACAAGCGAAGTGAAATAAAGACATGACATGTCCTCTTTTTTTTTAATAGCAGGTTAGCAGCTGTATTTGTGTTATCGTGTACTGCCTCCGTTTTTTTATTTGACACCTTTGACTTTTGGACATGCATTTGACCATTCTTCTTATTCAAAATTTTAGTGTAAACAAGCAAAAATATGTCATGTTTAAAGTGCCTTTAATGATAAAACAAATCACAACAAAATAAATGATATTTACATAGTTTTTTAATAAGACGAATGGTCAAAGGCGATTCCAAAAGTCAAAAGTGTCAAATAAAAAAGAACGGAGGGAGTACCATGTATTATGAATTTTACCTGTATCAATGAATCCAGTATAATAGGATAGGTGCGATAGGTGCTGGAATTTTACCAACAGGTATAGGATAGGTGCGATAGGTGCTGGAATTACTGCTCACGCACGGTTAGCCGGCGGCAAGGAATAATATCATAAGAGGTTAGGATGTTAGAATATAAATTATATTAGTTGCCATTTAGAGATTGGCTCAGATGGGATCATAGCAGTTTTTGTTAGATAAGATTAGTTGCTTTTGTAGGGTCCAAGTAATCATCCCTATAAAAGGGATATTTTGTGTCGGTTATCAAGTAAGCAATGAAATTAATGATTGATCTAGTACCTGCCGCGCCATGTGTGGCCCATCCCCTTTGCGGCATCCCCACTACTAGCAATATCTCTTCACCGCATGCCTCCATTTTTATCCCCTGCACCCGCATGTTATTGCCTCTAGTGGCGAGATCTGGCCATAGCACCCATGCAAAGTTTGCTTACCAATATAAGTTCTTTAAAATTACCTGATGTATAGGTGTGTTTGTATGGTCCAAAAATAATATTGGTTCTGGATTTTGATGGAGGCATCCCATTTACCCATTGTGTGGACAGGGAAGTTTGTTGCAGTTGAGTAGATTCATAAGAGTATTTACAGTTATTACAAATTTGTTTCAAGGATGAACACTAATGGGAAAGTATGCAAGGATGAGAACGAAAAGCAATGTTGGGGACACTTGCCGTGCATTGTAGCAGCAACCATGACGACTTGCTTGAACTGTATATGCTGACATACCAACACACTGCAAGTCCCTTTTTGTGGTAGCAGCTCTGACATATTACTAGCAGCAAATATTGTTTGCATAAATATACTCAAAATCAATCTGTACTCTTGGATACCACGTAGTGGTAGAAAGTTTATAAGTGAATGTTGCCACATGTGTTCCAGGGTGTGAAATACCATCTGTAACCGCTCGGTTGCCAGCCATCCTAATGTGGTTCAGTAATGTAAACCAACCGGTAACCGAGGTTAAGGTCAAACAATTTCAAATAGATTTGAAAAAAAATAAAAAAAATTGTTCAATTTTATCTGAATTTGAGCGATAATACTGATGGGCACTGGTGACCAGTGCTCCGGTAAGTCAAATTTTTTTTGTGTTCTAAAAATTTATGTAAACATAATTGGAGGATTAGCACAAGAGAGATGTGAATACATTATGCAATGTTTTTTGAAATATAAAAAAAACTTGATTGATGTAGGATCCCAAAATAATGCTGATTTCCTTTGATGTTTAGCTCCAAGGAGTGGCAGTCCCCTGTATCTATGTATTTTGTGTTAGTATGACAACTTTATACTTTGTTTTTTTGGGTCTGACAGGAGGTGATTAAATCAATATCTGCCAAGGGTGAGCCCATCAAGAATTTCTTCTATTTTGACGCTGCTGATGGTAAAGGGGTCATGGAGGACATTCCTGCGCTTTCTGCAAACTGAATCACTTAACTGCCTAACTCATATTCTTGGCTTACTGATCCTTGTACCCATTCATTTGGATCAAACATGTGACAACTCTAGTACGTAGCTGAGGTAATGAGAAGATTGTTAGCATTTTGGCATTGGCATCAAGGTATGGCACCTTAGAAATTGTTCTAGGCAAAAAATTCTGCATTATGCATCAATCATTATGAAAGCTGGATTCAAGGAGATTTCCATGTTATTACTATGTGACAATGATTTGTTCTTTTACTCTCTTTCGTTAAATTTGGTAGCAGTTGTTGGGGAAAAGCCGGTGAATGGTCATGTGGCAGTGAGGGTTTGGGCAGACCTACAGCTGTATCATGTCTGCGTACTGAGGTGACATAATTGCATCTGCGTACTGAGCTGAGATATTTGTTTGGAATGGCCATAGACGAGTTTAAACTCTCCGGCCATAGAGGAGCTAGAAGGCGATTAGTTAAGTTCTCTCTGCATGTAATTAGCATCATGTTTTAACTGGAATAATAACGTGCTATTGTATGAAGCAATGTGAGAGTTTGATATCGTCACACTAATTGATTCGAGGTTTAGAAGAAGTTCAAAGCGTTTGTTAACACGCAAGTAACGGTGAAAGTAAATTTTTTTAGAGTTAATTGATCTGCTGTTACCCTGTTGTATACTTGAAGGTTGAAAATGGCATGCTATTTTACCTAACCTGCTGAATGAAATTTGGACACGACATGGTTGATTTAACCTGGTTCTGAAACTGCCACCTCAACTACTTGTTTGAAAGTCACTACATATCAAAGTCCAGTCCAGTATTTTTCACTTCAGGCTTTCGTCGGTTGTAAATATGTGACGACTTCCATTTCCTTTGGTCGGCCTGGAATCTATTTGCTGTAAAGTCTTGATGCAATCCATATGGATGGTTGTTGAGAATGAAAGGGAGAAAATTAGTAGAGTACTGGCTATGTGTTTGGAGAATGTAACAATTGAGCATGTCTAAAGAGCATCATTGACTCGTACCTTAGGCCAACCCAGTCACTATTTACACATCTTTTTTATTATTTATATACATTTCCATAGGCCAACCCAGCTACTATTTACACATCTTTTTTATTATTTATATACATTTTTCTGTATTCTATTTTATTTCTTATAGTATTAGAACGATCTAAGTTATATCTCCATTGGTCATGCTCTAACTTAAAACCTGGTTATTTCATTTATTTTATGTCCTTTATATATAAAAAAGGAAACAATCACTAGAAGGGTAGCCAGCCATCTCCAACGGCTTCTCCCCTCTCCCATTGTCCTATTCTAGATTTTCTATCTTATTCCTTTGAAAAGATTCTCACGTTTACATATTAAAACTCTTTTTCCCTTGTATCATGTAGTGGTAGATATTTCAAAACGATACCATTGGAGAGGATAAAGATACAGAGAAGCAATTGAAGGAGAGCACTGTGGAGATCACTCTAGACTTGTTGGACCGCAATAATTCGATAAAAGTTTTATTCTAACAAAATCTTATGCCAGTTTTACCCCAAAAAAAACCAGTTCAGTTCATGCAAGAATGGGAAAAGGGTTGGACGTTCAATGATAAAATTTATTTGTTTAACAGAGACCACCGTAAATTCTGATATGCACACATTTAACATTGTACTAAATATATATGTGATTCTTGCATTTCTTCGTTGTCAATGCTGTATCAACTTTATTCTTTCCTCGGACATTCATCCACGCTGTCACAAAAGAACCTCAACCAATAAACTTAAATCTTTGCAAACAAACCTGTCCTATGGAGGGGGACCATGCAAGCATCCTCAAAAGGCTCCCAATGATGAGCCATATACAATGATACATATGTAGAATATATAATAGCCACATCACCAACCCCTCAATTAGCTCCTAATCACCAACCTAATGCACACACATTTTCTTTCCCTCTCTTTCCTGAGCCCCCATGATTTAGCTATTAAGTAGATCCCAAGCATTAGTGCAATGATGCTTAGATAGGATCAGATACGATATAAGCATGCATTTATTCTAATTCTAAAGGGAACGCGCATAGTGTCCCATCTATCTACCTGATCAATGATTTGATCAAGGAAAAAAAATAAAGTGCTCACTTGTGGGGTCAGGGCAAGTCTTGTAAATGTATGGACCTACTCCACCAAAATGTGCAACCAAGTTATAAATTTGCTCTCTCTCCCTCTAAAATTACAGCCATAAATATGGTATCAGTACATATATGATTGGTGATAGATGCAGAATTTTTATTTTTATTTTATTAATATATATGCCACTCCCTATTTTTGCAAATCTAACCGCTTGCACAACCGGATCCGCCGCCACGTTATCCCATGGCTGGATCCGTCGCTGTCACTATGCCTATGGCTGTGACGATCGATGCACCTATCACCCGTGGCTAGAGCTATCGCTCCTGACGGGGGCAACGGGCGGTTAGATTTATAAAAAAGTGGGAAAGCATATATTTTTTAATGAAATAAATAAGAATAAAAAAATCGATAGATGCATGCTGGAGTGAAATAGGAACAGGCTAAGATCCAGCCCATGCTGTGATCACAATGTGCCAAAGGGAAAAGCACCATTTATTTTCATTTGTGGTGATGTACATACATGTGGATCGACAACTGCTCCAATATACATTGCAAGGTATGCTGTGTTCATAAAGTAATCTGGCTTGGCATCATAGAAGGGGGAGCAATATACACTAGTCACTAGTGAAAGAAGGGTTAATTTGGATGCATGATAGGGTCCCATGCATGCATGTATTTTTATACGTATAAATGATGTGTGAAAAGGTGGCGATTGATCATCCCAACTATCCAAAGCGTGTGGCCGCCAGGACCAAGGAGAGATGGTGTGCTAGCCGCCATGACCCCATCCGTAACCGCCATTAGAATGTCTTTGGAGATGGTTGCAGAGGTCGTAAAACTAGAACCATAGCTAGAAGGCTCCGCTTTATTTATATTAGTCGATCTTCAAAGCAATAGAGGACAAGGGTTTGGACTTTCGACCATGATAGGAGATTAGGTTAGGAGCTATATATAGGCGTTTGCTAATTCAACCTCCCGTTGTCCACCAACACATTATGTTAATTATTTGCCTAAATTATATTGATTTATATTTTTCTAACAATTTTAATGGTGATTCTCAAACACGTCAAATTCACAGGCGTGACGTTCCCATTTTCGTATTTGATTATCAATTTTGTATTTTCAAAATCGCAATTCAAAACAAAATGTTAATAATTGTATAAATAATCAAATAAATTTAGTAGCAAAGAAAATCCTCAATTAATTTTGTAGAAATTCTATACAAAATAACTTAATTTTAAATAATTGTAGCACTCATATTATAGATGTTGCCTTGAAATTTGTTGTAATGATCTGTTAACAGACAAGTGGCAACATATATATCACATTATCTCGTAGGGTGCCACCACCCCTAGTGACTATGACAGCATTAGTGGCTTCTTCGACCCTAAGTTGGCGAGTGGTGACGATGATGACAATAACCTTTTCTAGATGTAGATAGCCAGGATAGTATACGCATAGCTAATAGTCGGTGCTAGCGAGGGTAGACACTTTCAAATTTATAAAATATTTAGAGTAAAAGGCATTGACGGTTGTTAAACTTTTCCCATGGTGCCATTCAGGTCCACGATCTTTTAAAATCGAAAAGCACATCCCTGAAGTTGCTAACGTGTGTCGTTTAGGTCCAAATCTCATCCGAAGGAGTAATTTGCCACCGTAGACAGTCCACGTGGCATTTTTATATTTAAAAAATTCAAAAATAATAAAAAAAATCTGAAAAATCACAAAACAATTCAGAAAATCATAAAAAATACAGAAAAATCATAAAAATTTCAGGAAAATCATGAAAACTTCAAAAAATCATAAAATTCAGAAAAATCATAAAAATTTAGAAAAATCATAAAAATTCAGGAAATCATAAAAAATTCAAAAAATCATAACAAATCAGAAAATCATCGCAAAGATAATCTCGATCAAACATCGTGTATATGCAGAATTGAGGGATATACTATTTCGCTGACAGTTTTGAACGGGCACACAATACAACAGGCAACACATTCACGACAACAATACCCACAAAATAGATAAAATATGTTACCATTTGAAGCAGATCCACGAGGATCGAAGTCACCAGTCATCCTCTTTGCTTGTATTAGATGAGAGCTTTATGGAACTGGGTGAATAAGAATCACCATTCCTGGTATTCAAACAAATACAACATCAAAAAAAGGAGCAACATGTAGGAAACAAATTCAAAACTGATATTGTTGCATTTACCACTCAATAACAAAGTATAACACAAGGGCATCTAATCAACATTAGTATAATTCTAAAACAATATCTCAATTTCCATAGCAAATAAAATGATCCATCATGCCACTGAGAAAGCAATCAGATACTGTGTTTATACCACCTTATCACACCGGCTACACAGTTTTGAACCATATGATAAATTGATAGAATAAAATTAGCTACAGTTTTTCAAAACCAAATGTGGTTATTCAACATATAAATAAAAAAGTAAAAGGCACTGGCGATCCTTAAACTATTCCCGCGGTGCCATCTAAGTCCACGATCTCCCAAATTCGACAAGCGTATCCCTGAAGTTGCTAATGTGTGTCGTTTAGGTCCAAATCTCATCCGGAGGAGTAATTTGCCACCGTAGACAGTCCACGTGGCATTTTTATATTTAAAAAATTCAAAAATAATAAAAAAAATCTGAAAAATCACAAAACAATTCAGAAAATCATAAAAAATACAGAAAAATCATAAAAATTTCAGGAAAATCATGAAAACTTCAAAAAATCATAAAATTCAGAAAAATCATAAAAATTTAGAAAAATCATAAAAATTCAGGAAATCATAAAAAATTCAAAAAATCATAACAAATCAGAAAATCATAACAAATTCAGAAAAATCATAAAAAATTTAGAAATATCATAAAAATACAAAAAATCATAACAAATTCAGAAAAATCATAAAAAATTGGAAATATCATAAAAAAATGATGCAAATAGTACCAGTATTATACTTATGATTAGGAATCGTACCAGCATGCATATCGAGCAAACTAGTCTTACCGCAGCCAAATAGCCCCATCAGAGAAAGCATGTAATCGACAGTAGATTCATAAGCATGTCGAGCAAACTAGTCTTACCGCAACCAAATAGCCCCATCAGAGAAAGCACGTAATCGACAGTAGATTAATAAAAAATATAACCATTGCATCATGTTTTTTTTTTCTTAATTTTTAAATATTTTATGTTTTTTCAGATTTTTTTTATGATTTTTCTGAATTTTTTATGATATTTCTGATTTTTTTTATGATTTTTCAAAACTTTTTATGATTTTTTAAAAGATTTTTCTGATTTTTTTATGATTTTGTTTGAATTTTTTATGATTTGTCTGAATTTTTATGTTTTTTGTATTTTTTATGATTTTCCTGAATTGTTTTGTGATTTTTCAGATTTTTTTATTATTTTTCTGAAGTTTTTAAATAAAAAAATGCCACGTGGACTGTCCACGGTTGCAAATTACTCCTCCAAATGAGATTTGAACCTAAACGACACACGTTAACAACTTCAGGGATGCGCTTTTCGATTTTGAAAGATCATGGACCTGAATGGCATCGCGGGAAAAGTTTAAGGACCGCCAGTGCCTTTTACTCATATATTTATATCAATGGTAGCCTTAATTAAACCGACGTAGGGAATGAGTTAGGCCGTTTGAAATCAACATTAGTGATTTTTTTGGTGGTAATACATGTTTTCGAACACAAGATGTAGGGTTAATTTTAAACCATATCACTCTATCCTTATAGAACTTCATAAATTTTACTATACACTAAAATGAATAATAATCCACTCACATTCTCTTAGATCTAACGGCTCAGGCATACATGAAATAAGCTAAAAAGGGTAGTACTGCCTCCGGTCACAAAAACAAGTCGCCGTTGACTTTTTTACACGCCTTTGACCATTCATCTTATTCAAAAATCTAGTTCAAACATGCGTAAATATAAATAATGCTTAAAGTACCTTTAATGATAAAATAAATCACAACAAATAAATGATAATTTACGTAGTTTTTTGAATAAGACGAATGGTGAAATGCATGTCCAAAACTCAACAATGACTTGTTTTTATGACCGAAGAGAGTAGTATTTATACAATAAAGATAACACATTTTTTAAGACAAGGACACCTCCGTTAATTTACATCGTGCCATGCATGCATCGTGGATTCGTGGGCGCGCACGCAGGGAATGAATCGTCAGAAAAAAACCAGCCGGCGATCGGCGATGGACCGATCGACACTGCGCCGAACAGCGAACGGCGCGTTTGAACGTATGTACGCAGGCGCGTGCACCTGGCCCCGCATGCTCAGGGTACATTTCGGCTTAGCGTAGCGTACCGTTTTAGGATAGCAACATTTGTATTTTTTTGAAATATTTAAACTTCTATTAAAAATTCTTAAATTTTGCTACGGTGAAACGCTACGCACAAATGTAAAGTCCATGATTGAGCTTGCTCGACCTGCCATGCCCCCACACTGATCTCCGTGCTGTTTACTTCTTAAGGGGAGCACATGTGACAAGCCTTCCACGGCTGCTAGCTGACTGCGCCAAAGAGGAATATATCCGTACCAGTGTTCTGATTGACCCCGGCCCGCCCAACGCGTATGCTTGCCACTCTCTTGATACTTGAGTTTTGACTTCTGCTTGATTGGTCCTCGTGAATTATTTGAGCTTTTCCAGATATAAATAACCGGTGTGTTTACGGAGGATTAGCATGCATCATGGACACATCGTCGACCATGCACTTTGTGCGATCGATGATGGATCTTCGCCGCTCGGATCGGATCCCCTCCAAACAACTATAGAATTTATAAGAGTCATTCTAAAATATTTTAAAATGTTTAAAAAATACAGTTGTTGTGAAGACACATAAAGGTAGTTTAGAAACTAAAAACAAAAAATTCTCAAAAAATCAAAATACGAAATCAATATAGGGGTCAAGGAGATGTATGGCCATGAGGAGAGGGAGGACAGCTCAAGATGAGTGGAGATTTTTTATTTTTCAATAAATCAATTTTTTCTAAGGTTTCATCAGATTTTATAGGAATTTTGTAAACAAGCTTTACACTTTTTTTAGTTTTCATATGAATTTTGGGGTTTTAAATTTTATTTCGAATTTTATTATTTTTATAAATTATTCAAGTTGGATCCCGTTACAACACAACCCCTAGAAGTTGGCTCCGGCTACGGAAAAAATTAGCCTGTGTGGAAACTTCAAGGGGCCAAGTGAGACAAAACAAAGTTTAGGGGGCCAAGTGAGATTTTCGTCCAACTTCCGGGGGCAAAAGTGCAATTTACTCTTATCAATTTGAATTTTGTCATTTAACTGATTTTAGAGTGACAGTTGGCCATTTATTGCTACATGTTTTGTTGGCTAGGCAGCGTATCATCAAAACTACCCTTTCCATACCAGTTTGGACCTAGCCGAGACGGTAATGCTATTACATGTATCCAAATATTTGTTTTTTTAAGTTTTTGACCTAAATTAAAATGCGGCACAACTTTAAAGACCAGTGGTGTAATTTAATCTAAATTAAAATTAACAAATATAGCTGAAATATTGCCATTTTTATGCAAACCAAGATTTGTAGCATTTTATAGACGTTTTTTGGTTTCTCCGAGTCTCTGTTCGAGAGCTCTAAACTTTTTGGTTTATATATTTGCTTTCTATCGTCTGAAAAGATGTTCACATGTAAGTCGATTCGGCCGCTGTCCATTGTTAGCTTTGAGATCTGTGCATATCAAGCCCAACCTACCAGCAAAAGGAAGTAATGCAGATGCATGCACCCGCATGCAGTGAACTTTGACCATATGCGCGTATATATGCTGATGCCAATTATTTCTTATTTTGTAAAAGAGTTTTACCCTGCCTGAAAATTTTCTTCTTTCAAAATTGGCTGCTAATAACCATAAAATTGCATTCACTACAAATAAGCAATTAATTTTAGTATAACTACATTGCAACTTTTAGTTTTTCCCCGTTTAGTCCTTTGTATTTTATGTTTGTAGGGGTTCACTACAAACTGAATGTCTTGTGTAGGATATAAATTTTTGTCTTCCATTTTGTATGGTGTACGAATGTTAAAGCTTTTGTCTAAGCTACGGTACTTTTTTTTAAGGGTATATCTAATATGTTTTTTTGCTATTCTATAATGCTTTATAAATTGCTATTGGTCAGTCCAATAAATTTCTTTGTTATTATCAGTCATGAAAATTGCATGTTTGTAATATAAAATTGTAGTCCTGACTAATGTGCAATTTTATTATAGCTATATTGAATTTTTAGTTCATTTGGTCTCTTTTTTTTTATTTCGTAGGGGTTCACCAGTTTAATATGTTGTATGGGCTATAATAATTTATTCCTTAATATTTGAACGAGCAAGCAATATCAGACTACATGCAATTCAGCAAATATCTATACAGCAAGTAGGTTGACTGCCGCGCGATAGAGAAAATGAGAGATCAGCAGCTCCGGTGAGGAGATGCACACTGTACCACCCAACACATGCATGGATTATCAAAGTTGACTGTATAGTTTTCCGCTAATTAATTTCAATCGATCGACTATACGTTCAGTCCCTTCATATTATAATCTAGTTACTACTGCGCTTTTCAACCGTAAAAAGAAAGACAGGCTGGTCCGGAATTCAGGAGGTAGAACCGCACCGATCGAAGGCATATACTATTATTATAATCACGCAATAGCGCAAAACAAAAGATGTTACTATTACTAATATAAAGTATCTTCATACCCCGTAGCAGGCCACCGATCTGGGCATGGCCACGTCGCCCTTAAATTCCTGCAAAAAACTGAGCTTCCACGTCACTGTTAAATCTGAATCGTCCGTTACAGATCCCGTGCTTCCAGGCAGGCGGTGAGTTTCCGTGGCCGTCATTTGGCCACGTCACCTCCGCCTCAACTTCTCAGCCCTTGCCCCCATGGGGACCATTCATTCCAACCCCGTCGCTTCCCCTCCTCCCTCTCGGTGGCAACGCCTCCAATCGCCGCCGCTTCCACCTCCTCTCTTCCCCACGCAACGGCCCTAGGCCTCGGGGAGGCCTTCCCGGAGACGGCAGCTTTGCGGGGGATGGGTCCGGCGATGGCAGCCCCGGCTAGGCCTGAATCCCGTCGCACCTCGTCTAGGCTCCGCCGTCGAGGTTCCCCGCAAGGTACCGTTTGCCCCCTGCTCCTGCCGTGGTCTTTTGGGGAGGTACGGATCCGGGCACGGCCCGCCCTGAAGAGGGCCAAAGATTTCAGGTTTCCTATCTATGTAATTTCCTTCATGTAGCAATGCTGGTTTAATGGAAAAAAACTTAATTTTAGTGCAGACTATGGAAGTATGGGCATAAACAATTAGGTATATTATGTTTGATTTTTCATGTTTGTATAGTTGCTCACTTGATTGTGTTCGATTTAAGTACTTAACATTAGTTTTGGACGTGCACAGAAATTTGCGCGCACAATTTTCCAAGGTTTAGTTTTTTGAGCTCTTGAGTATTTCAAATAGAAATTTATTTAAAAAATATTATATTTTTGGGTTAGAGTTCAGGGGAAATAAACATCCTTATGCGGTACTTATATATTGGGAAAATCAATCCGCCAACTCTGCTCTTCAGGCTGTTCATTGTTTAAAGCTCTTATTTCACATGATTGTTGGCATGATAGTAGATGCTATAACTACAAGTTATAACTAAGTAGTTTTAGGGTACGTATATACATTGTTCAAATACCCCTACAAGGATGCACATCAGAGGAGTGTCCAGGTGTGAATCCTATTGTTGTTGGGAAGAGAAATGTAAATTTTCTTTTAAAATAACATATTTGTGGACTAATGACCTGCAAGCAATGAAGGAGAGGATGGCTGATCTAGCACAGAGCATTTCATCGATGTCATTATTCAACCCTAATATCTGTGATTTTTGTTAGGCCATAATTGTTGAATGCATCAGGTTTCCCATTGTCCTTTCGAAAACAAAAGGATCTTTTTGAAGAGTTTGTTTTACTACGCGCTCTTTAGGAAATTATGTATACAGAATATGCAACAAGGTCTCTCTTTCTGCATTGTGATTTACCTAAAGTTTTAATGCAGAATTTAGCCATACCTTTTATCGTGGTTTCATGCGGTGGTCATCATTTATCTAGACATTTGGCATACTAAACACACTCAATTTTAGCGTAAATTTTTAGGAAACTGTAATATTCTTATGTTGTTTCATATTTTAAAGTATATATTTGTATTTGTCCTCTGTTTTTACAAGAGGTGATGCTCTTTGTCTTATTGTGACCGTCCGATCATGGATCCTTCTGACCTATATTTGATGAACTTTGCATTACACTATATTAAACTGGGGTTGAAGTTATATGTGAGTCCTTCTAATTTCTTCTCCTATTAATATTGCCTTATTTGTGTTGCAGACCACCATTCTCCTACCTAGGTCTACAGATAAAACAAATCTTATTGCAGGCTCCATGATGCTATGGGTGTATCAAGAAATTGTGAGAAGAAATCATGCATATGTCACCTTTCAACGGTTCATGTCTTAACAACTGCTAGCACCTATTATTTTTCCTATTCATCTCCTATGTTAGTTACATCTTTGTTATTTCAGCATGGAAGTAATTTTTTTTATTTGGCCAGCTACATGCAAATTATGTGAAATAAATTTATTACACGGGTTTTTCGATGCTTTCAGCACATGTTTTGTTCTAGCCTTTTTATCCAGCTGAAATGGTGTCCAATGCCAGTTAAATTTCCTTCTAGGGTCATATGAAATGCAGCCATTACTTCAGTTTATTATAGTGGCACATCTGCACATCTTATTTACCACAGTATGCACAACATACATCTGACATTTCTTACTTAAAACTTGCACAATTAGAAATCTAGAAATAGAATTAAAGCCAGTACGTTTTTATTAGTACACATGATAATCTGTATGAAATAGAATTGCCAACAATTAGAGAATTTAGTATAATTTTATATCTCAATTTTCTTAGGATAAAAACATATTAAAAAATGAATTCAAATAGGCCTAGCACGCGCAAGCGTGCTTTCACCTCTAGTTAATTTACCATATACTATACGGTATCTGCCCCTTCCGTCACTTATCCTCTTAGATAGGCACACAGTCGCACAACCCAACGAATTAAGCCAATTCAAGTCACCTTATCCTAGAAAAACACCCCATTATTGGATGGTTGGTTAATCAACACATGAGCCTATATATTGCAGGACATGTATAGCATGTGGAGAAGAGTACGTAGCTTCGCTGTTGCCATCAGCTGCAATCCAAAAATCCAATCTAATCAAGCCCTAACTAGACCTCAAGGTACTTTTCTCCTAGCTAGCTAGCACAGTACGTACCGGCAGTCCAGGCCAAATTAATGCCATGCCATGCAAGGTCCCAATCAGCAATAATTAGAACACACAATACTAGTAATAATTTACAGCATATTCATGCACTCTGCTACTACACCGGCAGCAATATATGGCACTACCACAAACTCAACTAATAGCCTGCACAGGTCAATGCGTCGGCGTAATGCACACTTATCGCGCCTGATCAGTGCGACTAATTACGGGTGGCACGTAATTACCGCCCATAATTGCATGCACCCATGCAGCAGGCAGCAGCCACACAGAGAGCAGAAAACAACACGTACGATCGATGGAGGCATTAATGCCGATGGACGGACGGCTCTCTCACATGGCTGGCTGGCTATGTCCTTCCATGCATCCATCCATCTATCTACATATGCAGATAGATTAATTGATGCCGATATGCATGCATGGATGTAGCTATGGCCACCGTCCATGTAGTGGATGCATGGTAGATGCATGACTAGATGGCAGTGAACCATCGGGAAGTGATGCATCAGCTTTCCGTATTGTTATTGTTATTGTTTTTGTGTGTATGTGTGTGTTGTGGCGTCTCTTGGTTGTTGTAACTTGTACTACCATATATATGGAGTGTAAAGTCTCTGATGCGACGAGTGTAATGGTACATGGGGAGAGAGATGTTGTGTCCCCCTAGCTAGGTAGTTTGGGATGTTTCTATTTAATTTGTATACTCCCTCCGTTCGCGAAAAGAAATCGCTATTTTTTTGACACATGTTTAACAATTTATCTTATTTTAAAAATTATGTAAATATCATTTATTTTTTTGTGATTTGGTTTATTATTAAATGTATTTAGTATTACTTATATTTTTACATATTTGTAATAATGTTTTCATTTATTTTGTTGTGATTTGGTTTATTATTAAATGTATTTAAGTATTACTTGTATTTTTACATATTTGTAATAATTTTTTTGAATAAGACGAATGGTTAAACATGTGTCCAAAAGTTAACAACGACTTATTTTCTCTAACGGAGGGAGTATTAGATCTCTGTCCAAATTTTTTTTTCTCAGCTCTATATCGCATGGAGAATTGAGGTGTGTGTGAACGCTATATAGCGGAGAGTCAACAGTTCCCCACCACTACTCGATAGACACCTTCAATTCTCAGGGCAAATCCAGGAGCCCCTCTATAATACTGTAGCAGATATAGAGGGGCTGCTGGAGGGAAGGAATCTTTTAGAGGGTAGTGTAATATGTGAAGGAATTTTAGAGGGATGGATAGAAGGGATGCTAATAGTGTTTTAGAGGGAAAATATATATAGAGGGGGAGTTGGAGTTGCTCTCATAAGTTATGTTTTGCAATGCGCGTAGAGAATTAATATGTAATGATGTCTCTTTTATTTACTGTATTATTACAGAAGTGGGGTTGTAAATAGTAAAAATGGGGTTGGGTAGTAAAATGTATATGAAAGAGAGAAATGTACCAATTGAAAACATACAGCCAGTGTTACTTGGCAGAAAATAAGGAGTTGAATAGTGAGTGATAAGTGAAATAGGGTTAAAAAAGGGTTCCACACACTAGACATGCTCTTATATATGTTCGATGGACAAGATTCAAGCATGTTAAGTTTTATATATACCAAAAACACACATATTACATCATATATATTCATGTATATGCTTAATCTTCATATAATAAGAATTTAAACTGGAGCATTTTTTCTTCTTTGTCACCCTTCATTATTTCAAGTGCATGTGAGGACCTGTGGATGGATGGATCTAGCTTTTGAGACGAAGACATGTCTTTTTCAAGGATGTGTTCCTTCAAGAAATCGTTGATTGGCGATGTTGACCGTCCACTAAATAAAGTCTTATGAATCCCAGATCTGTTGATGATGAAAATGATGTAACATTTTGCCAATGAAACCACCCATGTTAAATCATAATCAGCTGCCGTACGTCCTTCTGCGATAAAAAAAACTGAAAATCGTACCTAAATGATTTTACATGTGGCCAACAAATTTTTTCTTGATATATATACATACATATATATGACATTAAGCTGTTAACTAACTAGTCGTTCATATACACAGAATTTGTCAACCTATGCCTTAATTGGCTATATTCAGGTTAAGATGTTCATGATCTGTATTTTTTTATCCTCACTTCACTAGTATCCAAATATCTCAGATCATATATATCTCTTCTGCCAAGAACATCGGCACATATATTTGTTTCATTTCGCCTCTAGTCAATCCGAAAAGCACTGTTGAACATATGATTTTTCTTTGCATGCAGAATCAAATCATCGGAACAAGGAACGAAGTTGCACCATAATCAATCGATCATTTGCGCAACCATTTCTTCCCTGCCGTACGTGCACAATTTCTAGCTAGGCAGTACGTGCATGCAAGTGACCACGGCATTATTTTTAGGGTGTTTCATCTTAGCCATGTGGGATCGTACCTTCCATTCTTACAGCTGCACCCAATCATCATATTGTTTTATGCAGTACATGCACATATATATGATCTATATGTATTATTATTATATTAGTTATATATATGTGTGCATGCATGCTACCGACAAGCACCTTTCACCTCTAGTCCTCTACAGCAACAGGACCTGACTGTGTTGTCGTATGGGCTTGCAAAGCCCACGACTTTAATCGATGAACTTTTTATGCGCGTTATCGCCTGGCTTCGTCCATGTGTATAGCTTGTCTACTCGTTCTTGGCATAGATGCTACATGGCACATCATCTTTTTCTTAGGTGTCATATGCACGTGGTCTTGCTTCAAATATACGGCTTATTTTAGCCGCATTTAACTTTTACATGGTAAAAGGCCGATTCTTTGAATCAAAAATTAAGTACTCAAATTTTTTTAATGATCTCGGTACCTGTAGGATCGCTTCTAAACGTGAATTTCGATCAACGAAGAAATGAGCATGCTCACTGTTTACTAGTTACAAATTACTCCCTCCGGTCACAAAAACAAGTCGCCACTGACTTTTGCATGTAACTTTGACCATTCATCTTATTCAAAAAAAATTATAAATATATAAAAATATAAGTCATACTTAAAATATATTTAACAATAAACGAAATCACAACAAAATAAATGATACTTACATAAATTTTTTGAATAAGAAGAATGGACAAAGTTTTGTGCAAAAGTCAATGGCAACTTCTTTTTGTGACCAGAGGGAGTAACATACAAGCCACGATAAGTTGTGTCTCATATGGAGTATATGTTAATGCTCAGTAAGAACATAAGCAACAGACATGCCTTCTATCGAAAAGAAGGCAAAACTGAGGCATCTAGATTCGTGACCTACGAAGTTCATAAGATCATGTACTATCACGCATATGTCCTTTTAACAATTATATCATAATATACGAAATTGGGGACATAATTATATATGAACAAATATATGGATTGTTGTCTATACATTAGCATACAGTTCATTTATAGTTCAGTAGCATCGGAAAGAATGTAGTTTAAGCACAAATGCATGGCATCGATATTATTGGCTATGAACAATATAACTCTAAATATTATTCCTCAACATATATAAAGAAATCATCTGTAGAGACTTGGGTCTGTTCTCCCTGAGTTATCTTATTTAATTTCTTTACTTATTAATTTGACTTATCTCCTATCTTCATGAGCTTCCCAAGATGGACTCGAGAGCAAGTTCCATTTGTTTGACTATTTATAGATAGATTTAAGATACACCTTTGAGATAGAAAAAGACGGATTGAAAAACAAATTATTTATATTTTAAACAAAGATAAGTAAATAAGAAGATAAATAAAATAATTCAAATAAATTGTAGAGAACAAGGCTTTAGGAATAAATATATTAAAATTTTATTTGAATAAACTTCATCATTATCAACATCATAAATAAATCCATATATGTTAGTCCTTTGGGTCATTCGAATGACTTTCACCCCTCTTCACTACCCTTTGTGTCTGGTTTGATCTCCAAGGGTTGATCGTCCATTAACAAAATGTAAATTGTCCGCAAATCACTAACTAAACATGGCATAATACTCCATAAGATTTTAGCGTTAATTTAATATGAATTACTTATCTCTAATGCATTGCATGCAACATATGAAAAGATTTTAATCAAAATGCATATGAAAATATGTATATGATATGCAAGGTAGGTAAATCATTGATGGTTACAACCCACTGAATCCACACACCAAAATACACAAAATTTATTATCATCGGGCATAGATAATATGCATACAAGATAAGCTTAATAGTTTTAGGTTATTATCAAAAAGACAATTCATAAAGGAGATGAAATGAGTCGATGGGCTTGAAAGGGCACAAGAGTGCAATGACCCACTCAGGTTGGACATAATGAACCGACCGTGTTCTCCTCCTCCTTAGGAACAAGTGAAAAAGGACAATGGTGGCAACAATATCACTAGGATGAAATTAAAAAAGGGGTAGTCAAATGTGACCCCACTCTTGCCCACAAGGGTTTGGTTATACTTGCCGGATTTAGTACAACAACAAAGTGAATGATGAATCAAACATACTCACATGAGCATGAACAAGGATGGATATGATAAAAAGCTAAGGTGGAAAAGATGGATATGAAGACATATCATAGGGGCACACACCGTTGTTAAGAGAGTAAAGAAATTAATCAACTGATATGTGAGTCAAAGCTACCACCATAAAGTACTTTGTACCGCTGAGTGGTAGAATGAAACCCCTTGATATGCCAAGGATAGGTACAAGAGGAAACAAAAGAGGGCCATAAGAGGAACATTTAGAGGATATGACATCCAAAGAGGCAATACAAAATATAAGCAATTATGACCCATCTTTGTCCCAAGTAAGTGGCTTCGACCGATATTGGTTGTGACAAACAAATATGTCGCTAGTATAGAATATGAAAGATTGAGAGGTCATGCTACATATATCACCAATGATCATTACAAGGACATGACCACCACCAAAACCAATAAAAATGAAGATTTAATTACACAAAGAAAAACATAGCTATATTGAAAAGTGAAGATAATTATAGCATAGCTCAAAGGCTTCCAATTGTTAATACAGTGTAGCATGAAACAAATGGTATAGATTACTGGATAGAGAAAAAATGTTGTTTTAGGTTTGGATTCTTTAGGAAAAATATATTCCCAAGCAATCTGGTTTCAAATCGGCATAAAAAATAGTCAAGTGGGCTAAAGCCTCTAACTAGATTTTGTAAAAAAAAAAGTTTAGTCCCCTTGTTTTATCAACTTTAAGTTTATCTAAAATCCATTTTGTGCTACTAAAAATAACACAGTTCAATAAAGACTTTTTAGAGAGTTGACTACTTCAATGATTTATGTGTTACATAAATTTGAGGATGTTAGAGTATTCTCGAAAAATAACTCTTAAAATCTAGTGGAACGAAAAATGTTCTATATTTAAAAGCACTTCAAGTCTAACATTTTAGACACAGTTGTTCCAGCTAGGACCAAATATTTGTTAGAGCCCCAGATGTAGAGGGCTAGAAGCCCTAAGTTTGATATCTGACTTACCTTAAGAATTAGAATGGTAAGAGGGAAGCAAATTGTGTTTCTTAATTGTCAATGTTGTTTATCATATTACACAATTTATCAACTAAATGATCAACTTATGTTTGTCAGCAAGATCAATAATACGTGTGATAATATATCCAATCAAGCAAAAATAACAAATATCAACCCACTACTACAAAAAGGACAATTAATACGGGTTAATAAAGGCCAATGGTATTGTTTTTGAACCGGTACTTATTATTCGGGACTCATGCCTAAAGGGCATCAGTATCGGTTCAACCAACGGGTATTGAAGGGGTCTATAGACTTCGAAAAAAAGTGATGATATATTGGGAGAAGACTCGAACCCAACACCTCTTACCCCTTGTGACCCACGCCTCAATCTTCTATCCAACTCACCCACCTACGCACTTTGATATAACTAGCACATGCATACATTTAATCCTTTTCAGAAACGAGCATCAATAATACAAACCGGTATTGATGAGCCCATCAATACTAGTTCGTATTATAAACCGGTATTGATGAACCCGCATGCCAGTTGGCATGTACACGCCTGCGAAATGAATCTTTATCATTGCCTTCAACAGGTACTGAAAAGTCCGAATCGCTACTTTTGCTGCAAAACAGTACTAATGCCGCTATCGGTATCGGTTCCAATCGAAATGGTACTAATGTGCCAGTATATTAGCCCAACTTTTTAGTAGTGACCAAACATTGTACACAATGAGATATATCAAGATGTTAGACCCCAAAAGTTTAGTGATCACAGGTCTATGCGGATTATATCCGAATTCAATTCGGATGATCTAGATTGCCCTTTCCAACGGCCAGAAAACTATCCACCAGAACATAGTATCCTTTTCCATTTAGAATATTAGGACTGAAACTGTAACACCCCAACTCCTCCTGCCTGGAATGCTACTAGCTCTACTAATTGTTCTAATTTTTGGCAGCACCTCCCTTTTATGTGGACATCCACGACAGGCAATTAACTTATGTCAAAAGAATAAATAAACATTTCTATCAACTAAAAGCCACAAAAGAAAACATTAAAGGACTACAAGTCTCAAATATACAAAGCTCAACTAAACCTCCATATAACTCACTCAGTCGCTTCAACATATCCACAAAAAACACTTTTCATCCAACGATGCAATGCAATGCACATGTGTCTGTCTCTGTTAAGCATATACCGGTATAGCCGTGCCACCCGTCGGTGCAACACCTTGCCCACTCTATTTCAGGTGGGGACCAATTTACTCCACTCCCGTGCCTACTGAGTAGGACTTTCAAGCACTCCGAAATAGTCGTATAACTTTCTCACCGACCTCACCGGACTAGTTATACGACTTTCTTACCGACCTGGCTCATGCAACATGATGCAATAATGCAATGCCTCCTTTATCATACAACTCTCACACACCTTCAGCATATAGCAATGAATATCACAGTTACTCAAGTATGGATCACATAGCTAATAGAAACATCCACAAGCCAATCACATCAATACACTATAAGTTTAACATATGCTTGCCTCTTTTACCAACAAAGCAAAATAGCGCAACCTCAGCATCGACCTCGAAGCCACTCCACCTACAGAGAGTATCACAATAAATATATCATGCAACCCACGTTGCTAAGAAATACGTAACTCTACTACTTATTAGACCCCTATAGCCTAACCCATCCAATGCATCTACTCTCTAATCGACCAAGCCAAAACATTCCCACAAGAATAATGAAAGAACTGGCATCATAAACGTAACCCGAAAATATATCAACGTCGAGAACCCCAAGCTCCTAATATCCCTTGATTATAAAGGTACATTCCACCATTCCTCCCTCATTTGCCATCTATTCCAGTCGTGTCCGAAACCGGACAGCTGTATAAAAACAATCGTATCTCCTAAACCATAAATCTAACTCATGTGTTCTTGGACTCGTTCGAAAGTTGAGAACCTAAGCCACAATTTCTAATCGACCAAGCCAAAACATCCCCACAAGAATAACGAAAGAACTGGCATCATAAACGTAACCCGAAAATATATCAAGGTCGAGAACCCCAAGCCTAATATCCCTTGATTTTAAAGGTACATTCCACCGTTCCTCCATCATTTGTCATCAATTTCGGTCGCGTCCGAAACCGGACAGCTGTATGAAAACAATCGTATCTCCTAAACCGTAAATCTAACTCATGCGTTCTTGGACTTGTTCGAAAGCTGAGAACCTAAGCCACAATTCTTACAAGATGAGGCCCCTTTGAAACTCATCCTAAAATGCCCAAATCAAGGTCCCAAACTGCTGCAGTACTCGCAACCCTAGCAAAACTCAATCTAGCCATCTAATCATCTCTAACACAAAGTGAATTGCATCTAAACTGGACCAATCTTACAGGGGAGAAGAGATTAATTACCTTTAGGGCTTGATTCCCCAAACCCTAGCCCCACTGTTCTCTCTTTCTTCCCCTTTTCCTGCATCTCTTCTTCTACACCGGCACACTTCCCTAGACTGCAACTCATGCTTCCCCTTCTTCTTCTTCTTGCATCATCTCTTCCTCACTTCTCCATGGGGCAGCCGAGCCACACCACGACATGGGAGGCAGCGTGGTTGGCAGAGAGGAGGAGGCGGTAGCCAGGGGCGACTCTAGGCGAAACGGCGACCGGTGACGGCGGCGGCGGCCACGAGACAGTGGCGGCGGCGCGGCAAGGCGACGAGGACAACGGTGAGAGGATGGGGCGGCGGTTAGGTTTTCTCAACCAGGAGCAACCCGTCACCCCCCTTCCCCAACTGCTTTAAACACACTTAGTGGGCTGGGCCTGGACCAAGAGCCCAACAGGCTATCACATTCTACCCCCTTAAACAGAATTTGTCCTCGAATTCTAGGGCACCACATAAACCTGAATAAAAACACAACGCTCAAAATTATACTTTCATACGCAGCAAAGGTGAACTAATCCAAATGTGTCTCTTCATAAAAGACTCAGGCTCCCAAGACACTTCTCACTCCTATTTTACACATAATCTCTTCATGAATACAAGGAAAACATAAAGAGTAAACTCAAATAGTGGAATCTCCTGAAGAAGCTTCCACTTATTTGATTACTGGCAAGAGCCCAAGGTATACTCTAATCATAAACTAAACCTTTGAAAACCACTCTACATCTCTTATTCCTCAAAATACGTCCTCAATGCTCCTCTTCCGAAAATCAAACTCACACCAGCGAAAGACGTAAGATTGTGCCCTTCTCCAAAAAGACTCTCGAGGGTAGAGAACAAGATGCAAACTTACGCTAGCAATCAATTTACGAGCAACATCATAGTCATTATATCCAGATTAACTACTTCAGATCAACAAGAGTGTAACCAGTTCATCTCAAAAGGTCAAGTCATTCCCTCAAAGGAAGAGCCAAAAGTAAATCTCACAAACCAAGAAACCACTAGCATCTATATCATAAAGTTTCAAACCCAGAATACCAAGGACTTCCAAAAGAGAACATTAAGATCCATCACTTCATCATAAACAAAGTGCATAGCTTAGGCATCGGTAACGGACGGTAAGCCCATTAGATACCCACACTACTACTTCAATACAGTAGACAACTCACAATTATTCAGAAAATTAAGGCCATGGAAGGGTTACACTGGCACGAACAAAAGTTCAAGTTCGACCCCATATAACCAATCCAACAACCCATCTAAAAAGACACCCACACAAACCTCAGAAAGCACAAACAAAAATTTTGAGGAAATCCCAAATACGAGAGAAAGTAGAACAACTGGCCCGGCTTCCATGTCTTAAGAAAATATATACCTCACTTTGCTGTAGAAACACGGGCACTTCTGATAAGATAGGGCACGACGGTGATCTAGACCATTGGGTAACAACTCTTCAGCTCCCTTCTTTAGTTTATGGTTTGAAAACAGGCCAAGGCCCAAAAGGAATAAAGGATTAGCTCAAAAGTCAAGAGAAAAGTCGTCGTAAAACTCCATCGTACATTTGATGGCAACTCAACAATTCGAGAGGAAACTAAACTAGATCTTTCAACCCTAAGGAGTCAACGATGTGGACCAATAGTAGGACACCACAATTGAAGCTAATGATTACCACAACTTCATCACAAAGGGGTCAAAAACTAATCATTCAACAAAATAACCATATGCATTCGGATATCAATCCCTAATCACTAAAAAGACAACAAAGCTTCAACTTCCACACACGTCAAAGACAACACAGGGAAACATCACTTGAAGACTAAAGCAAAGTATCTAAACGGCGATACAAAAGTCCTGATAAAAATAAATCTCAATTTACAACAATAGGACCCCCAAAGTCCTCAACAAAGCCTCAGTACAGTCAACATCACATCACGAACCACTGGCATAATCATGCCCCCATTAGGTAAACAACATGCAATAAACTCATTATAAAACCTTACCACCAAAACATAAATCAACGATAATATCAACAATCTTTACATACATAAATGCAATGCAACCCATCCCTGTCCTATTGTGCGCCAGTGTGTCAGGTTTTGCTTTACTCATTCAAGCACACTAAATTGTTGCTTATTAATTTATATTCATTATTCACCCATAACGGACCTAAAGCCCGCTCTGATACCAACTGTAACACCCTAGCTCCTCTTGAGCGTGGAATGCTACTAACTCTACTAATTGTTCTAAATTTCAGTAGAGAAAGTTGTATAACTAGTCCGGTCATGTCGGTGAGAAAGTTATACGACTATTCCGGAGTGCTTTAAAGTCCTACTCGGTAGGCACTCCACGAGAGTGGAGTAAATTGGTCCCCATATAAAATAGAGTGGGCAAGAGTGTTGCACCAACAATTGGCACTCGGCTATGCCGGTATATGCTTAATAGAGACAGACACATGTGCATTGCATTGCATCGATGGATGAAAAGTGTTTTTTTGTGGATATGTTGAAGCGACTGAGTGAGTTACATGGAGCTTTTGAGATAATGGTTGATTCATGAGCATGGATTTATTTTGAAATTGTGATATTCATTTTGTTTACACATATACTTTGTTGAGTATTGTTGAATACTCACTCTTGCTTTTATTAAGTTTTTAGGTACTGGATGACAGCATCATGCATGGAACATGGGGAGTAGCATAATTAACCTAAGCACCCACTACCTTTCACTTTGAGACTAGTGAATATAGTTTTCACTTGAGCTCTATGTTAATAGTTGAGCTTTGTATATTTGAGACTTGTAGTACTTTAATGTTTTCTTTTGTGGCTTTCAATTGATAGAAATGTTTATTTATTCTTTTGACATAAATTGCCTGTCGTGGATGTCCACATAAAAGGGGAGGTGCTGCCGAAATTTAGAACAATTAGTAGAGTTAGTAGCATTCCAGACTCAGGAGGAGCTGGGGTGCTACAGAAACGACCAAAATACACTTGTTATATCGCATTGATCTGAATTGAACCTACCTAAATAGGATTATCCAAATTGAAAGGACCAAAATGCAAGCGCACCACGTGGATCGCAGCAAATCTCGACCGCCAAAGCTGTCGAGATTAGATGATTAAAATCAACGACTTGTGTTTGGCCGTCGAGAATAGTTTTGGCCCTCGATATTTCACACGATTCCTGTAGTGGCGTTCTATCATATTATGTGGTTGAAATGACCAAAATGCAAGCGTTCTATCACCAAAGATTTTAAATTTTTATTGTGACGAGAAAAACTATCAGAACTATCTGTTTTTGCACCCCTAAAGAAACCATAGTACATATAGTTTGCAAATGTGTCCATATAAGATATAGAAATTGATAAAATTTCTCACATATCACTCTAAAGTTACAAAAAAAATATTGTTTCAATATACTCTATTTTTGAACCTATGGCAGAAGCAATATGATTCATCCGAAATAGGAGCATATAAATTAAATGTCAAGCACCATAAGACTCGAGAATTCGGTTCATCCGAGTGGGAGACATGAAAGACAAATCAAGCTGCATCAACACACCAGTGTCATGCCTACAATTAATACAACATATTTAATTAGTCAAGAAACACCATAAGACCACGGTACTAATGCATACAAACCATCTATCCTAGAGTGCCCGGTCATGTCGCTCTCCTTTTTCAAGGAGTCATAACACTGTGGTTCTAGACCCCACACTTGGATAAACACCTTTCCTTCCATCGTGTTAATGTCACATCACCACCACCTCCAACATTGACACTTCTGAAACTCCATGATTGCACTGCCCTATGCCAAAACGCCTTACCACTAGGCAAGAATCACATCTGGCACCAAATTGAGATCCTAGGCTCTCAACGTCGAACACTTACATCAACTCTGCAACACTAATATGCCCTTCTTATAATTGTCCTTCCTCCGACCTCCCACGTCGTGTCTAATATAAGGGCTTTTGTCGTATATGGCTTCCAACCACGCGCCCTCTGGCCTTGCCACCTCCTAAGTGAGCTAGCCTAAACTAGCAACCTACGCCCACGTCTCTCAAATATAACTAGGTGCTATGCCAACCAACACAAGACGCTCTACCATATTGTCCTCATCTCCTTCAAACACCACAACAAGATTATCACTAATATCTAACATACCACTTTTCATGTTTCCGCCCAAACCTCATTTAACACCAGCAACATAAGTTGTTGGAACTAGCTAGCTACGAGACCTAGTCACACATGCCAAATACGAGAGAAAGTAGAACAACTAGCCAGGCTTCCATGTCATAAGAAAATATATGCCTCACTTTGTTGTAGAAACACGGGCACTTCTGATAAGATAGGGCACGACGGTGATTTCAACCATTGGGTAACAACTCTTTAGCTCCCTTCTTTAGTTTTTGGTTTGAAAATAGGCCAAGGCCCAAAAGGAATAAAGGATTAGCTCAAAAGTCAAGAGAAAAGTCGTCGTAAAACTCCATCGTACATTTGATGGCAACTCAACAATTCGAGAGGAAACTAAACTAGATCTTTCAACCCTAAGGAGTCAACGATGTGGACCAATAGTAGGACACCACAATTGAAGCTAATGATTACCACAACTTCATCACAAAGGGGTCAAAAACTAATCATTCAACAAAATAACCACATGCATTCGGATATCAATCCCTAATCACTAAAAAGACAACAAAGATTCAACTTCCACACACGTCAAAGATAACACTGGGAAACATCACTTGAAGACTAAAGGAAAGTATCTAAACGGCGATACAAAAGTCCCGATAAAAATAAATCTCAGTTTACAACAATAGGACCAAAGTCCTCGACAAAGCCTCAGCACAGTCAACACCACATCACGAACCACTGGCATAATCATGCCCCCATCTGGTAAACAACATGCAATAAACTCATTATAAAACCTTACCACCAAAACATAAATCAACGATAATATCAACAATCTTTACAGACATAAATGCAATGCAGCCCATCCCTATCCTATTGTGCGCCAGTGTGTTAGGTCTTGCTTTACTCATTCAGGCACACTAAATTGTTGCTTATTAATTTATATTCATTATTCACCAATAACGGACCTAAAGCCCGCTTTGATACCAACTGTAACACCCCAGCTCCTCCTGAGCCTGGAATGCTAATAACTCTATTAATTGTTCTAAATTTTGGTAGAGAAAGTCGTATAACTAGTACAGTGGTGTCGGTGAGAAAGTTATACGACTATCTCGGAGTGCTCTAAAGTCCTACTAGGTAGGCACTCCACGGGAGTTGAGTAAATTGGTCCCCACCTGAAATAGACTGGGCAAAAGTGTTGCACCAACTGGTGGCACTCGGCTATGCCGGTATATGCTTAACAAAGACAGACACATGTGCATTGCATTGCATCGATAGATGAAAAGTGTTTTTTGTGGATATATTGAAGCGACTGAGTGAGTTATATGGAGGTTTTGAGATGTTTTAGATAATGGTTGATTCATGAGCATGGATTTATTTTGAAATTGTGATATTCATTTTGTTTATATATATACTTTGTTGAGTATTGTTGAATACTCACTCTTGCTTTTATTTAGTTTTTAGGTAATGGATGACAACATCATGCATGGGACATGGGGAGTACCACAATTAACCTAAGCACCCACTACCTTTCACTTTGAGACTAGTGAATATAGTTTTCACTTGAGCTCTATGTTAATAGTTGAGCCTTGTATATTTGAGACTTGTAGTACTTTAATGTTTTCTTTTGTGGCTTTCAGTTGATACAAATGTTTATTTATTCTTTTGACATAAATTGTCTGTCGTGGATGTCCACATAAAAGGGGAGGTGCTACCGAAATTTAGAACAATTAGTAGAGTTAGTGGCATTTCAGGTTCAGGAGGAGCTGGGGTGTTACAAAAACAACCAAAATACACTTGTTATATCGAATTGATCTGAATTGAACCTACCTAAATAAGATTATCCAAATTGAAAGGACTAAAATGCAAGCGCACCACGCGGATCGCGGTAAATCTCGACGGCCAAAGCTGTCGAGATTAGATGATTAAAATCGACAGCTTGTGTTTGGCCGTCGAGAATAGTTTTGGCCGTCGATATTTCACACGATTCCTGTAGTGGCGTTCTATCATATTATGTGGTTGAAATGACCAAAATGCAAGCGTTCTATCACCAAAGATTTTAAATTTTTATTGTGACGAGAAAAACTATCAGAACTATCTGTTTTTGCACCCCTAAAGAAACCATAGTACATATAGTTTGCAAATGTGTCCATATAAGATATAGAAATTGATAAAATTTCTCACATATCACTCTAAAGTTACAAAAAAAAAAATATGGTTTCAATATACACTATTTTTGAACATGTGACAGAAGCAATATCATTCATCCAAAATAGGAGCATATAAATTAAATGTCAAGCACCATAACACTCGAGAATTCGGTTCATCCGAGTGGGAGACATGAAAGACAAATCAAGCTGCATCAACACACCAGTGTCATGCCTACAATTAATACAACATATTTAATTAGTCAAGAAACACCATAAGACCACGGTACTAATGCATACAAACCATCTATCCTAGAGTGCCCGGTCATGTCGCTCTCCTTTTTCAAGGAGTCATAACACTGTGGTTCTAGACCCCACACTTGGATAAACACCTTTCCTTCCATCGTGTTAATGTCACATCACCACCACCTCCAACATTGACACTTCTGAAACTCCATGATTGCACTGCCCTATGCCAAAACGCCTTACCACTAGGCAAGAATCACATCTGGCACCAAATTGAGATCCTAGGCTCTCAACGTCGAACACTTACATCAACTCTGCAACACTAATATGCCCTTCTTATAATTGTCCTTCCTCCGACCTCCCACGTCGTGTCTAATATAAGGGCTTTTGTCGTATATGGCTTCCAACCACGCGCCCTCTGGCCTTGCCACCTCCTAAGTGAGCTAGCCTAAACTAGCAACCTACGCCCACGTCTCTCAAATATAACTAGGTGCTATGCCAACCAACACAAGACGCTCTACCATATTGTCCTCATCTCCTTCAAACACCACAACAAGATTATCACTAATATCTAACATACCACTTTTCATGTTTCCGCCCAAACCTCATTTAACACCAGCAACATAAGTTGTTGGAACTAGCTAGCTACGAGACCTAGTCACACAAGCACATACCCTTGACCTCGACCTCGCACCAGATCCGCCACTATGTCATCTTGTCCGTACCCTAGCAACCCTCGAGTTGGGCTCCTCGCTAAGGACATTTTTGTCCCTTGCATCATCTTATTCCTCACACTTCTCACCTCCTATATTTTTCAACTTTCATAGCTCCACCAATCCACCTCTCACCCTCACTGGCATGGAATAGCCACCATGCTGCTCACCTCCTCCTTCCTTTCTCTCTCTCCTCTCCTCCTCCCTTCACCAGCAACATCAATAGGAGTGAAGGTGATACCCTTTGACCATCATCGATAATGGGAGGGAGAGTGGTCACTACTGACGATAGGATAGAATACGAAGCCCATCTCTCTCTCTCTCTCTCTCTCTCTATCTCTCTGACCACCCGTTGGTCCTAGTTGGAGCTGCTTCTCACCATCGCAAGTGATGGGCCTAAAGCAATCTCCTCGCCTCTTTGAGGAACTAGAAGCCGAGGCAGGATGGTGAGGTCGACAACCATCGAAGGTGGGCGTAGCAACCACGAAGAGCCCTTCCTCAACCAAGATATCCTCTCAACCATCCACTCAGTGATCGCCTACAACGTAGTTGATGCGGTGGCTGCTACCTTGACAAATTCAGTGAGCTCTTCCATGAATAAGGAGGAAGAAGTGAGGATTGAATAACGAAGGAACACAAGATAAGGACAACATCGTTAATAAAATATGGTTCAAATTTATATAAAAGGGTGCTTTAAGGTCAGAAAAGTGAGAATCATCTAATTCTGACCAATATAAATTGACAACTTTGAGAATATTAATTTTACGGTAACATTTTTCATTTGTAATATTTGGAGCGGCACCCAGTAAGGCCTTGTTTTTTTCAGCGTATCGTACTGTTGCGTATTACTGTAGCAAATTTTGTTATTTTTATATAGCTATATGTTGTGATAATTTTTAATAATTTTTTCGTGACTTTTAGTAGTTCTTTCAAAGATTCTAAAACTATTTATTATTATTTTTTTATAATTTTTAGAACCTTAATTACAGGGCTCTTAAATTTGATATAGTAATACGTCAACGCAATGATACCTGAAAAGAACCGAGGCTAAATTAAAGCCTTTTCTTTCTCATGTTTGCTCTAAACCCTCTGCCCCACCTCCCTGAGTGTGGCTCCCACCCCACCGTAGACCCTCTCCGCTCATGGACGGGAGGGCGTGCGCGGGTCCCACGCACCATGTGCTCCCCTCTTATGGCGGCCTCCTCCCACCACGTCGCCTTGGAACCTCCACACGAAGAAGCCTCGTCGCCAGCTTCCCTTCGCATTCCACATTCCCACCTCTTCCTCCATCTCGTTCTCTCAAGTCTCACCTCCCGAGCGGTCGCCGCCATGGACTCGGCCGAGCGGCGGAGGAGCAGCGCGTCCTCCTCCCCCGACTTCCAGTTCTGGCCCGTCGACGCCAACCCCGCCGCGTCCCCATCCTGCGCCGACGAGCTCTTCGCCGACGGGGTCCTCCTCCCGCTCCCGATCCTCCCCCCGAGGGCCGCCGCGGAGAGCGGCCAGTGCGCCGTCCCGGAGAAGGCGCCGGGGCAGGAGGATGTGCCGGCCTCCCTCGCCGCCGCCGCCGCCGCCATCGCGTCCCCGGCGCTGCCCACGGTGGCTGGGGGCTCGAAGAGGTGGACGGATATCTTCGCCAAGAAGCCCGCGGAGGAGAAGGAGAGGCGCAAAGACGGGGCCGCCGGCGGCCGGAAGCCGGCCGCGTCTGCCGGGGGCGTTGGCGGCGGCGGGGGGTCGGAGCTCAACATAAACATCTGGCCGTTCTCCCGGAGCCGCTCGGCGGGCGGCGGCGGCGGCGGCGGCTCGGCGAGGCGTCGCCCGCCGCTGCGGAAGGCCAGCAGCGCGCCGTGCTCGCGCAGCAACTCCCGCGGAGAGGCGGCGGCGGCGCCGCCCCCTCCCCCTCGCCGATGGGCCGCAAGCCCCGGCCGCGCCGGCGGCGGCGTGCCGGTCGGCCGGTCCAGCCCCGTCTGGCAGATCAAGCGCCCAGCGACCAAACACGCCCCGTTGGCGGATCACCTCTCCGGCTCCGACCGGCGGGGCCACCAGAAGAACAAGCCCGGCGGCGGCGGCGGCATGCGCGGCATCAACCTGAGCGTGAACTCCTGCATCGGGTACCGCCACCAGGTGAGCTGCCGCCGGGTCGACGCCGGCGGCAGCCGCAGCCCAAGCGACGGCGGTGGTGGGCTGTTCGGCATCAAGGGGTTCTTCTCCAAGAAAGTCCATTGATGAGTGAGCCAGACTGCCAGAGTCTTCAGCTAGCTAGCTCGTGTAACTTTTCCTCTCCTTTTTTTACTACATTTTTTTAACCTTGGGTGGGATGGAGATGGATGATGGTAAATTGTAATGGTGTGCTCTTGATGATGGCTGTTGATTACATGTAATTAGCAAATAACTGGTTTTTGTAAGGCTTGAGTGTCTGGGGACATGTATAGTTTAGCACCATGGTTAAATATACTTTTAATCTCTATTAACTATGGTTGTCTTGTTGAGCAATGAGCATTGCGTCTCTTGCTCTCTGCGTGCAGTCTGCGCAGGTGAGATGGGGAAAAGATGCTCTTGATTCTGTTTGTGGAGAATATTTCCTTGCATCAGCATGTGCATATTCATAGTTGTGTCATGAATGTTCTTTTCATATATTATCATACTTTCTGAATCTGCTTAGCTACTGTTCAGTAAATATGCGTTCCAGATAATTTTGATATTGTTTTCCGAGCTAAAACCAGCTGTAAATTATAGTTTGGAAAAATGAATTGTACGAAAGGTGAAAGAGCAAAAAAAATCATCACAAAACTATCTTGGAAGTTCTTTGAAAAGGGTGTCCAATTTCATTAAACAAGAAAAAAACACCCAAACCATGGGAGACAACTATAACGCAACCACTGTCACACCTGTCAAAGAGTGGACACCTCGACCGCTGGGCGAACAAGCAACCTTGGAGCACCACAACACACATAGTTCTACACCCACTAGTCATTGTCAGCTACACCACCTCTAACACACGGGATGCTTAGTCGGAGCAATTGCTACCATCAAAGACCATAGAAAAGACGCATAAATGAGAGCCAGAGACGTCGCGGGCCGTCACCTCCACACGAGATGCACATTGCACGGGAAGAGGGAGAGGGTGCCGACCACCATCCATCGCACGGCATGCTCGTTCGAAACACATGGCCACTTCTGTCACCAAACCTAGGACACCGTAGAGCAGATGAAGAGACTAGAGGGCCATCATCATATTCTAGAGGGCGGTAGCAGCAAAGATGTTGGCCACAAGCCATGCTGACACTGCTACCACGAACCGCTACCGTTGAGGGGGGCAGAGGAAGAGTCGGGCATACTGTCATAGACCACCACGCAAAGATGAAGACAATGATGTTGCTTCAACCTTGTGTGACACACGACAAGATAGACGTCATTGTAGCAAACCACCCAACGAAAGGACGCTCCAACCGCGCAACTCCTGGCAGGGCTACCACCACCGCTACCAGCAACTTGAAGGAAGGACGTGCTGGGAAACGGGTAGGTTACGCGAGCACAAATTCAAAATTTTCTACCGCGATTCACCTAAGATCACATGCGAGTAGGGGGTCACAGATCATTACTCTTGACGCGCCAATGTAGCGGAAGCAGATGCGCATGCGTAGCGAAAGTAGTCGTTCATGTCCCGAGCAACTCACGAGATGGTTGGGGTCGATCGCTGCCTGGTCGGGCTTGCTCGGGGAGGCTCTCCGCTTGGTCGGGGTAGGTCGCCACTTGCTCGAGGAGGTCGCCGAAGTTCCAACCGAACAACGCGTTTGTGTACGGTAGCGCCTTTACCGGTGTCCACACGTACCAAGCTGGAATGTCGTGCGGGATGTGCTAGCACCTCGCCACACAACTAGGGTTTTTGGGAGTGAGAGGGGCGCACGATGACTAAACGTGGTGAGGGATCAACTCTTGCCGAGTGCCACCCCTAGCCTCGCCTTTTATAGACACGCTAGTGGGCCGAGGCCTGCTAGGGTTCCATCTCATTCGCAGATCATATCTACGCACAAACCTGTTAAAAAGTTACACCCCGTTATGTGTGTGACCCATTAGGTTTAGTGCAAGTCGGGCGTGGATCTAGAAACTCGTTTCTGATCCACCGATCAACAACGGCACTTAGCAGTATGTATTGACCTCTGAATGCACAAAATCAATATTCCGTTGAACCTTGATACACTCACATACTGATCCCTTTGCCACATGATACCAGTTAAGGTCGAGATGCGTGTCACCCTTGTTTATAGCTCGATCACTTCACTCGACTATGTGATGGATAAAAATCATGATTAACTTAGTCATATTAGCACGGCCGTGCGTTTTCCCTATCCATCCACATGAGGGGTCCATAGGTATCTTTTCTGTTATTTAGGAGGGGCAAATTTCGTCTTGGTCATCACAGTCCTGGCTATGTAACGTGGCATACTCAGTAGTCACCTTTATGACTACCCTGTTACGGTGTAGTGTTTGATGGCACCAAAACATACAAGTCAATATGATGGACATTCATGACAATCTCATATCTAAGTACCATATAGGCATAACACTCGAGACTATACGCTGATGGCATTTTAAGAGATAACAATCTCATAGCGTATCAGAGTGAGTCTGTCCGACTACCCATGTTATCTAACATGTGTTCACATTATTGTTTTGATATCTCCATATTTATGTTATATGAAACATTATCATCAACCAATATATGTGCTGATCAAAACATCACCGCTCCTCGTAATGGTATAGATCAGGGACCTGTTTATAATCATGTCACTTAACAATGTGTTTCACAATCAAGTCATACCCAATAAACAAAGTCTTGACATTTCTTCAGAGAACCGATAAACCATGTTACCATAAGTAAAAAAAATAAAGACATATTACAATCATTGCCATGATTGATCTAGGGCATAATCCTTCGGGACGGGCCTCCCCGTCCCAAAAGAGGGGGCAACAAAGCTGCTCCAACTAGTGCTCAACTGAACATTGCTTTGCTCGCCACCACAGAGGTCTTGGGATGCCACCCGCGGTGATGCCTGCAAGTACGGGAATGGAGCTGGGGGGCGTCGCCATCACCGGCTTGATTGTCTAGGATTTTGTCCGGGTGGTCTCCACGACGAAGTCTCCAATGAGGGAAAAGACACCCGTGGACATCACCTCTGTTGTCATCGGAAGGGCAGGTTTTGACCTAGAGGAAACACACCTAAGAGCCAACCTCACCTATATAGAACAGGCCAGCTCTGCCATGTGCCCCCAAAATTGGGCTAACCACAGTGCTGCCAAATTTCGGCCACCTCTGTCAGGTCCAGCCTCTACTCCGTTAGGGTCGCCACGTCACCACAGCCAGACCGCTCCACACCTTTAGTCGTGGGATAACAACATACGCCACTTAATTACCTAGTTCTTTTTTCGGTGGGAGGTTTTGTTAGAAATGCACAAATTTTACATGAGACGGTTCAATTACAGTTAAAAAGGTTTTTTCTAAGCATATTTGTTATATTACAAAAAAGAATTTCAGGTGGTTGTCTTTGGCATATACCAGTTCTCGTCTCTCTCTTTGATTGTGCTTAAAAATATAATTAAATGCCATAAAAGCTAAGGTGTCCTCTATATTTGCCACCATGTTGAGTGCAGTACATTTAGATGAATTTTGCCAAACCGGAATGACTCTTTTGCTTCTGCCTAGGCCCACCGGCTAGCCGGACTATTCCCCTTCCATTCCTCCTTTTTTTTTTCCTAACCGATGGCAATGGTCACCGCCCCTCCATGGTCTACGGCGGCACCCATTTTGACTTCGGCAAGCAGCCAGCAACGTCCTTCCGCTTGCGTGCTCTACATTTTGCTTAGACCATCTTCGATCTTTTTTTTTCTTCGTTCCATTTCATTTCATTCCCTATTTCTTTTTCCTATATTCTTTTCTTTTATTCCCCACCATCTTAAACGGCATCTCTTCAAAGGATTTCATAAAAAAGAGGAAATTTCCTTCTGAATGGAATGCACGAAAAAAATAGAAAAAACTATAAAAAGAATCCGTTGAAATATCCAAAGGGAAATAGAATCTGTTCACAGAGAAGAAATAACCCTAAAAAATACCGTCAAAGGTCTCCCAACTCACCAATGGAAGCACAACTATGTTGTTGTCTCGCTCTCTTTGACGAGCTCATTGCCAAGCGAGCAATTGTCCCCTGCTCCGCTTCCTCACGTGGCTTGACAACATGGAGCTCGTCCATCATGCCCACTCCATTCTATTTGTTGAGGACGTGCGTCACCGCATGTTGCTAGACAACCGTCGGCTCCGGCGAGGTCAAAGGCGAGACAGCGGCGTGAGACGACTTCTTCATTGGTTGCGACGATCAGATGACCAAGCGGCAGCGGCACATAGCCCTGTCAGAGGAACCAGATCCTCTGCAGTTACTGTGCTATGCAGTTGGGTTACTAACATGTGCACCGCCACAACAGAGGAGGTAACTGCAGAGGATCCCAATCCCCTTGCAGTGGCATCGTCTTCTGCCGGTGCTGAGCCACTGCCCCAGCTATGTACGGCGAGCTTTGGGTTCATCCAGCAAAGAGCGAAAAGAGGACATAAAGGCCCTCTCTGATTTTCTATTTTAGATTATTTTCTTACCGTAGATGGAAAAAATAATGTTCTTTAAAAATTTTAAAAATAAATAAATTATGTTAAAATATTTTGAGATCTTTAAGAAAAACCCGATAAGGTTTTAAAAAAATTATATTAAAATGTTACACTGATTGATATGTATAAAAATAACAAAAATTTTAAACAAAATCAGAACTAAACTAAAATAAAGGAATCAAAGGGGGCCAAAAGTGATTTCGCATCCCGGTTTGGTACAATTCATCTAAAAAATTGAAAAGTGAAACAACTGTAGGTATAAAATGTACGAGTATTATAACCAACGATGATAAACGTTGGAGAGCATCGCAGCTTGGGAGCATTTAATTGATTCCCCTTTGTGAGGCAAGTAGAATTCGCCATGTTCATTGCATACTTTGCGTTTACATTTTTTAGAATCTTGGAAGGGACAAAGACTTTTTTAATGTCCTTCTGGCTGCTACCAACTAGAGTACAATAACTATCACATATTCCTGTAACATATATATGTCCTTAATTAAGTACAAATTACTCCCTCCGTTTTTTATAAGGTGTATTTTGTTTCGTTAAGACAAAGTTTTGACCAACAATTATTTCATTAATACATAACTTTTGTGACACAAAATTGATGTTGGTAGATTTGTATTCAAAGGTACTTATATATATATGGGTATGATTTTGTATCACATAAATGACATATCAATGAAGTAATTGTTGGTACAAGTCTTGTCCTAATTAAACAAAATACGTCTTAAAAAAAGGAAGGAGTATTTTTTTCGAAGGGACTTTTTTGAAGGAATATATAGTAATAACTAATGTGTTCCTAAAATTAGTCACTCTCTATATATATCTAGCGTGTGGCCGGAGACCCACATGGGTGAGAAGTTTTTTTTTTTTTTGGTTGAAGAATGTATTGTTATTCCGTAAAGAAATCATACCTACTCCCTTCGTTCCAAATTATAGGTCGTTTGACTTTTTTGACACGTACTTTGACCATTCGTCTTATTCAAAAAAATTTATAATTATAATTTATTTTTGTTATGATTTAGTCTATCGTGAAAGGTACTTTAATAGTGACTTGAGTTTTTTCATATTTTCACTAATTATTTGAATAAGACGAGTGGTCAAAGTACGTGTCAAAAAAGTCAAACGACCTATAATTTGGAACGGAGGGAGTAGTTGGTAGTTGGTACCAGTACCATGTAGAGATGTAATATATATGAACACGTTGGAACTACCACATAAATGTCGGTTCCATCCGTATAATAGCATGTACATATACGATCGTATACTTTGCTTAAAGCCATCAATATAGTTGTTATTTCAATATCGACAGACATACGTTAATTTAAAACTAGCAGATAATGCGTGTTTAATTAATTAGGGGCATGTATATATATACGGTCGTATACTTTGCTGGAAGTCATACATACAAGTTACTTTGCTAAAAGCCGTGCATACATGATAGGCATCCGTAATGCATGTTTTGGGACGTGATACGGTCGTACACTTTGCTGCTTAAAGTCATAAATACATGTTATTTTCAAGGAGGAAATACAATGTATGACACTTAATTCAAAACCTGATCGATTTTGACATTAAATTCGGTGACATGGAGCGAGGTGACATCGAGCACACGAATTTCTTACGCAGATGACATTCTGTCTTTTTTTTAGCTCTTTTCCCTATTTTCCTCCTTTTTCTATCCATTCTCCTGCTTTCTCTGTCCTCCTAACAACCGGGACCCACTTATCTACCCCACATCTTCCTCTTTCTCCCTATCTTCTTCCTCCTACCTCCCTGTCTCCACCGCGCCTCTGCTTGTCGCTACTGCGCACCGCTCGCCTCCACTGTCCGTCGGGCCGCGCTCGCTGCCGCACCGCCGTCCCTCGCCGTCTCGCCGAGCCGTGCCGCCGTCTCTTCTTGCTGCCTCACTGCACCGGCCCGCCGACGCGCCTTGCCGTCTCGCCACACCGGCCTGCCGCCGCTGTCTTTTGCTGCCACCGCCGCGCACTCGCTGGCGAGCTTGCCGGACCACCGCCGGCCGAGATGGAGGAAGAAGAAGGGAAAGAGGATGACAAGTGGGTCCCAATGTAAGGCGAGAGACAAAATGGTGGAGAAAATGGAGGAAAAGGAGAAAAAAGGAAAGAAAAGGTCAGAATGTTACTTGCGTAATAAATTCACGTGCCTGGTGTCGCCTCGCTCCAGGCCTCCGAATTAAGTGTCATACATCGTATTTTTACATTTTCAAGTGGTTTATTAAATTCAGCCTTAATCACCTATCACTGTTGTAATTTATTTATAAAATCAAGAAATGTTATGAAAATATTTTTTGAGATGAATCTACGATGTATTTTTTATGTATCTCGATATCTATATTTATACTATTTAAATTAAGTTTCTAGTGTTGGTCAGTGACGTTCCATGACTGATGCTGGATTCCACCAATATTATGGGTCATGCCATTTGTTTTACAAATCCATTTTATTGATTTAATCCCTCAATGTTTTTTTGATAGGGGTACAATTAAAACTAGATAATCATCAGAACAGTTATGTACCGACACGTACGGTAGCTCGTGCCACAATGCACCATGTATACACACGTTAAAGCCAAAGCAAAAGGCGTATAACGCGCTCATTCATAGTCTCGATATTGGAATTTGGATTTTTCTCATAGTAAAGTATAGACCCTCAGCTACTCATAGATAAAAGTTTCACAAAAAAGAATTCATTTGTGACTAGATAAAATAGTAAAACAATTATGAGAGCGACTTGTTAGTGACACGTCTTTAGCAAATTAATACCATGGACTATAATTAACTTCTATCATTTGTTAGTCCTAAATTGTAAACACGTTGGACTACCCATAGCTATACCACGACTTGGTACTCCCCCTCCGTTCTTTTTTATTTGACGCTTTTGACTTTTGGACACGCCTTTGATCATTCGTGTTATTAAAAAAATTTATGTAAATATCATTTATTTTATCGTGATTTGTTTTATCAACAAAGGTACTAAAAACATGACTTATTTTTTTACATGTTTGCACTAAAATTTTAAATAAGACGAATAGTTAAAGTTGTGTCCAAAAGTCAAAAGTGTCAAGCAAAGAAAAACAGAGGGAGTGCTGTGGTTAGATTGTGAGCCTTGCAGCACGCCGAATCACACCCCAAGTTGATGGCACGGCTGCATTTTTTGTGATCATGGGGAGGCAGTGACAGTATCGTAGAAGTTGACTGTTGCCACAACTTGGCTGTTAACAACGAAGCCTACCGTACGACAAAGCATCTTTCTGATTAACTTTAAACCAGCGTGATCAAGACAGATTTTAGTCCGGGAGACGTGGCGAGCAGCGACCACGTGCTCGCGCGCGAGAGGATCGAGGCACAGGTTTAAAAATTCAAAGTTCGGAGGCACATTCTTGAAGTATGATTCTTATTGTACTTGATAATCACTCCAAGTCTAAGGGGATCACCCGTTGAAGCACGAATTAGGGCACCTTTGATGACGCGCGTTGGATCGATTTTGTAATAATTTTTACAAAGACTTTAAAGGTTTTGTTTAAAGATCTTTAAAAAAATATTTTTTAGTTTATTAATATTTTTTTTTGAAACCGTTCAATTTTTAACCCAACCAAACCAAATCCAATCGAATCGAATCGCGAATCAAACAAGGTCTAACACCGTGTTCGCTTCGGCGTCGCGTCGCGTTGCGTTTCGCCGCGCGCGCGCTGCGCGTTCAAACGCGCCGAATGCAACGCAACGCGACGGCGAAAAACGCGCAATCGAACGAGGCCTTAGTTCGTGATACGTATAGTAGTGAGATATGATCGCAAATCCTAGATGTAAAGAATCCTGCGGATCAAAATAAACATTTTTAATTTAATTGTATGGTAGGATTTTTTCCCCAAAATAAGCAAAAGTAACTCATAACTCTTGTTTGATATTCATCTCATTCCATTCATTAAACTAAAACAAATAGAACACGCACATTATATTTAGGCTAGTCCGAGTAGGTGGTACGAGGCATGAGCGAGTTTTGAGGAGGCCATACCTATCTTATTATAGGCTCACTTCAACACCCAAACCAAATTGAAGGCTCGGTTCAGGCTCTTTCACTTACGAGACAAGCCCAATTCAAGATTAAGGCTATGTTATTTTGAGCTGATTTGAACGGCTGAACGGATGAACAGCTGAAATGATTGAATTTTGAGATCGTCTCGAGGTTGTTTTGAGATTCGGATCTATTTTGTTTGAGTTGTTTTTCTAAAACATTAGGACCCACCTTTGAGGCAACGAAAAAATAGGCTTAAAAAATTTAAAACATATATAGATTGTTAACATGTTAACTGTGCAAGGTGTTAAACTAAAAAGAATAGTGCCCAAGAATCGACACGAGTAACCTCGAGCTGAAGTTCCGGCTCTACTTAAGATGCATTGGCTTTAAAGTTTGGAGAGGACCTCCTCATCACACGGTTCCCGTATTCAAAACGAGTATAATTTTTTTTTCTGAAAAAAATGATATCTTGAGAACAGAAAAGTATTGCGGTTGCTTTGCCCGGTATCCCTTGGAGATGAAACACAAGCATCGATCGTGTCATGCCGTCGTACGCCCTCGATCGCCTTGCCTGTCGCCTTGCCGCCGCCGCTGTCTACGAGGCGAGAGGAGAGGAGCCGCGTGTCCGTAGTTATTAACGGGCAGGCCACCGTTGCTTTTGGCTTGGCTTGGCAAGATCAGCGCGTGACCGCGTGTACGGTGGTCGGTGCGTGTGTGCCGGCTCCGCGAACGATGCGCGCTTCCACCGAGGAGGGCAGGCCGGCGTTGGGCCGGGCCGTGAGACGGGCGGGCCATGGCCCGTGTCTGTACGGCGTGCCAGGTCCTTGACAGGAGCATGTTTAGCCCGGCCCGTACGCTTCCCAAAACCTTTTGGGTTAAAAAAAGTTTGGAAAAAGATACGGCGTTAAGAGGTTTTACATGATTAAAGATGGCCTAATTGGCCACGTCTACGAGTCAAAACACGTTGGTGTGTTGAGATGCGTTATGGAATATTTTTAGACTCAACGTCTCTCTCGCATCCTAAGAAACCTTTCGAAACGCTTTGACTTAAGGCTATGTTCTTTTCAGTTTAACAGCTTAACGACAGATCTGTGTTTTGAAAAGTTATATGTTTTAAGTTTTTTAGTCCATTTTTTCATTGTCTCAAATATGGCTTCTAATGCTTTAAAAACAAGTCAAACAAAATAGATCCGAATCTTAAAACTATCTCAAAAAATTATTAAAATTCAGTCATTTCAGTTGTTCAGCTATTCAACCATTCAGATCAGCCCAAAAGAACAGAACCTAAGTCTATAAGCCATTTAAACTTATGTTGTTGGATTAACCGCATGTTCATTTTGGTTTAAGATTAGGTTTAATGATTAAGTTTAAACCAATCGAATAATTAAGTTTTTTCCTTTAAAATCTAGGGGGTTTTATCATATATATCCACAACTAAAACTTGTAAAAATAATATAGATAAAGTGCATCAGGTTTTAAAAGCATATTCAAAATCTCTCGAAGTACAACTTAAAAAGTTTAGCTTAGTTAGCTTATTTATTCGTTAAGACCATTCCGAACATGTTCTAAACTTCGCTTGAATAGCCTGATTTGATTTGTTTAACTTGTTTATGTTTAACAGAAAAAAATGGTTGAGGAAGACTTTTAACTTTTTGTATTTTTGATTTGAGAAATAAGTAGATTAGTTAGCTACAAAACAACAAACCCTGCCACCTAATATGAGTTGCTAGGGAAAAGACCAATAGGCCAAGAGATTTGAAAGTCGGAGAGTGAGAGAACTTCAAAACTCCTGCCAAGGCGTGTGTAGGGGTTGACAGTATCGTTATAATAAAAAGTTGATCACGAATGCTTTTTTTTATTCTAAAATTTTGAATCGTAGGTTGTAAAGTCTCGAACAATAATTCAAAACATTATACTACCAATCTATCTCGTGCACACAAAATCCTGATCAAAGCTACCGTCAATTACTCCATCTCCACTGAAGCTGGAGCTGGATGCTCAGCACGCTGCAAATCTTGGGGTCACAACACGATCTCAAGCCTCAAGGACAGAAGACAGCAGCCAGCAGCGACGTGAAAGGGTATCAGTCTTGAGTTCTGGAACTGATACATCACCTCACTTCACAGTGTTCTCTGGCTCCGACTTGAAAGCGTTTGGCAGCGCCTCGTTTTTAAGCGTTTGTGCGTGCATATGCCTGCGCCGTCTGCACGGCTGCGTCTCATCAGATCAGATCATCTGGCTGCATGTGCCAATTTGCGCACGCAGATACGCAGTAGTGGCAGTGCAGTACCTCCAGGGCGAATTGGGATTCTCTGCGGTCATCTTTTCTGACGTGCTCACTGGCATGTGAATCCAGGTTCCCATGTAAGTGATCCAACTGCAGAGCACAGTAGCTACAGATAATTTGATATATAGGTGGTAGACTGGTAGGCAGAGCTAGGTCTGGATATGGTTTTGCGTTTAGCAAGAAATGTAGGGCGGAGCATTTTTAATAATAATAGTTTATCTATTTTCATCTTTAAACTAGACGATAAGCATTGAATAAGAAAACTTATTAAGAAAGTGTCACCGTTAAAAAGACGCATGATCAACCACTTTAAATAATATAGTTCCATGATTTGTCACTCGTCAAGAAAATTTTCTATTCTTCGCCTGCGGAGGATGAAACAATAACTATTCTCCCATGGCCCTGGGGCATATGCAGTGCTAGCTTCAAATCTCTGGCTCAGCCTATTATTCATAGATCTGATTCATTGTTCATTTGAGGTTGCGTAAGAGATACGGGGTAAGAAATAATACCAACTTTGGCAAGCCTAGTCACTATTTATCTGTGACGGAGGACAAAATAAAGCTGTGACATGCTGAAGTTTGTTTATAGTGTAGATTATACAGTATCACTAAAGGAGGCGGCAACAGTCTCGAGGGCCAAAGCCGTCGATAAAAATCCTAGAACCCTCGAGTTTACATAGTATCGACGGACAGGCGTCGAGAAATGGCCGTCGAGTGAAGGTCGTCGAGAGAAACACATAGTGTCAACGGCCAGGCCGTCGACACTAATAGTATCGACGACTAAAGGAGTGGCCGTCGAGACAGACCCCCCGGACGCCGTTTCCGGCATGGTGGGCTCTGTATCGACGACCATTACAGAGCCGTCGACACTGGTGCTAATGGGTCCCACTGCGGCTAGCTCCAGATGATGTGGGACCCATTGAGTCGACATGTCAGTTTTTAAAAATGCTTTATACAAAAATAATCGACGGTTCAGAAATTAAGCAAAAATAGGCGCCTGCCGCTCTTTGGATGAACGATCGATAGAAAATCGTCCTCTGAACGGGCGACTGACTGGTGCTTCGGATAGGTTGCAGGGCAGCAGGAGCCGTCGCTCCTTCAACGCACGACCAGCACCTACCTGCTACATTGCATGCATACCCAGCAACCAACAACCTCGCGTGATCATTTTTCGCTATATCTTTTGATTAGTACCTCCGATTACCGAACCGATTTCAAAAATGGGTTCCTGGCATTTTTTTCGAACAAAAATAGACCACACTTGCCATATAAATTTCAAAAGATTAAAATTTGAATTTTTGATTCAAAAGACCACACTTGCCATACAAAAATTAGAAAAATTCCAAAGGTGATTAGAGAAGATTAGAGAGAGATTAGAGGAAGATTAGAAGATATTTTTGTTGGGAAGAAAGGCAGATGAACGAGGGGTTGTGTTAGGCTTGCAGAAGCTGTAGATGTCATGTGAGGCGTAGCCATGAGCTGTTGCAGAGCAAGGTAACTCAGACCAGAGCAGATCGGTACTTCTTTGTAAAAGGTTTTGATTAGGGAGGAGCGTCCGGAATCATTTTCCCACAGATGTAGGCAGGTGCCGAACTACGTTATCAAACGTGTGCGTTTCTAGTAATGTTTTTCTAATCTTACATTAATATCTGCTTCATCGATTTGCTTCCGCTAATTAGGGGTATTTAGCGTCGACGATCCTACGATTGGTATCAGAGCAGGTTCGATCAAGGTCTAATCTTGTGATTAGGAGCGATGGCGTAATTTAGCACTTTTTCCATGACTAAACCTCCTGTTTTTAATGGTGATGATTATCCTTACTGGAAGGTCCGCATGCAATCTTTCTTACAGTTGCAGAGCTATGAATTGTGGAAAGTGGTAGAAACTAAATATGTTAAACCTGCTAGTATTACCACTAAAGAACAGAAAGAGTTGTTTACATTGAATCAAAAGGCAATGAGTTATTTCTATGGTGCTTTGTTTAAGGATGAATTTAATAAGATATCTAGTTTGACAACTGCATATGAAATCTAGGAATATTTGAAAACTACTCATGATGGCACTAGTGATGTTAGAAACGTTAAAATTAAATTGTTTACTCGTGAGTATGAGCTGTTTGCTATGAAACTTGGAGAAACTATTAATGATTTTGCTGCTCGTTTTAATGAACTGGTTAACAAACTTACATCTCTAGGAAAGGTTCTCTCCCAGGAAGATCAATGTACAAAATTGCTTAGATCGTTAGATCAAAAGGTGTAGCACTTTAAAGTAACTGCAATCACTGAGTCTAAGGATATGAGTACATTAAAATTAGATGCTTTGTTTGGTTCTTTAAAAATTTATGAGATGGGTCTTAGCCAGATTGATTTTAATACTCATGATACTCCCATTGCTCTTTTCGTTGTTGATAATATTTAGCAAAAGGAAACTGAAAAGAGTGTTGATGACATGAATTTTGATGAGCTTGCTAGTTTTTCGCAAAAAATTCAGATGTCTTACAAACCAAGTTTGCTAAAACTAAAAAGGATCTTGTTCAATGTTTTAATTGCAAATAATTTGATCATTATAAGGGTGATTGTCCCAAGCTCGCTAACGCTAACAAAAAAATCTAGTCCATTGTCAAAGAAAAAGTTTGCAGGTTCTGTTGACGCGAAAAAGTAGTTTCCCGGCACCAACTACAGCCGAACTCAGGGGATCGGGCTTTGCGAGGACGTGCCGGCCGATTTGACCTTTTGCAATCGGCAAGGTTTCCGATAGATAAGCTACCAGCGAAGTGATGAACGCTTTACCGATAACTTGAAAGATAATCTGATGATCGGCTTAACGATGAGACGTCGAGCCGATAGAACGGGGTGGAACCTAACACCTCCGGCGGACGGCTATGAGCGGCAATGCCGCCGAGAGATAGTATTCCGGGCGAAACCTAACTCCTCCTGGCGGACGGCGATGCGCAGCAATGCTACCAAGAGATAGTATTCCAATGCCGACGGTGAGGAGATCGGACTGAACCGAGACAGTCCTACCGAGGGAGTTGACGACGAGAAGATCGATCTTAGTCGAGACAGTAGACGCCGACATTTGTACTTAGAACACTGATACGAGCAGATCGATCGGGTTCATGGCACAAAGGTAAAAGTAGACGAAATAGTAGATTGTATTGGTATGTTGAAAAAAAGAGGTCCTTTACATGCTACACGGCAGCTCTTATTTATACTAAAAACGCACCGGCTAATCCGATAACTTGACATGGACTCTATCTCTTAGTTACCTAAAATAACTAACCGACTAGACTTATCATGCAAGGCACGGACTAGATACAAACCGACTCGAATAAAATACTAATTAAATAAAAGCAGACTAATTAACCTACGTGATTCTTTATAGCTTGCCATGTCTCCACGTAGTGCCTCCATAATCTTTTTCATGGCTAATCATGTATAGCCTCACGTGTTGGGCTTGATATGTAAAGCCGATTGTGAATCTTCCAGGCAGCTTAGTCTTCACGTAACGCTTCCAAACTTGCTCTTCCAAATCCAGCCGAATCAGCTATATATCCCATATAATAACGATCGGCTTTCTAGCTTCCCATACATGTACATATACGTATGTATATAATCCTTGTATCTTGCCCATAATCAGTACGCCATGTACTAATATTTCCCTGTGTATAAATATGCATGGCTGATTACTCCACCTAGCTTAAACATAATCAGCTATCTTATCATGATCGGCTATTAATACATATAAGCCGATCCATGCCTCCATTAACGTACATACAAAGGCCGATTGTATCATATGAACTCTCCTTTGATCGGCTATCTAATCTTTTGTATATATACGCATGCATAAAAGCTGATCATGATCTTTTCCAAATGTTAGTCGATCAACTAATAATGACATCCAAGTATATGCCGATCTAGCTCCTTTTTTAGCCGAATATGTTGTTTTTCACCATATTTTGGCCACTAAAATAACCGTATTTTTGTGCCAAATTTGGGTGTCAACAGGTTCCAAGATGAAGAAGACACTTCAGAAAGCATTCTTGAACATGGTGGAGGAACTTGATCTTTCAGATGCTGACGAGGACGACGATGATCCCGTGGCTACACTTGGCGAGGATGACGATATAGCCGACATTTGTCTTGTTGGAAGGGATGGATGTTTTGGATCATTTGATAATGAAGACAATGAAGATGAAGATTTAGATGAGATGAGTGATTCTGAAACTCGTGAAACTTTTGAATTACAAGAAAAATTTACAATAAATTGATGAAAAAATGCAAAGAGTTGAAACTAGAAAATGTAAAACTTCGGTTGTTGTCTAATAAAAGGACTGAAAACTATGATCCATGTGTAAAATCGAAAAGAAAAATTATTGATCTTCAAAATATTATGTGCGATGCTTGTGAATTTTGTAAGAGTGAATATGCTTTGTTGAAATCTAGTGCTTTCTCCTATGAAAATTGCATTATTTTAGAAAAAGAGGTAGTTTCTTTGAAAAAGTCTTTTGAGAAAAATAATTTTTCAACTTTGGAAACACAAGTTAATGTTTTAGCAAGAGAATTTGGATGTGAGGATCTTGTTGGTATTAGAAAAAAATTAATTGAACTTGAAAAACGTCCTTATGGTCTCATTTGCAATTGTTGCCCTGATTTTGCTCTACAAAATGGCTACTTGAAAGCAACTCTAGAAAAAATGATAAATGGTGAAAAGAATTTAAATATGATTTTAGATACTTCTAAATGCTCTTTTATGAATGAAGGTGTTGGATATAATAAGAAAAATTGTTCTCAAGCACCTATTAATGATGATCATACTCCCTCAATCTCATTTGTAAAGAAAACCCCCAATTAGAGTTTTGTTGTAAATAATGAAAAGAAACATGTGAGATGTTTTAACTGTGGTAAATTTGGAAGCATGAAATTAAATTGCTATGCTAATTTGGGTTCAAAATATTGAGATACTTTCCACAATGTGAGGTGCTATTATTATGGTAAGTTTGGTCATTATGCACGAAATTATTTTGCTTATCCAAATCATAGGTTTGATTATGACTACAAAAGACCACAACAATACGGTGAAAAGGTAAGTCCAATGGTAAGTTTTAGTTCTCCGAACAATGCTTGGGTTCTCACAAATTCTTTGGAAAACAATAAAAAAATATTTTCAAATTTGGGTCCCTAAACATCTCCTTGCACCTTAGAGTTTGTTTTTTTAGTTTTTGCATTGTATATATCATGTCGCATATCATATAGTACAAGCATTGCTTATTATACTTGTTGAATAGTTATGTTTATGGCATTGAACTTTCACATAACAATATTATTGATAATGCCAATTTAGTTAAGTTGATTTCTCACTGTTGGAGAGTGAATTGTTTATGAGTTTATAATAGTCAAGTGGATTGATAAATTAGACATGAAGGTTAATTTTTAAAATCTTCAAATTGTTAATGTGAGTCTGTGTACTGTTTTTAAGCATTTTTGTTAAGCTAGATGATCATGATGAGTCCTTGGCAAATAAAAATACAGGACAAAATTAAAAATGTGAGCTTGATTATGTGATGTTGCTTACGAATTAGTAAAAGAAACAATGTCAATCTTGTCATACCTGCAATTAAAAGACGCAAACTCAAACTTGCCACGTAGGTAAAAAAAAAGGGTGATATCCAATTTATAAATTGAGATGAAAAAAGGGATGATATATGAGAAAAATAATGGACAGATAATTGTGAGTATGGTATATCTTTTTCGCTCAAAACTAGTATCTTTCTCACATGGGCATATTTTTTTATATATTATATATTTATTGCCTACTTGTCTGTATTTATATGTCCATGAGCTTATTATTTTCTTATAAACTTTTTACTCAACAACTAGTAGTTGATACTTGACTATGGGGCAATTCATAAATTTTTGGAATGTGGAATTGATTTGCTATACTATTTGTATTCACATTGGATAATCGGTACTGCTTGATAGGTGTACATTTCATAACATTTTTGCATGGTTCATATTTGTTTATCCTTGATGTGTGTTTTGCCAAAGAGGGAGAGTTAGAGTTGCATAATGTGCATGAGTTCATGTGTGAGAGAGTACGTGTGCATGTGTACATATGTGAGTTAAGTGCATGTGTCAAGGGGGAGAAGAGCGTGTGTCAAGGGGGAGAATATAAAGAAATAAAAAGAAGTGAGATTGAACTTGAATGGGCGTATTGTCAAATCACTCATCAAGAGGAAGATTGTTGAGTGAATACTTTAAATATTTTGTGATGAGGTGATTTTCCAATTTTCTAATATGGAACTAATGATTTTCGGTGAGATTTGGATATATATATATATATATGATTGATTTTGTAGGAAAGAAGAAAGGAGAAAAGAAATAAGGAAAGGAAAGAGGAAAAAGAAAAAGAAAAACGTGCATAGTGCATGGCATGCATGGGGCTGTGTGTGTGCATGCATGTGCACTGTGCGTGCTGTGCCAGGCGGGCTGCATGCGCAGTGAGGGGCAGGCGGCCCAGCGCGGGGTTTGCAGCAGGCCGGCGCAGGGTAGGCTGGCCCAGGTGGGGCGCAGCAGCAGGCCCAGGCGGGGCTAGTGCGGGCTGTAGCAGGCCAGCCGAGTTGGAGTAGAAATTCGAGCCCGAAATAGATTCGTGATTTTTACACTATAAAAGGAAACGAGGAGGCTCGGGATTAAAGAGTTTCTAGGGTTTCCATATGCTAATGACAGCTTAGAGAGAGATTAGAGAAAGATTAGAAGACATTTTTGTAGGGAAGAAAGGCAGATGAGCAAGGGGTTGTGTTAGACTTGCAGAAGCTGTAGCAAGGCAGTAGACGTCGTGTGAGGCGTAGCCAGGAACTGTTGCAGAGCAAGGTAACTCAGACCAGAGCAGATTTGTACTTCTTTGTAAAAGGATTTGATTGGGGAGGAGCGCCCGAAATCATTGCCCCACAGATGTAGGCAGGTGTCGAACTGCGTTATCAAACATGTGCGTTTCTAATAATGTTTTTCTAATCTTGCATGAATATCTACTTTCATCGATTTGCTTCCGCTAATTAGGGGTATTTAGCGTCTACGATCCTACACAATGGAAAAGCAAATTTTTTTTGAATATTTAAAAAAATCACAAATTTATGCGGCTACCGCCGCTGCCCCCAGCAGCAGCGACAGGTGCACCTGCAAACCCAAAACACCCGGCAATTCATATATATACCCCTCATCGCATATATGTGACCACAATTCATCCAAACCATAAAATACACAAAATTAAACATAACCACATCTCCACAAGCACATATATAGCACATAGAAAGGAAATTCATCGACACAAGCACATCGAAGTCCAAGTTCATCACCACAAACTATCAAATAACAAATGCAAAATGAAGTTTCCAACTGAAAGAAACAAAGTCAAAAGTAAAGCTAGCTAGCTACTGATCAGGGTTGGTTGGCCGAGGATCGTTCTCCGGTGGGTTCTCTAGGGGATTAGGCGGCTGGGTGAATAGCGCCGGGGTGCTCGCAAAGAGGTCAGTGACCCAGTTGGGATTTTGTCTAGTTCACCGATGTCTCTCCTCCCTCCTGACCATCAATTTTACCTTGAGCCGTTGAACCGGAACCCTGCATGTGTACAAAACAGTTGGTTATTAGTTCGTTATATTTAAACGATTCGAAACATGAATTAACATAAGTTAATGACTTACCGTCTCCGTAACATACGGCAAGCCACAATGTGGGCAAGCTGGGCCCACGTATTCGCCTGGTGGAGTAGTGTGGCTGCCGTGAGGGATGTAGGGAGACGGTGTCCATCTACTGCGAAACGGTGGCGGATCCCCGTAGAAGGCCGGACCGCCAGCGGTACCACTGGGACCAGCCTAAAATTTTATGGACATCTAACTTATGAATGAAATTATAATAAACGACATGTGAATGGATATTATAGCTTTTAGGACAATACCCCGCCCAGTCGAGAGAGAGACTCCAAATAGGCGAACCTCTGCTCGAACTCATATCGTTGCCTTGCCATATCCGTCTCCTGCCTCTGTCTGGCTTCTTCTTGGGTCCTCAGGCTCTTCCTCATCGCCTGCATCAGCTGTCTGCCCTCCTCCTTCTCCCGCTCCCTCTCCCACTGCCTCTCCCTCTCAATGCGGGTCTCGAAGGTGCGTCGGCTCTCCATTTGAGAGTGGGCAGCCCTCACCTGAGGCATGTAATCCTTTGACCTGTAACAAAGCGATGTTAGTGGTTACAAAATATGACATGAGCGGACATGTACATAAATTAGACAGTATCATACCTCAGGTGGACCCCTTTGATCGCTAGCCTCCCATGAGCCTTCCTGCCCATAGCCTCATGTATGACCAGAGGTTCAAGGGGCTCCTCTTCTGGGTCCTTCTCTTGGCCATGCTTATCAGCGAAAGCCTCTCTATAGCGTGCCTGCATTGAAGTGAAGATAATCGAGTTAGAATGTATGATTGTGTACGAACTAATTGATAAATTATTATGTACCTCTCGCTGCACAGTTACAGGGTCCACAAGACCGAAGGAGCCATCCTTTTTCTGGGAGGTGTGGCCCCTTCGGAACATCCACAGCCAAGACGAAAGCTGGCCAGTCGTGGCGCCTTGCATTGTACAAGTAGAGTGTCGATATATTCCTTATTACAAGAGAAGAAGTTTGAAATAGTAAAGGAATAGCAATACCATCCTTCTCCCCGCCTCCAGAAGTCCCTCTTTCTCCATCTCCGCCAAGGGCTCCGTGCTCAATCAATTCTTGCCCATGGGCGCCATTGCGGCAGGAGGAAGCAGGAGCGTCTCTCTCTCTCTCTCTCTCTCTCTCTCTCTCTCTCTCCATCCCCCCTCTTGCTCTCGATCTCACCGGAAGCTCGGGAGGCTAGAGGCATGATTAGCGTCCCCCGTACAAATTCATTGCCGGCGGTGACCCCCCAGTTAGTCACCAGTCGGCACCGTCAATAAACTGACAGGTGGGCCCACAACTTCCCGGCGAAGCAATCTCGACGGCCATAAATGGGCCGTCGATATAGCCTCTCCCTGCCAGGCAGAATCAACGGCCCAGTTTTGGCCGTCGAGATAGTGGAAGGAAGAATTTTTTTTTTGCATATTTAAAAAAATCACAAATTTCTGTGGCCGCCGCCGCCGATCCCAGCAGCAGCGACAGGTGCACCTGCAAACCTAAAACACCCGGCAATGCATCCAAACCACAAAATACACAAAATTAAACATAACCACATCTCCACAAGCACATATATAGCACATAGAAAGGAAATTCATCGACACAAGCACATCGAAGTCCAAGTTCATCACCACAAACTCTGAAATAACAAATCCAAGACGAAGTTTCCAACTAAAAGTAATAAAGTCAAAAGTAAAGTTAGCTAGCTACTGATTAGGGTTGGTTGGCCGAGGATCGTTCTCCGGTGGGTTCTCTGGGGGATTAGGCGGCTCGGTGAACAACGGCGGGGACCTTGCAAAGAGGTCGGTGACCCAGTTGGGACTTTCCTGGCTCACCGATGTCTCTCCTCCTTCCTGGCCACGAATTTCACC